>CM034154.1:37911566-38511566 GCA_019776745.2 Taxus chinensis
TTCATATGGTTCTGGATAAAGTAGTCCTTGTAAAAATGTGTACACTCTAACTTGATAGGGTCCTTCATTCTCAAATCAGGGTATTCCTAATATCCCTCCTTTATTACTTAGAAACAATAGAGTCTTTTTTTAAGACTAAATCATTAAAGGACCAATAATTTGAAGACCATACACCATTACCTCAAAGAAATTTTGTTCCCCATCATTTTAACCCACTTGTTTGAACACCTCCTAAAAATAACATGGTTAACCCTCCACCTATACCTCCCTTTGTTGTAAATGTATATGGACCTATAAATTTCTAGGGTATGGCGAGTTATCCCAATGCAGTTCCAAATGATTGGAGGAATAGATTACCTAAGTTTCAAGGGAATAATGCTATTAGTGGTGACCAGCACCTCAAGATTTTTGTTAATATTGTGGAATATTTTGAGATTAAGCATGAGGATGTGTATGTAAAATTGTTTATTCATACTTTGGAAGAAGATTCCCGTGACTTGTACGAGTCTTTGGTAGAAAATTCTATTGATTCATGGAGTGAAATGGAAAATGTATTTAAATCACAATATGGTGACAAGACTAATCCAAGGTTTCTCCTCTCTAAATTTGAAAATATCGAAAATAATCCTAATTAAACTATACAATATTTTAATACCAAATTAAAGAATAATTTGACTATACTTCCTCTGATATTGAGGCCAAATGATGAATATTATTTGATAAAATATTGTGATATCTTTGACAAGAAAGTAGTATACTATCTGAGGGACAAAAACCCTAGGACTTTGAGACAAGCTTTCTCCATGGTAGTAAAAATTGAGAAAAATATTAAGGAAGAAGGAAATCCTCCTAAAAGGGAGGGTTTCAAGTTAATTAATCTTGAAAAACTTTAGGAAAGTAAGGGAGAAGATATGGAAGAGGTAATTAAAATTCTAGTCGGAGTAGTGAAGGAAATTTCTTACAAACTTGCTAGAGAAGAAAAGGGGATAGGTCAGAATTATCAGGCCTAGCACCAACATCAAGGTCAAAAAAAATATGTTCCAAGAGAGTAATATGAGTTTCCCATGTGTAAAACGGAAAATTTTTGAGTGTTACACCAGGTATAGGATCATGTTGAGCCAACTAAAGAGGACTAGTTACATTGAAAGGAGTAAAACCTTGGTTCCTTGTAGGGACTGCCATACTAATGAGATGTTGATTATTCTTGGGTTTAGGAAACCTTCTATAAGGAGGAGTTCAATGAACCCTATGAGGTGACACTAGAACTAGTGATGTTGAAATTAATTTACTCCTTCTCCTTGAGGAGACAAGGATAACTCAATATGCTAATAATTTCCTTCTCATCTTGTAGAAGCTCTTGTCTGAATTATTCACATATGTTAACACACTAAGAGACAAAATCCAGAGATATGGAATCATCAGGTACTTTTATTAATGTAATTATGAAGATAAGTACTAACTCTTATCCAATCGGGCATTCCTAAAACATCTGTCATGTAGATCGTGCACCTATTGAATCACTTAGTGATTTCATGCAATGTTGGAACATCCCCAAGGTTTGGAAGCTTGTAACCTTGGGATGAACCTCCAAATAGGGATACCTTCATTTGAGAGTTGGAGCACTTTATTTAAGATCAATATGCAAGGCTAAAACATTTGAAAATAACTCTAATCTACTCGATTTATGGGGATTAAAGTTAGAGATAAAAAAAAGAAAAATAAAATGATGCACCAAGTATATTTAACAAATAGACCTACTTAAATGCACAAGCAACTACTAAAAACAATATATGATATGCACATGTCTTGTAATCTTCCTCCATCTATGATTGTAAATAATAATGCAACTTTATAATAGGAAAAGAGATAAATTTTCCACAACTAATATTCAAAATAAATGTATCATTTTTTTTCACATAGATTGAAATAAGATAACTGAGATAAAGGTAGATTAATCAATCGTATCAAGTAATTAAACATTCACAAGTTATGAATTGATCAATGATTAACACAATAAATAAGATATTTCAAGGAAAAATATTGTTCTGAATATAATTGAAAGTCTCAAAGTATACTAAGCACTCTTCCAAGCTTGAAGAGTAACTCCCCAAGTGATCTAAAAGTCCCTTAAAAACTTAATACATCTAACTATTTATAAGTTCAAGAGGTTGAGCCATTACAAATGAACCTTTAAATAACTAGTTAATAAAAATAGAGTGTAATTAAGTTCAAGGGAATAGGCTCCCATAAATATAGTAAATTTGTTGCACGGGTTTGACTAATTCAACCCTGTAACTTTGTTTGACATAGAGCTTCAGAGCCATTCTAACATTGGTCTCTAGGCCTAGCTAGGACCTGGAACATCTATTTCTTGTTCTAGTTTCTCTTGATCCCTTTCCCACATATCCAAATGGTGCTTGAAATCAATGAAATGTTTGATAATTCCTTGTATATCTTCTTCCTCTATCTCACACACATATTGATTTATGACATCTGTTGTATCAACCTCTCTCAAAATCTTGACTCGAAGCCTTTTAAATTTTTTCACCACCTTCTTTAGCTCGCTTATGAAATTATGACATGAAACTAATATGTGAATTTAATTAATACTGAAAGTTTTAGTTACCTCATCCTCCTCCTTAACTAAACCTTTGAAACTTGCTTTAATCTAGTTAATCAAAAGAGCATAAATATTATCATTGAAGAATTTAAAATTGATGTTATCAAATTCTTCTGAAATGTCACTTAGTCGATCCACTATTTCAACATGTTTATCCTACAATTTCTTGATTAGATCCTGTAACACTTGAGATTTGAATTCCATTGCCTTTTGATACTCAACCAAATTAGAGACATTATCAATTACACCCTCCTGGATAAGTAGATCTAGATTCAAGTCTCTAATTTCCTCCCAAGTAGTCAAATTCAGGTTCAAATTATTAATATCTTTCCAGAGGATCTCATCTAGCTTTCAAATAGAAACTTTCTCTATCTGTAAATAATTTTATAGTTCTAGAATTTTTTTCATTAAAGGGTTGGTCTCCTAGATCATACACTCAATCTAGTCATCAATTGATCTTCCCTTCTGACTTATCTTCTACATTTTATGATATGTGATATCATCAAGATGGGAAGAGATAGTAAGAGGGGTTGTAGTTGAAGGACCCATGGTTGGAGTAGGTTGTGTGACTTTATTCAAAATAGAAGTGAGTTTCTCAACCTTTGCTTTCAATTCATCCTTAGAAGCCTTATCTTTGTCATAATTTTCTAACAAATTTCCAAGGGCCACTTGATCATCCTGTTTTGCACCCTCATGTGTTGTCTTTCCTAATGAAAACCTAGAGATTTGATAATCTACTATGGTAATGGTTACTTTGTTTTTTCCTTTAGTGGGGGTGGATATCTCCATGAACCTTTCTTTTGACTATCTTACTGATAAGTTAGAAATAATCTTTGGCCGTTTTGATTTCCTTTTTGGAGTGATCTCCAGTATGCTCAGATCAATCACATCTATAAGGGGCACCTTCTTCTTTTTCTTCGGGGTCTAGTGATATAGCCATTCAGGTATAATGGACGCAAGCAAAAATGGCATGGTCACAATTGAACTTGAAGCACTGGATAAAATAATAGCTCCGGGTATAATAGTTGAAATGGAAGTTGTAAGGATAGATGGTATGAGAGTTAGAATATCTTTAGGAGTAGATGAAACAGGACTAGAAATGGAAATGGAAGGAAATGGAAGTTGCTGAGAAAATGAACTAGAAATTAGAGACTCAATCATCTCTCCAAATGAGACAACAAGAATAAATGAGAAAACTTGGGCCATAGATAGAGATGGAAAATTTGAAATGAGTAGATGAGTGGAAGAAATGATGGAGGCAATGGAGCTGAGGATGGTGATAATGGTAGTGAAAGAGAAATTGGAAAACCTTTTGATACAACAAGAGAAGCACTAATATCAATAACTTTAGATACTTGCACTATAGAAGACAGAACCTTAGTAGTAGTGTTTTTTACAAGAGAAGAACTATCAACAATAAATGATATCTTTCTTGGAGATATAGTGGCCTTCTGAGTATACCTCTTACCTTTTGTAGGTGTAGGAAAAATTAGGATTGGTTAGGATTCTATTATTATAGGTTGGTCAAACCCTTTGGGTGATATTCCCAAAGTATCTAAGCAATCATTTTTTTTTTTCAAGATGGGCCATGCCCTTTCCTTTGTATTAGAAAAATCTTATTGATACCACTCAATCCATGGTAATGGTTGACTAGAAATGTTATCACTCATATAAACTAGATAAAGCACATCATCATCATCTTCAATTCCATTAGGATTATCTACAATACCATATTATTTAACTTCATCAAGAGTTAACCTTTCAAACTCTCATTGTCTAATGATGACCTCATCTCAATAGTGGATGCAATATATTATAATTGAGGAACATGGGAACTAGCCAAATCTGTTTTGCTAAATTTTCCCCAGTAATCAAAGTTAGTTCTAGGGTGGAAATTTCATAAGGTAACTTCATAGATTTCTCCATCAACATTATTTTCCTTGTAAATACTAGAACAAGTGTATTTTCTAATTGAAATGGTAAAATTAACTCCTTCCTTATGTCATTTATTTGTAATCATATGATAATCCAATAACTGAAGAACTAGTTCTAACAAGATCTATTTATTATTCAGACATCTTGGTAAGTTATTAGGAACACCTAAGAAACCTAGAACCCTGATGTATGTAAATTTTGGGAATTGGAGATATATACCTCCCCATTCCCTTACCTCCTTGAAAGCTTCATCAAAATTTTTGTGATTGTATAAATTCTTAACAAAATGATGAAGGAAGACAACAAAAAAGGCATTATTAACTCAGTAGAAATGTTTATTTCCTTCTTCCATTGTAAGTTGAGGATAAAAATCATAAATCTGTGAAATGCTCCTAATACCCTTTGTATTAAACACATTAAATTATCCCATGGAAACTTCCGTATAGACAAGGAAATAAGTCATGAAATTTTTTTTGAAGACAATACATCATCCAACTGAAAACAAATTGAAGTACTAATATGTTCTCCCCATCTTATAAAATCCTTATGTTTCTTAATGGTAGCAATGTAAAGAAACATCCACTCTTGAAATTCTCTTGCTGAAGAGAAACCAAAAACTCTACTCAAAAGCATAATGAGGTCATTGAAATCCTGGATAAAGTATGAGTGGAAAAATGTTTTGGGGAGCTTAGTAACATTCTTGGCCAAATAATTATTCATCATGATGTTTGTACATAGTTCAAATTCCTTATCCTAGTATTCAATTGTTGCCTTTACAGAAATTGTTGCATATTCCTTGACATCTGGAAGTTTGAATAAGTCTTCAAAAAAATAGGTGTCTAGCCTAATCAAAACTTTACCATCATCATCATTTATTGATTTAGAGGCCTTATCGAAGTGATCTACTGGAGCTAAGACAAACTCACAGTAATGCATGGATGAAGGTAAACAAATAGTGAGAGCAAGACCACTATCAAATATGGCTTGTATCCAAGATGTTTTAATAGGGGATTTTAGTATTTCCTAGAATTTTGGCATATCCAACTGTCCCAAGTCCATGTCTCCAATGTTTCCCAAATATGAGGATAGACATGTATGAGGGGAAACTCCCAAAAAGGTATACTTCATCTTTTCCTTCCCTTTTGAAGAAGAAGTTGACATCAATTCAGGGTTTAGAACCCAATCAAACTTTGAAAATTTTATATAAACAATTTTGAATACTCCAAAACATCGAATTTTGAAGGTCCAAAATCAAAACCTCCAATAACAATCTAATTCTGAAAAGATGATGCCTGAGACTCTAAAAGTATGAACTCTTTTCATTTTTGAAAACTAAAAAGCATACCTATGAATGTCCAAAAAGAAACAATTCCCGAAGGTTTGAAAATATGCTAATTCCAAAAATGAACTCCAAAATCAAACTCCTTAGAGTTCTAAAAAGTGCAGTTCCAAAATGTCGAAATGCATGCCTCAGAATTGTAGACCTCTGAAAAAGCAAACCAATGAAAGTACACCAAATCCAAAATCTAAAGGTTCTTAAGATCTGAAATGAGTTTTTTTCAAAATCCTTGGGTTCGATGAGACTCGATACCTTGAAAGAGATGCCCAAAAGTATGATATGGTGTAGTAAAAATTGAGGTATCAAAGTGAAAATGATGGGTGAAAATCTAAGTTTATATAGGTAAACCTGAAATTAATGCCCAAAATCATACATGTATGGGGTGGTTGGTAATTAAATATTATGCGGAGAGTCTGAAATCCAATATGCAAGCATGACTATTTTAGTGTGAAACCCGGAGTTGGAAACCTGAAAGACAAAAGTTTTGAAATTTCGGAACTTCGGGATTTTAGACTTCAGAACTCAAGAATTAAAATAGCCCCAGTTTTAAAGTGAGACTCTGAAACCAAAAAACTTGAATTTCCAAAAATTTGGAACTTAGGACTTTCACAGTTCAGAACTAGAACACAAAAAATGTTCGAAAATGTCAATGAGAACTCCGAAACCTGAAAGCCTGAAGTTTAGAAATTTTGGAACTTTGGGATTTCAGAATTTGAAACTTAAAAAAAAAAATTATGTGTAAATGACATAAAACTTAAAGTAAGAGAACCTTCACAATCTGAAGTCCAAAATTTTGGACTTTGGAAAACTCTTAATTCCTCGAAAAAAATTAGGCAAGAAATTTCACAGAATGTTAGAAAATTTGTTTTAAACTACCCTCCAATTGAAGGTAACATAAAAGGTTAACATTTTTTGTGACATCTGGGGAATACCTGACTACTAATAATTAGGATAGTAGCCTTATACAATCCATTAGGGAAAATATTGTTGAAAACATATTCAGAACACACACTAACACAAAAAACAAAACAAAAAGAAACAAAAAAAAGTAAACAAAACAATGTGCAAAGCATTTGGAGGAAATGAGCAAAATAAACATTGTACACATGCAAAATTCTCAAAAAGAAATATTTAAGATGAATCCCATTCACATGAATGGGAAATTATTATCCATTGAGTTTGGATAAGAAAAATGAATTTTCTTCCTTACAACTTGTGATGATATATGGTCCGCTCCAGAAGGAATAAAATTTAGAATGCTTACTCGGCTTGGCCTTGTCAGCATCCCATTTGAGAACCAAATCTCCTTCATGGAACTCCTTGTTAGATGCTCTTTTTTAAAAATATATTTTAACTTGATATTGGTGTTGTTATAGAGTCTTCATTTCGTTGTTCCTTGTTTCTTCTAACTCTATCAGTACGGAGTACCTAACTATCATTGAATCATTTTCCATAAGTTCCAATTGATGTGCCAATTCCAAAGAAGGTAGCTCTAGAGATAGCGGGAGTTTTTCTTCCCTCCCATATACTAGCATAAAAGGTGAATTCCCAATAGCCCTTTTGGGTTTCATCCTATCTTCCTAGAGGGCAATTTTGAGCTCAGTGTACCAAGTTCTTCTATTGATTTCCATTATACACTTAATGATCCATATGAGATTCTTGTTACTAGACTCGGCTAATCCATTCCCATGTGGGTAATAATTGGATGAAGTTATGAGATAAACCCCATTCTTGATGGCCCATTCACTTAATTTTAAACCAAGAAATGCCATTGCGTTGTCTGAAATTACTGTAAATTGGACACCAAAATGTTTCATTATCTCCTCCAGAAAATCAAGGATAGCATTTTTGTTTTCCTCTTTAAGTACCATGGCTTCCTTCCAATGAGTGAAGTGATCCATCATGCTGAGGACCCATTTTTTCCATCACTTGATGGAGGATTAATCATCCTGATAAAATCCAACCCCCATTGGATGAAGGGTTGGTCAACCTGAATTGGGTGAAGAGGAAAGGCTACCAATCTCTTATTTCTTGTGAAGAAAGCACATTTCATGCATTTCCTTACCCAAAAATGGGTATCTTTAAAAAACTCTAGACAATAGTAATTGGCTCTCATAGTCTTTGTAGCAGTTGTGCATGTAGAATAATCCCCTCTAGATATACCATTGTGAAATTCTTCTAGTACCTTATTTACCTATTTTGGTCCTATACATCAAAGAAAAACACCATTCAAATCCCTTTGAAAGAGAATATTATCCACCATAACATAAGGAATAAACTTAAGATGGAAAATTCATCTTTGAAATTTGGCCATGCTTAGAGGGTATTCTCCTAAAAGGAGAAAAAAAATCATCTTTAAAAGCTAATCAATTCAGTTCTCATCTTGAGGTTCATTAAGGAGAATTGTGTCTTTTTCTACCTTTGACTCCAAATCTATAGCTAACTGTTGACACAGACCTTTGCCCCTGACGAGATTAGTGACGTTAATGTGTATGTCGTATTCCATCACTTTAGTGACCCATTCAGCATGTTTCTCATTCACATATTTATTTAGCAAAAAATATTTAACTTCGAGATGAGACACCATCAAATGTATCTTGTTATTGGAAAACATGTGCTTGAATTCTTCAAATCCCGAATAACACCAAAAACCTGTTCCTCAACAAATAAATATTTGAACTTGTAATATTTTAGGGATTGACTAAAGAAGGCAATTGGTTGTTTCATTGATTCGTTATTTTGCTGAGTGAGAATCCCAAAGATAATTTCTTAACTGGTAAAGGCATAGAGAATGAAATCCCTTTCAAACCTTAGATTCACTAATGTAGGTGCTTGAGAAATGGCTTCCTTAATGGCTTCAAAACTCTCCTTCCCTTGCTTTTTCCATGAGAAAGGTATATTTTTCTTCAACATGGTTATTAGTGGTTTGGCTAGGGCTAAAAACTAAGGGATGAATCTCCGCACAAAATTTTATTATTCCAAGAAAAATTTGAAGTCTTTTCTTGTGACTTGGAAGAGATAGGAACAATATCGAGTGTATTCTAGCTAGATCAATGGATAATATTTCGGAGGATACCACATGCCCTAGTAACTTACCTTCTTGTACAATAATAATACATTTCTTGGGATTTAAAGAAACTTCAAACTCCCTATACCTCTTGACTACTTTCCTTAAATGAGTCATGTGATCCTTCACATGTTTGAAATACACTGTTATATCATCCAAGTACACTAGGATAATATCATTGATTAGTCCTTGGAAATCCATGTCCATGGCCATTTGGAAGATAACACCAACATTAGATAACCAAAAAAAAATTCTATTATAGGCGTATGTTCCCCAATTGGTAGTGAAAGTCATTTTGAATTAATCATATTATTTGACAAGAATATGATTATAACCCAAATATCCATCGATCAAGGAGAACCTTTGTGCTCTAGCCACCATTTGAAGAATTTTCTTCATTGATGGAAGAGGATAATGGTCTTATAAAGAAGCACGATTCAAATCCTTGAAGTATACACACAATCAAATTTCTTTATTCTTTTTTCTTACGGGAACTAGATTTTCTACCTAAGAGGAATACTTGATTGGGAAAATGATGCAAATCTTAATAATATTGGTTAGCTCCTTTCTCATTAGTAGCTCAATTTTGGGATTAATCGGCCTCTGTTTCTAACAGATTGATTTGGAACCAGGATCAAGTCTGATGGTATGTTGTGCCAAAACTAGATTGAAACCACATAGATATCTGTAACTCCATGAAAAAACATCATTTTCTTGAAAAAGTTTGACGAAAGCCTCTTTCTCCTCTCGGGTACACACTTTTCCAATCTTTATAACTCTTTCATTTTCTACCTCAACTTCTTCAAAATCATTCTCTTTGATTACCATATTAGAATTCTACCTTCTAACTTGATCATCTGAATTAAAAATTGACACAAGAGTGATCACACCCTTTGGTAATTTTATACTTTTTAATTGAATGATTTGGTCACTATATGCTCATTTTAACTTAGCTTGGTTTTTTATGGAAAACTCAGTTTCTTCCTACAATAAAAGAATGATCTAATCATCACTATAAAAAACCTTAAAAATCCCTACATTATTAGGAACTATTGGATGAATAAACATCTTAATGGAATATAATAATTCATTCATTACATCAGTAGGAATTTCATACTATGAACTAATAGTTGTAACTTTATCCGCATCTTGATTCTATTCCTAGGAATAGTGTGAATCCCAAAAGCTTCAACATCTTCAATCAAACTCCATACTCTATTTTTTATAAGATCTCAATAGATATTTTTTTGATGCACTATAGGCTCTTACCTGATGCACTATCAACTCGCTATCTCTAAAAATAGTCAAGGATTTGATACCCCTTTTTAGGGCTAGTTGAATTGCTTGTACCAAAACCTCATACTCAGCTACATTATTAGTGTAGCTCAATTGTAATTGAAAGGATGAAAAATATTTAATTCCTTTGTGAGAAATCATCATGACACTAGCTCCTACTCCATTTGTACTCCTTGATCTATCAAAAAATAATTTCCAAAGTCCTTCAGATCTGTTTTGGGACTTGACGAGTTATGGTATGATCATATCCTCTTTGTGGATACAATATGCACTCAATTCTATCCCTTCTAAAAATAGTAGATCAGATTCTTCTTCTGCTAATGCTTCAGTATATGGGGCATAATTATTATTTATACTTACCTCATCTAGAAAAGTGTCTCGAAATTCTTCTACAAGAGTGGTTGGTTCATGATCAACATCTTCTTATTATGGATCATGAATGGTGTAATTCTCATTCATCAGATTAGTGGAATGGGTTTCCACATGATTATGAAAAAAAAATCTACCCTTATAGTCACCTTGGTTTTGTACCAAGTCTTGACAATCATATGTGACCAGTCAGCTGATAGGTAACCTCCCATTTTTGTGGTGAAATCTCATGGTAGGAAAATGGTGAAAAGGGGAGGAAGATTGATGACCAATATGTCTTGTGTGAACACAAATTTAGGACATGCATCAATAGTAAGAGAAAGTCCTTTGATGATTCCAATGGTATGTACCATTGTTCCATCCAACTAACCAAATCCTTTAGAGACTTGCATGTATTGGATTCCTAGCACATCCACAATTTTCTTTGGCATGACTGAGCTACTTACACTAGAATCAATCATAAAATTATATACAAAATGATCACTAATGATCAGGGAAATATAGAATGGTGGAATTTTGTTTGTATTAACAATATTTTCCCCTTTCAACTAACAAAAACTTATATAAGTTACTAGTCCATGACCTGATGATCTGTCATTTATACCAAAAATTGTCAGATCCTCTTGCAACAAGTTTTTTTGAGGAGTTGAGAGTGTATACCACATGGAAATACTCATATTGGTCTTATTCATATGTTCCACAATACTGAAGGGAATTGATCCTACTTTTCTGATATTTCTTTGGTCATTAGAATCTTCTTTTGGAAAGTGATTTTTGGGTAATTTTATTCATGAAGAACCTTCTTTCATCATAGCCTGGCTAGGCTATAAATCTGGCATTTTCTTTCCCGCATCTCTATCAACTACCTCTTCTAGCTGAAGCTATGAAGTATTTATTTGATCAACTTAAAAAACTTGGGATTCCATTGCCCTCTTTTTGGAGTGGATATTTGTTGTGACTGATGAAGAATCAACATTCAAACTACATAAATCATCCTCTTGCCAATTTAGAAAAGTGGTTTCCTTAGGAGCCTATGCTTTATTGGATGCTTCTTGTGTGGATGAATTTTCTTTTGCCTCTGGTGGAGAAGATACACCTTGAACCATATGTTCTTGGCTCAGAACTTCATTTGGGAAAATATTTTGATTGTGAGGTTAAAAACAAGGATAATACCATTCACAGTCTTGAATTAGATTACTCTGGATTGGTATAATAGCTCTAGAAAAACTACCAGCTAGAGGATTCTAGAAATTTATGGGCTTGACGTTTGGGGCTTGATTTTGCACCTAATTATTTCCTTGAAATGGTGGACAATTTGACTGATATTATTGTTTCTATTATTGGTACATATGAGCATATTGAGATTGTTTCCTCTTGAATGCTACGAGTTCATTCCCAAAAGTTTGTAGTAGCAACTTGACCTCAACCAAATAATTTGAAGGAATAGGTGCATTCACATCTGGTTAGATAGAAGTTGATGGAATAGGGAATTTTGTTGGCTAATTACTTGAAATTTCAACAAACAAAGGCATGGGAGGTATGGCTGTAATTTTTCCTACTTGGATCAAAGATTTATCAACCATTATTATAGCTTCATAAGCATCTGGTAGTGTGGTCCCTCCCATTAACTGAATCATAACATCTACATTTATATTCAAGCCTCATAGCTAGTACAATAATGCATTATTTGGAGAAGGTTGTATGAGTGCTAGAATTTGAATCCAAGTTTTATGGAATCAAAATTTGAAATCACTCATGTATTCATGAGGAGATCTCTTTATGGTAGTGAGTTGTTCCATTAGTAACAGGTGGTTGTTCTTGTCTTCAAACTATTTTCATAGCTTCTTTCCTAATAAATCCCAATTTGTTATAATACTAGCTTCTAATCTAGGAAACAACTGGAGTGCTTTTCCCTTGAAGAAAGTGGCAAGGAGTCTGACCACAACATTGTTTTCAGTAATACTATGTACTACATAAATGCTAGCTACATCAATAATATGTTCCACCAAAGTAATATGAGTTTCCCTTGTGTAAAAGGGAAAAATTTTGAGTTCCTAACTAGGTATAGGATCACATTGAGCCAACTCAAGAGGACTGCTTGCATTGAAAGGAGGAAAAACTTGGTTCCTTACAGGGGCTTCCATACCAATGAGAGGTGTATTCTTCCTAGGTCTAGGAAACCTTCCATAAGGAGGATTTGAATGAACCCTATGAGGTGATGTTGTAGTTGGTAATTTTGAAATTCCCCTTCTCCTTCTCCTTGAAGGAGACAAGGATAACTCGATATGCTGATAATTTATGTCTCGTCTCACAAAATCTCTTGTATGATTTCTTCACATATTTTAACACACTGAGAGATGAAATCTAGAGATAAGGAGTTTTTAGGTACTTTGATTCATGAAAGTATGAATAGAAGTACCAACTCTTGTCCCAACAAGCATGCTAAATACTATCATCATGCAGATCATGCACCCATTGAATATATGATTGATCTCATGCAATATTGGAAAATCCACATCATGTGGGACCTTGTCACCCTGGTATGAACCTCTAGAGAATGTCAGATTCCTTTGAGACTTGGAGCACTTGATTTAAGATCAATATTCAAGGCAAAAAAACTTGAAAATAACTCTAATCTACTCAATTTATGGGACTTAAATTAAAGATAAACAAAAAGAATAAGGTGATGTACCAAGTATATTTAACAAATAGACTAGCTTAAATGCACAATCAACTCCTCATAATAATATATTTTATGTACATGTCTTGCAATCTTCCTCCATATATGATTGTAAATAATAATACAACTTTCTAACAAAAAGAAGATAACTTCTCCACAATTGATATTAAAATAACTATATCATTTTTTCACATAGATTGAAATAAGATAACTGAGATAAAAGTATATTAACCAATCATATCAAGGAATTAAACATTCACAAGTTATGAATTGATCAATGATTAACACAATAAACCAGAGTGTCTGAAGCACTCTTCCAAGCTTGAAGAGTAACTCCCCAAGTGATCTAGAAGTCCCTTAAAAACTCAATCCATATAGCTATTTATAATTTAAAGAGGTTGAGCCATTATAGTTGAACCTTTAACTAACCAGTTACTAAAAATAGAGTGTAATTAAGTTCAATGGAACTAGCTCCCATAAATATAGCAAAGTTTTTGCATGGGTTTGATCAAGTCAACCCTTTAACTTTGACCAACAAAGAGCTTTAGAGCCATTCCAACAATGGCCTCCAGGATTAGCTAGGACCTATAGTATCTATTTCTTGTTCAAGTTTCTCTTGATCCTTTTCCCACATAGCCAAATGGTGCTTATAATAAATGAAACACTTGATAATTCCTTGTATCTCTTCTTCCTCTAGCTCACACACGTAGTGATTTATGACATTTTTTGTATCAACCTCTCTCAAAACCTTGACTAGAAGCCTTTTCAATTTGTTCACCACCTTCTTTAGATGGCTTGTCAAATTATGACATTAAACTAATATGTGAATTGAATTAATACTGAAATTTTTGATTACCTCATCATCCTCCTTAACTAAACCTTTGAAACTTTATTGAATCTGGTTGATCGAAAGAGCATCAATATTCTCGTTGAAGAATTTATAGTTGATTTTATCAAATTCTTCTAAAATGTCACTTAGTCTATCAACTATTTCAACATGTTTATCCTCCAATTTATTGATTAAATCCTATAACACCTGAGATCTGAATTCCATGGCCTTTTGATACTCAAAAAACTTATAGACATTATCCATTACAACCTGTTGGAGAAGTATATCTTTATTCATATCTCTAATTTCCTTCCAAATATTCAAATTCATGTTCAAATTATTAATATATTCATAGAGGATTTCATCTATCTTTCAAATAGAAATTTTATTTATCTGTAAAATAATTGTTTAGTTCCATAGTTTTTTTATTAAAGGGTTAGTCTCTTGGAGCATACACTCAATCCACCCATCAATTGATCATTCCTTCTGACCTATCTTCTCAATTTTATGATATGAGATATCATCAAGATGGTAAGAGATAGTCGGAGCAGTCGTAGTTGAAGGATCCATAGTTGGAGTAGGATGTGTGCCTTTCTTCAAAATAGCAATGAGATGCTTAATAGTTTCTTATAATTCATCCTTAGGTGTCTTATCTTTGTCATAATTTTCTAACAAATTCCCAATGGCTGCTTGAACATCCTATTTTGCACCCTCGTGTTTTCCTTTCCTAATGGAAACCTAGAGATTTGATAATTTGCTGCAGTAATGGTTTCTTTGGTTTTTCCTTCATTGGGGGTGGCTATCTCCATGAACCTTTCTCCTGAATAGCTTACTGATAAGTCAGAAAAAATATTTGGCTGTTTGGCCTACCTTTTTGGAGTGGGTTCTAATACCCTTAGTTCAATCACATCTACGAGGGGCATCTTCTTCTTCTTCTTGGGGGTCTAGAGATATAGCCTTTTTAGGTATGGCACACACATACAAAAGTGGCATGGTCAGAGTTGAACTTGAAGCACTGGGTAAAATAATAGCACTAGGTACAATAGTTGAAATGGAAGTGGTAATGATAGATGGTTCGAGAGTTAGAATATCTTTGGGAGAAGATGAAATGGGAATGGAAATAGAAATTTAAGGAAATGGAAGTTGCTGAGAAAATGGAGAAGAAAGTTGAGACCCAATCATCTCTCCAACTGAGAGAATGGGAAGGGATGAGAAAACTTGGGCCGTAGATGGAGATGGAAAAGAAAAAATGAGTAGAGGAGTAGTAGAAAATGATGGAGGTGGTGGAGATGAGGATGGTTATAATGGTAGTGATAGAGAAAGTGGCAAACCTTGTGATACAACCGGAGAAGCACTAACATCAATAACTTCAAATACTTGCACTATAGAAGACAAAACCTTGGTAGCAGGGATTTTTGGAAGAGAATAACTACCAACAAAAAATGAGATTTTTTTCCAGACATAGTTACCTTCTAAGTAGACCTCTTTCCTTTTGTAGGTGTAGGAATACTTAGGGTAGGCTGGGATTCTATTCTTATAGGTTGTTCTATCCCTTTGGGTGGGATTCCCAAAGTAGCTAACCAATCATATCTTCTTTACAAGATGGGCCCCACCCTTTCCTTTGTATTATAATATTCTTCTACGTACCAATCAATCCATGGTAATGGTCGATTAGAAATGTTATCACTCTTATAAACTGGTTCAAACAAATCATCATCATCATCTTCAATTCCATCACAAACATCTATAATACCATATTGTTTAACTTCATCAAGAGTTAACCTTTCAAACTCTCGTTGTCTAATGATGACCTCATCTTGAAAGTGGATCCATATATATTTTAACTAAGGAACAATTGAATTAGCCAACCCAGTGTCGCTAAATTTTCCCCAATAATCAGAGTTAGTTCTAGGGTGGAAAGTTCATGAGGTAACTTCAGACATTTCTCCATCAACATTATTTGCCTTGTAAATACTAGCACAAGTGTATCTTCCAATTGAAATGGGAAACTAGATTCCTTCCTTATGTCATTTATTTTGAATCTTAAGATAATCCAATAATTGATAAACCAGTTCTAACAAGATCCATTTATTAATCGGGAATCTTGGTAATTTATTAGAAGCACCTAGGAAACCTAGAACCTTGATGTATGTAAATTTTGGTAATTGGAGATATATGGCTCCACATTCCCTTACCTCCTTGAAAGCTTCATCAAATTTTTTGGGATTGTACAATTTCTTATCAAAACGGTGAAGGAAAACATCAAAAAAGGCATCATTAACTCAGCGGAAATGTTTTTTTTCTTCTTCCATTGTGATTTGAGGATAAAATTCATAAATATGTGAAATGATCTGAAAACTCTTTGTATTCAACCCATTAAATTCTCCCATAGCAGCTACCACATAGACAAGAAAGAAGTCATGAAGAATTTTTTTGAATTCATGACATTGCCCAACCAAAAAATAATTGAACTATTAATATTTTCTCACCATGTTATAAGATCCTTATATTTCTTAATGGTAGCAATGTAAATAAATTTCCACTCTTAAAATTATCTTGTTGAAGTGAGACCAAAAACTCTACTCAAAAGCACAATGAGGTCACTGACTTCCTAAATGAAGTCTTAACCTAATAATTTTTTGGGGAGCTTAGTAACATTCTTACCCAAATAATTATTCATCGTGATCTTTGTACATAGTTTGGATTCCTTATCCTAGTATTCATTTGCATCCTTTGTATTCAATTATGTCCTCTAGGGAAATTGCTACATATTCCTCGATATCTAGAAGTTTGAATAAGTCTTTGAAAAAATCAGTGTCCATCGCAATCAAAACTTTACTATCATCATCCTTTCCTAATTTAGAGGCCTTATTGAAGTGATTTTCTACAGCCAAGATAAACTCAGGCCAATGCATGGATGAAGGAAAACTAGCAGTGAGAGCAAGCCCACTATCAAATATAGCTTGCATCCAAGATTTTTTATTAGGGAATTTTAGTCTTTCCAAGAAGTATAGCATATCCAATTGTCCCAAGTCCATGTTTCCAATGTTTCCAAAATATTAGGATAAGCATGTATGAGGGGAAGCTCCTAAGAAGGTATACTTCTTTTTTCTTTTTTTCCTTTCCTTTTGAAGAAGAAGTTGAAATCAATTTGGGGTTTGGAACCCGATCGAACCTTGAAATTTTTTTTTAAACAATTTTGAAGACTCTGAAAAATTGAAGTCCGAATGTCTAAAAACAAAGCCTCCGAAAAAAATCTAATTCTGAAAATATGAAGCCCGAAACTCCAAAAATATGATCTCTTCTTTGTTCCAAATCTCAAAAATCATACCTCCAAAATTCCTAAAAGAAACAAGTCCCAAAGGTTTAGAAAGATAATCACTTTGAGAATGAACTCCAAAATCGAACTCCTCATAGTTTTGAAAAGTAGAGTTTAGAAATGCCAAAAGGCATACCTTTTAAATTCAAACCTCTGAAAAATCACACCAACGAAAGCACACTAACTCAAAAAGATAAAGGTTCTGAAGATCATAAATAAGGTTTTTTAAAAATCCTTGGGTCTGGTGAGACTCAATGCCTTGAAAGTGATGCCTAAAATTACGATATAGTGTGGTAAAAATTGAGGTGTCAGAGTGAAAATGATAGGTGAAAATCCAATTTTATATAGGTAAACTTGAAATTAATTCTTGAAATCAGACACATGTGGGGTGGTTGGGAATTAAATGTTAGGCAGAGAGTCCATAATCTAAAATGCAAGTGTGACTATTCTAATGTGAAACCTGAAGTCCAAAACATGAAAGACCAATGTTTTGAAATTTACAAACTTTAGGATTTCAAAATTCAGAAGTTAGGAACCAAAAATAGTCCCAACTATAATGTGAGTCTCCAAAACCTAAAAACCCAAAGTTCTAAAATTTCCAAACTTCAAACTTTCAAATTTTGGAATTAGAACACGAAAAAAAATCAAAAATGTCAATGACAACTCCAAAACCTGAAAGCCTAAAGTTTTTGAAATTTCAGAACTTTGGGATTTTAGACTTTGGAACTTTAAGAAAAAATTTTGCTTGCAAATGACACAAAAATCAAAGTAAGAGAACGTTCGCATTCCGAAATATGAATTTTTGGAATTTGGAAAACTCCTGATTCCCAAAAAAAATTAGGAAATAAATTACACATAATGGTAGGAAAAAAATTAAAATTACCTTCTAGTTAAAGGTAACTTAAAAGGTTAACAATATGGTTCAGGATTTTGAGTTTCCCAATCATGATTTTGAATACTTGAGAGAATTAATGATTCAAAAATATGATGGAGGAATTCCTTCTGAGGAGGAATGAAAGATATTAATGAATGTGGTGGTTCCCCAAGAAAAGGAGTTAATCTAAGAAGCAAAATTGTTAAAGGGGCAGAGCCACAACCCATACCAAAGACTCCTTTTTTCACCAATATCCCAAAAGATTACCCAAAGAAAGATGTGCCAAAAAAGTCCCAATTATTACAAATAAATACAACACCCTTGGCCCTCCTCAAGCTGTGAAGAACCTCATACCACAAGAAAAGGCAATTACCCTACCTCTTAATATAGCATTACCCAAGTATACCCCCTGTGATATGGCTAAAATTTTGAGTCTGATCAAGGTGATTATACCTATTATTGAGTTTCTCATGATCAATGAGCATAGAAGAAGAGAATTCAAGTAATTTGTGTTCAAGGAGGAGGAAGTTGCCTTAGGAAAGGATGTTAACAGTTTCGAAATTCCCCCTCTTATTGTAGAGTTGGAAGTTCCACAAGCATTGGAAAATTTGGGGGAATCCCCTAAAGTATATCTAGGCACCCCCTTTATTGAGTCTCAACTTGATGTTGATCCCTTTTACACTACTTTGATCACTAAAGATAGACTTGTTCACAACTACATGTTTTATTCAAGAGATTTATGTAATGTGATGCCTGATGAAGTTATGAATGAGCTAGATATCAAAGTAAGAACAAACTTTGAAAATTTCACTGTTATAGATTGAAGAGAAGTAAAAGTAATTGAGCATGTCAAAGGTTTGGTGGTATAATTAACAACTTACCCTAGTAATTATTTAACTATAAATGTGGTCATTGTTGACTATGCTACAAAATGTGGTATGTTTTTATCAAGGTAGTGGGTTGCTAGTGTGGGAGGAAGTGTGCAAATGGACATGTCATATGCCACTATACCAGTGGGAGGAAATCTTATTCAGTTGTATAAGGAAAAGAAGATGTTGCATCTGATTGAATATCCCAACAATGCTTCTTAATAAGTACTGTATGTAGATGTGGATGTTATAAATTTTGTTGGTTATGCATATTTCAAGGAGCATTGTATCAATCAGAGTAAATGATTTGAACAATTTTTTGTCCCTTAGACCTTTATGTTTGATGGAGCTTTCTCTAATATGGGAAGTGGTGTAGGATTTGTACTTATATCTCCAAGCCATGAGAATTTTATTATTTCTTTCAAACTGAAATTAGAGTGCACAAATAACATTGTAGAATATGAGGCACTGCTCTTGTGTTTCAGGATTTCTTGGAGATATGGTATAAAATATATAATTGTTAAGGGAGATTCAGAGCTTGTGGTGAAAAAAGTGAGGAAATTTTATGCTACGAAGAATATAACAATGAAGCAATACAAGCATGCAGTATGGGATTTTGTTGAGCGATTTGATTCTTTCAACATCTTATATCATGATAGAGATAAGAATGCTACAACTGACAAGTTAGTTTTCCTTGCATCCAAGTTTTGTAATTTCACAGTCTCTCCTTACTATAATTATGATGTTGAAATATTTTATAGACCATCCATGCTAGATAATGTGAAGTATTGGAAAGTATTTGATGGTGATGCCTAGGTAAAGAGGTTTTTACTAAATGAAGGATAATTCACAAATCAATGTATGGACTAGGAACCGATGGTATTTCTTAATGATGGTAAAGAAAATTTGTTTGGAAAATATATCATTAAGATAAAAACCAACACCATTCCGAGGGGGTTAGTTGCTTTAGAATCCAATGTTGATAATGTTGATCTAGTAGTACATAGGCACATCTATGCTTTAAGAGATGTTGAGGAATACAACTATGACACTAAGAAGAAGCTGAGAAAATTGTGGTTGGGGTGAAATTTAAGAACATAAGAGAAGCAAGCCTATGTGGATTTTATAACTAAATACCAGGACTGTTTGGCATGGTCTTACTCAGATCTGAAAGCTTATAGAGAAGACATTTTTCAGCATGAGATTCCTTTAGAACCAAATACCAAGCCATTTAGGTAGAAACAAAGGCCTATTAACCATCTTTTATCACTCAAGATGCAAGAAGAACTTACAAAGTTGAGGGATGGAGGGATAATTTAGTCTACTAGGTACTCTTCATAGTTAGTCAATCTAGTGCCAGTTAGAAAGAAGAAAAAATATATAAGGCCATGTGCAGGCTTCATAAATATGAACAAAGCCTCAATTAAGGACAAATATCCATTACCTAACATGGATAATATCTTGTAGATGGTCATAGGTTCTGAATTTCTCTCCACTTTAGATGGATTTTATAGGTATAACCATGTGGTGGTAAAACAATCATAGAGGCTCAAAACTACTTTTATCACTCCATGAGGGACATATGTGTATGTGAGGATGCCATTTGGACTGATGAATGTCGGTGTTATGTTCCAAAGGGCTATAAATGTTGATTTCTCTTATTACATTAATGATTTAATTATTGTATACCAAGATGATGTAACTATTTTTTATAGGAAAAGGATATATCATCTTGGACACGTTAGAAAAACGCTGATCATATGCAACAAGTATGGGATTTCTTTAAATCCTAAAAAATGCCATTTTGGTGTTTAGAAGGAAAATTTGTTGGGACACATTGTATCAAAGTAAGGGGTCATGATAGATCTTGAAAGAGTATAAGCTATTAGCAAATTTCCTATTTCGTTGACAAAGAAAGGCATCCAATCCTTCTTTGGCTAGATCAATTTTATTCGAAGGTTTATTTCAAAATTTTCCCAAATAACCATCCCAATCACGAGTATGCTAAATAAGGATAAAGTCATTAAATGGGAAGATGAATTTTTTCAAGATTTTTATGGGATTAAGGAAACACTTAAGAATACCCCTATTTTTCCTATCCCATATTATAAAAAGTTTTTTTAAAAAATCCTTTTCCTCTAAGAACACTATTGTAACACCTCTAGCATGACTGGTATCTATGATGACTTCTGTTATAGAAGGTTCAAACATTGACAGGTTATTTTTGTCTTAAGACAATGTACTCTTATGACCTATGAAATCATGTTTGCAGTAGGTTTAATATGTTATCTTCTGAAATAGGTATGATTCTATCATGTTTTTGCTTAATTTAAAATGAAGCAATTCATATCTTTTTATGTAGAATAATTCACTACTTGGGATTGAGAAATTAAGTTTCAGTTTTCATAATTCTTGGGGATTCAAAATAACATTACCTTGGATCAATTTAATTGATCCAAGGTATGCTTTTAAGTTTCAAACCTTGTTGTCATAATGTCCAAGCTAGAAAGATGAAAGGATCCTGGACTGTGAATTTACGAAGGTCATTAATGATCTGATCTACTTGGTTCCCTACTTTGTATCTGAATTTGGGTAATAATCTGGTTCCTTTTTTATTAAAGTAAAATGTAATTAATAATTAGGAACATGGAACCTATTTACAATATGTTCCTTAAATTAGGAACTTTATACTAAAAATAGTTACCTAACCTAATTTACTAAGTTATTTTGTTATTATGGGATGTTAAATGGAACGTAAGACTTAAGACTTATACCTAAGGATATATGTTAGTTCCTAAACTAATGTTGAACCTAACCTAATGTTTGGCTAACCTAAAAGGGGCCTATGGGATGAAATGGGGAGGGGAAAATTCAATCGCATCAATTCCTAAAAATTTATGAGGAAGTTAATGTGGTCTTATATCTTTTTAATTGAAAAATTTGGCGTAAACATGAGGAAATTTGGGGAAATGAGTTGGCATCTATTCCAAGTTTTAGATGCATGCAATTATGAAATTAGTCCTTGCCACAAATAGAGGTGGCGGTGGCGGGAGAAATGAAAGGACTGATAATCCTATTTTGCATTTAATATTTTCATAGTTGGTAAAAACCACCTAGGAAGAAGAAAGAGGGGTTTTGTTTTGTTGGTTCATTTGGTCTTCAAGCTTGACCTATGGATGTGGGTTGTTTTGGTTCTTCAAACCTTTAGTTCGATTCTTACATGAATATTATCCTTACATGAACTCTCTTGCCTTGTATGGAATTTGAATGAATAATTTGGCAGCATGAAACTATATGAAAGAGAAGGAGAAAGTTAGGAGGGTTTTTGGCGTTTTAAAGGAGGAATTGAATCTCTGCTTGGAGATTTTATGTGATACAGAGAAGACCAAAGCTCTATCAGGCATGATATGCCATATCCATTAAATCTTAATATTTTAATTAAGTGCTTCATTAAAAGAAATTTGTTCTCTATGAAGATCTTCTGGTTTTGTTTCTGTGACTGTTCATTTTTTTATTTTCTTCATTTGATGCTTATCGATTTTATGATGGTAGTTGTAAAATGTAATCTGGGAGTGTTATTTCTTTCTTCTGGATGATCTTTCCTTTGCTCTAGTATTTATAACTTAGACTTGAAATAGAGTTAAGGCCTGTTGGTGAGATTTTGGTTTAAGGTTGGTCTAGCAATGAATGTTCTTTTTGGTTGTTTTATTATGTGACTCTTGATTTAAACATTTCCTTTTTTTCATTTTTGGAAGGCTTCGAACTGGAGAAATCATTTGATATTTTCTTGTTGTCTGATATTTTGTTGTTCTGGAGGTTGCATGTATTTTCCTTCCTGTTTTAGAATTTTAGACCATTGTTATTCTTGATGTAGGATAAATTTATGATAGGAGTTGCATGTTTGAAAATTTTGAAGGCTATTTTGACTTGCATGTCCTCTTTCTGTTGTCGTTAAAAGAACTCCAAAGGAAATCTTGTGTAGACCTCAAAGGAAAAATAACTTGTTAACGTGGAAGTCTTGTTGTTCAATAATGTTTGTAGGAAATGTTATTAGGGACTTAAAGTTATCAAAGCATTAATCACTTCTTGTTTAAGTTTGGAAACTCATTTTGGGTATCGGTTAGTTTTTTTCTCATTTAGTTGAAGGTACTCAGAATTGCATAACAGTTTTAGCCGACCTTGTCCTATTGTATATTTTCTTGGCAAGACCTCCTAAATCCCTTGGGATTTTAAACTCGAAACCAAATATTTTGGGACACAGGCATATCTTATGAATGGTTGTTGAATTCTTGCTATTATTTGGATAATGTTTGAGTGCTTACTTGTGTTCCTTTTTAAGGGTTTAGAGTTCATTGGAGGTCTGTTTCAAATTAATCCTACTGTTCTACTTTTCCTTTCTTCTCTGGAATTTTAAGAAATGATTCACTTGTTTATCCTTGAGGGAATCGAGTATTTTGAACCTGTCTCTATTGAAATGGAAAGAGGTAAAGGTTATATGTTTCTCTACATTCCTTTTTCCTGGTCTTTTGGTACTCAACCCATTTAGTATTTGGGATAATTTTTGTTTGGTTATTGGTTTATTCTTTGGAGAACTATTCTTCACAATGAAAACACCTATCATGCAAATTTCATATGGGATTTTTTTATGTACCTTCCTTTATTCATTTCATGAGAAATGTTTACTCTTATTATTTTAATTTTGAATAGATAAGGAGACTGAAAACCTCATGTTAGGAAAATGTTCAGTGAGGTTTCGTTGTTGTTTCCTCTCGTGTCTATTGAAGCTTAAATCACTTTCTAACCTGGAGGTTGGTCTAAATGTATTAATGTCTTTACAAAAAAAAATCAAAATTTTACGTTATACTTAGAAGGAGTATCAAGTCTTAGTTAGGTTCTAAAATTAAACCAATCTTCTCTTTTATGTAATGTCAAGGATTGTGTATTTGGTTTGGGATCTGAATGTTAGATTTTTCTAGTTAGAAGAAAATTTATACTTTTGATGAGGTCTGATTTACATTGTCTTTAACTTCTAACTTGATTTGATTTCAGATTCTGAGCTTGGACTTTAGGATGCTTCAATCAGGGTTACTTTAATTGTTTACGATGATTTGGTTACCCTTATTTGTTCTTATGATCTTATTTATGATTGATGATATCTTAAACCTTAGGATGAATTTGAGATAATGGGACAATTAGATGGTAGACAATGTTTATTACCACACAAACTATTGGATTAAGTCTGAAATATAGTTTTATGTATCTTATACTCTTTTGTTAAATAGATTTAACTAATTGAAGGAACTTAAATGGGTTACATGAAAGTAATGGTAAGGTTAAGATGAAATGATAATTTTTATTTATCTCTATTGTTTAAATTTTTTATGATAAAATAATTTTATGTTGCGAGGTAATGGTTGATTCATTGACTGACCAAACCTTACTTTTGATTCAAAAATTATATATATATATATATCCTATCTTTTTTTATATTCTTTTTGGTTGAGTATTTTTGTAATTATGATTGTGTTTCAAGAATGTTTCATAAACAACAAAGTTATTTTAATGAAACATTTAGCTAAAAACACATGTTTTAATGATATAGTGCTTATCATGCTCAGTTCAATGAATTGATCCATGCTAGCAATTTTGTGAATGGAATTCATAAAAGATGAAAGGAGAAAGACATATAGAAAGTTGAATTTATTTTATTAAGGGAATAGTATCTTTATTATAATGAAATTTGTCTTCAATACTTGATATGCATTTGTTAGAAAAGAAAGTTGTAATAAGAATTGGTTAGATACTATTGTTTTGACATTTTGTATTATCTGAAATGGTTGAAATTAGTGAATGTATCACTCTTCCTTGATGAATTAAATATGTGTTGATTCTAGTTAATACTTTTTATAATACCTTCTTTTGCATGAACTGAGTTACATTAATATGTATTACTCTAATAAAAAAGGGTAGTTAATATACTCAAATAATATGGAATGGTTGGGGTAGGAATCTGATTTGTTAGTTGAATTATTTCCTCTAGGAGAGATGCAACTTATAAGGTTGAAAATCTTAAGCAAATACTCTACTATTACAATAAGGATTGTAATTTAATCAAATGGATGTATGTTTATTAAACCATGCATATAATTTACAATATGTGATTTGACTATATATGGAACAAATGGAATTCATTTTTCATAAATGGGCATTAGCCCATGACATTGGAAAAGGGGGAAATACCCTTGAAATCATTCATTAAGACCTAAGTTACGAACTTGCTAAAATGATAATGAACATTTAGGTAAATGGCTGCATGTGTGCTTCCTTATGCAGATTTCATTAAATCTTAAACTGGAAAGTAAATAATTCATACACCTTTATAAATAAAATTTCTAATATGCCATTTCTTGATATAAGTTGTTTCGGTTAAATGATAAAATAAAGATTGTAAATAAATGGGTTAGGAAGAAGATTTTATTTGCATACCTACTAAAAATACAGTTATAACCTGAAACCTTATAGGTTAAATAACCTAGTTGAATTAGTAATGATGTTGTAATTAATCTGTAATGAAGTGATTAATAAGATATTAACTTTCAATCTAAGGTATGTTCATCCAGATGAGGAGACATAGTTTGATGTTGACACATGCCAACTACAACATAGTACCTTCATAATGACAAGATTCATTATGAGGATACTAAGTTGCAGTTGACATGTCTCAATACCCCACAAAGATGCTCACCTAGACTAACATAATTTCTTGACTACATCATGGTTTTTCTCTATGAAGAGATAGGGACATGATCTAGTATCAGGGTCAACTCATGTTGACTTAGGATAACTAGATGCACCCAATCAACGTAAGCCGATTGAGTATGTCTATGTACCCTAAGTCATCATGAGAAGTCATCCACACTAGGGCATGTTGATAATCTTCTCTAGGGTTAAAATTTGAATCAAGTGTGACTGAAAGAAGTTACTAAAAACCAATCTTGATAACAGTTCAAGTGTGGCAAAGGACATATTCTATTTGACAAGTATGTCATCTAGAATTGAAAACATGATAAACATGTTTAACATATTTGGCCAAAGTACCGCAAGTTGTTGGTTGCATTGTCTTATGTTACCTAGTTTAAGAAGTGGGATTTCAAATGAATATCAGTAATAAATATTTAGATAGGCTCTTAAATAAAACACTTGGGTACCCTTTGTTAGTGCCATTTATGAGCTTGCATTGTGTGCCCTAATTTTTTCATGTCTGATTTTTCTCAGAAATGTTTTATTTATCAAATTGGTGATCTGCATTTTCTCCCCCTGGTTGAATGTTTCAAAATTGCACATAAACTTGTTGTTATACCCTAGTTTAAAAGAGAAATCCATGTATGCTCTTATTTGTGTCCTAGGTTTTTCCAATTTTCGGGTTGTGTCATTTTCCCTTTGCCAAATCGTGTAAAAAATCAAATTGATCAAAGCTAAATTATATGGGTTAATTTCCCAATCCTAAGGTAAAAAATAATGTCAAAACAAGATTCAATTGATTCAAAATCAAGAAATTTGCAATCCTTGTTGAAAATTTTGATTTCTAGGGAATCCTTTAAATTTTTCACGATTTGATGGTCATAAGGGTGTTGTTTGCGAGTCAAATTTATCATCGCAAGGTAATGGCAATGTGGTAGGTTCCTATTGGCTAAGGGATGTTGGGAAATTTTTTTGACTTACCTTTTTTAAAAATTTTGGCAAAAGGGAAAAATTTGATCCGCAGCTCCGCCTTCTGCAATGAGGTGCCTACGTGGAACATTTTGATTGGCTAGGGGATTTGAAGGTAGCGGGCTTTCCTTAAGAATTTTTTCTTTCATTATGTAAAATTTTCAAAATCAAATTTTGGCCCGAAGGCTTACAGCAAATAAGGAGATGACATGTGGCACATATTTGGGTTTGAGGGCATGCAAATAGTAGAGGGACTTATAGTCTTTTGGCTTTGAATTTATAAGTTTTAAATTCATTGTTCTCCACTCTCCAATCACAGCGGGACACGTGTCCAACAGAGCAAGGTGGGTCAATGGCTTGGTGGGTGAAAAGTTGAAATTGTCCCTTAGCAAAAAGGGGGACTAAATTGAAAGTTTGGCATGAAAGCCCTCAGCAAATCATTGGTGGACATGTGCCTAGGAAAGGATAGGATGGGGAAGTGGGTTTTGAAATGACTTTGAAGTTTTTAAGTTCAAATGGTAAAAAATCATATTTCAGCCCGAAATCCCATAGCGAATAGGGAGAGGACATGTGTCCAAAAGGGAAAAAGGTGGAGGAAGGGGCTGAAGGAAATTTTTATAAGTTTGGACCTTTGTTGTCTAAAAGGTAAAAATGAAAAATTAGCTCCGTAGCCTATCCATGATGGACACGTGGCACATTTTAAGAAGTCAAAGGAAGAGCATAGGCCTATAGTGAGTTTTGAAAATTTTCAAATTTTGTGGGAAGTTTTAAATGTAGAATAGGAGGCTTATCCCTATGTCGAATCAGAGAGTGCCACGTGGCGGAGAATAGATCGGGCTTCCGGGCCCGCGGAGGTTTGGTGGAAAATTTTCCTTTTTTAAAATAGGTTGCAAAATTGATAGAATTGGTCCACAGTTTCAATGGGACCCACCTTTGGACACATGGCAGGCCCAGAAGGTAGGCAGAGAAAAGTGGTAAAATTTTCCAAAATTTCAAAAGGTTGCGAATGCATTTTTTAAAGGCATAGACCCGATCAAGTCACATTTTCGCACGTGTCCCACCTTATCGAAAGTTTAAAAAGGTAATTTTGAGCTTATTTTTAAATGGAATTTTCCACGTGGAGGGATGATATTAAAAGGTGGATGAGATCAATGGTTAGTGTGCATTTGTTTGTTTGGGCCACCATGGGAGCTCCAAGAAGCTTGGATCATGATTTCTTCATCAATTTTCATCAAATATTATATGATTTTGTGTCACCTTAGCCTTCTAAGAAAAATGGCATCATTTTCATGACCTAATTCTTTGATCCATGGTATTTTTGATGTAATTTTGGCTCAGGTCCAAGAAAAAATGTGAAATGTCAACAATCAAAAGTTATAGAGGTAAAATTGAAAAGGGGAAAAGGTAAAAAATGATGAATGAAAGATGCTTGCATGCCTAAATGATAAAAATGTGCTCTTGGGGTGGATAATGATCTGAGTTTGTGTAATGATTTAATTTTTTATTTTTTTTGCATACTTGGCAACCTGTGAGTTGTTTTTCCATTCAATGTCACTGTCATTAAATCTTGAGGTTTTTTGTGACAATTTTGATCCCATAGCATATTATTTTCTTGGGAAGGAAGAATCCAATGTGGCATGAAGTATATAATGTAGTTTGGATAATTTTTGAAGGGTCGGGAGTTGAAAATCATGAACAAATTTTGAGAAAAAGCTCATTTTCTGAGAAAATCCACCAAAGAACCAAGTTAATGTCTCATGTGTTGGAAAATTCACGTATGTGGGTTGGTTATAAGTGTATAGCCACCACATAGCTCTGAGATTGTTCATGTGACTCTCCCCTACTATTGAATCTAACAAGTTTTGAATTAAATCTATGTTTTCCTTTGGGTAATATGATGTTTGTTATCATTTTTAAATGACTGCAAATAAATTTTATTGTTCTTGTTGCAATATTGCATTGAAAGTCTTTATAAATCACACAAAATTTCCATTTCTTGTTGATAGTTTAGTGGAATTTGCAATCTCATGTTCAGAAGAGCCTTCATCTGATAAGGGGATAAACAAGTTTAAAATCACTTTACCTTCCTTGACTACAGATATTTCTTGTAAGCCTTTGGGGGTACCTTAGGCATGGTTTGATCATGGATTTTTGTGTTTAATTGAGTTCTTTACTTCAAGATGTTGTGGTGAGTTCCCAAAGACTATGTGAATATTGCAACCTAGGCTTCCATTTGTTCCTCTTCTGGTTGAAAGAATATCCTGATTATTTTAGGCATTTCATCTGATAGTTGTTCAAGCATTGTACAAATTGTCAAAGATCTGATCTATCCCAGTTCGTCATGTCAATTCCCCACCAAAAAATCATCCAACAAAAAAGATCCTATCAAGTACTATCCTTGATTTGCATGTGTATACCCACATAATATTAAAATCTATTTACAAAAGTATGCATAACAGATCAAGATTTCCAATGTCTCTAGTAACCTTTGCCTTGTTTTGAGAACATACCCATGTTTTGAGAAGTGACAACTTGTGAGAGTTCAGATCTGGGGTGGTGATCATGTTTTCATCAAGGCCTCCATCATAGAATTTCAAGCAAAGATAAGGACATTTTCATCTCCTTCACCATTACAAGGTTACAAAATAGGTCCTCTTACATTGGTTACAAGGCACAACCTAAAACAGCTAGGACAAGATCAAATCCTATTGGAGTTCTATCCATTTCTTCACAAACTTGAGTGCTAGCTAGACCATATCCCCGACTACCAATGACATACAACGTGGTCTAATCTATCTTTAAGATCCATGACATATCTATGGTGTTGCTTAGACTAAAAAGGTGAACAAATTTGGATACCAACATGAGCGGCACCGTTGCCAAGGAATTCTTGGATTTACTTGGTGTTCTTAAAGTGTTTGAAGAGTTTTAGCATTTATGTATTCAATTATTTGAGTTGCTAGATTGTTAAAATATCATTCTATGCTTTAGATCTGCAAGCTTTAAGCAAATTTTTCAAGCCGTGTCTGCCATTTTTCATTTCCCAGCAGTATGCACACTTTGGTTGCATTGTGATTAATTTATCCAAGAAGAATAAGGTCTAATTTATAAGGCTTTGCAAAGTTTTTCAGTGCTAAGATACATTTGATAGATTATTTTAGTACATTTTTACACAACTAAGGTGAAATTCCTTAGTGGTGAATCCATGCTGATTTGAATTTGGAAATACTAGTGTCTTAATCTTTTTGTCATTTATTTTTGTGTTGTTGATCTCTAAAAAAATAGAGGGAAGAAGATCTCTCTTCCTTAAAGACTTTGTTAAGAAATTGTTCTCAGATTCAAGAAATTTAGAGTTGGAAAGGAGAAGAGTTTGGAAAGTGGTTAAAGGTCAGACATTAGGCAAAGATATAGCCATTGGTGAGAGATATCAGCCTTTGGTAGAGGACTATCCCTCTTCTTTAAGTGATTCTGATTCAAGTAATCTTCTCATAAACTTGTTTGCCTTAGCTAGTGAAGGTCCTTCTGATGTACCTGGTAAGTTCCTTCTCCAATCTTCACCTCTGTGTTTCAATTCGAGTAAAAATTTCCAAGAAAATCAACACTTAGAGGATATCAGTCTTGTGAATCACATTCTTGAGCCCCAAATATATAGCACTCCTCATCTGCTTGTCTCACCTCCAAGATCACCCCCACCAAATAATATGGCTCAGCATAGACCTCACTTTGTTGTTAACACCTTTGGTCCTATACATTTTAGGGGAATGGATGGTTACCCAAATGTTGTCCCACAAGATGTCAGAAATAGGTTGCCAAAATTGTAGGGTAACAATGCTATTACTGGTGATCAACATCTCAAACTTTTTTATAATATGATGGAATATTTTGAGATAGAGTTTGAATATGTGTATATTAAGTTGTTTATTCATACACTAGAAAAATATGTTATGGATTGGTACAAGGCTCTACCTGATAACTCTATTGATTCATGGACTGAAATGAAAAATACATTTAGGTTGTAATATGGTGACATGACTGATCCTAGATTTCTTTTATCTAAGTTTGAGAATATCAAGAAGAACCCTAATGAATCAGTCCATGATTTCAACACAAGGTTCAACAAAACTTTGAGAAGGTTTCCTGTTGGTTTGAGGCCTTATGATGAATCTTGTTTAATCAAATATGCAGATGCATTTGATAAAAAGGTAGCCTATTACCTAAGAGACAAGAACCCAACCAATCTAAGACAAGCTTTCACCATGGCACTTCAAATTGAGAACAATATCAAGGCTATTGGGAAACCTCTTAAGAGAGATGGTCTAAAACTGATAAATCCTAAAAAGTTTCAAGCTAGAAAAGGTGCTGATTTAGAAGAGGTTGTGAAGACTTTGGCAGGGGCTTTAAAGGAAATATCATACAAGTTGGCAATAGCTGAGAAGGGAATCAGGCAGACTTCACAAGGTCAGCCTAGGCAGCAGGTACAAGATAGATTTAGCAATCACCATAGGAATGAGCAGAGGTTTGATGACAAGGGTAAAGGGCCTAATGGATCTATAAATAGACAACCCCAAACATGTGAAAATAGATTGATTCCTGACCCTCTAACTTCCAGGGTTGCTAATGTTAACAAAGTTGCTGATATGGATTGGTGTGATAGGTGTTTTCTTCCTCATCCTCCATGTGAAGTGGACCAACAAGTTGATGAAGCTGATAATGAGGATGGAACTGGTGATGATATTTTCATGGTGGGCTATTCTTCAAGCTCACAAGGAGGAGCAACATCTACTAAAGTAGTAAGTGCTAGGACTACTGCTACCTTTTGGGATTGCATCAAGCGGGTACAAGTCTTCCCCCCCCCCCCCCCCCCCCCATGCTCTTGAAGTTGATGTAGTGCAAGATTTTGATATTCCTAACAATGACTTTGAATACTTAAGAGCTTTGATGATTAAGAAATATGATGGTGGTATCCCTTCGGAGGAAGATAAACAATTGTTGATGAATGTTGTTATAGCTCAAGAGAAGGACTATAACACCAGAATCAAAGTTGTAAGGGATTTGGGCCTCAAGCCAAAAATAAAACACCCTTGCTCATAAGAATTCCAAAATAATCTCTTAGGAAAGAAACACTTTCTAGAAGCTCTATTGCCCTGAGTGAACATTATAGTCCTCATCATGCCCAAGCTGCCAAGAATCCTTTGCCATCTAATGAATCTTCTTGTATCCCTTCCAATGTTGTTTTTCCAAAGAGTGTCCCCTATGACATAGTCCAAGTATTGAGCCAAATTAAAGTAAGTGTTTCAATAATTGAGTTTCTTATAATTCCTGAGCATAAAAAGAGAGCATTTGAGTACTTGGGATTGAAAGAAGAGAAGATCACCCCAAAAAAAAATGTAAATGTTGTTGAGACTCCTCTTCAAATCATTGCTGGCCTTGAAACACCACCAGAAGTGGAAGATCTTGGAGAGAAACCTAAGGTATATTCGGGGACATCCTTGGTTGATTCCCAATTGAATGTTGATCCATTCTTTACAACTTTGCTCATAAAATATAGGCCACTTCACAATTGTATGTTTGATTCTGGTGCATCATGTAATGTCATGCCTCTAGAAGTCATGAATGAGTTGGATATCAAGGTGATAGTTGCCTACAGGAAGTGTACTACCATGGATTAAAGGGAAGTGTCGGTGGTTAGCTGTGTGATGGGTTTGGTAGTGCAACTTGCAGCCTATTTGGGTAAGAATTTGAAACTAGATGTTGTAATTGTTGACTACCTTGCCAAATGGAGTATGCTTTTGTCAAGAAAATTGGCTGTAGGTGTCAGTGGCTACGTTTAGATGGATATTTCTTTTTCCACCATTCCCATTTAGGGAAGCCTGGTCAAACTTTATCGTGAAAAGAAGATGTTGCACCTGATTGAAGATCCCAACAATGCTTCCTATGAAGTGTTGTTTGTTGATGTAGATGCTAATAATTTCATTGGTTTTGCTGATGGAAAAGATCACAAGATGGACAGATCAAATTGCCTTGATATGGTAGGTTCTCCTTGGACCTTGCTATTTGATGGAGCTTGCTCCAAATTTTTTAATGGTGCTGGTATAGTTCTTCTTTCTCCTAGTTTGGAAGAGTTTTCTTTTTCCTTCAAACTTAATTTTGAATGCACTAACAACATTTCTGAGTATGAGGCATTGTTTTTGGGGTTAAGGATTGCATGGAAGTATGGAGTGAAATATATTGTTGCAAAAGGAGACTCAGATCTGGTTGTTAAACAAATAAGAAAATTGTATGCTACAAAAAATCAGCATATGAAACAGTATAAGCATGCAGTTTGGGATCTAATTGAAATATTTGATTCCTTTGACATCATTTACCCTGACAGATGTCTTAATGCTGTTATTGATAAGTTGGTAGTGTTGGGTTCTATATTTGAAAATTGTACCATTTTACCTTATTGTGAATACAACATTGAAGTGTTGACTAGGCCAGCTGTCCCTGATAATGTGAAACATTGGCAAGTCTTTAATAATGATGCTCAAGTGCGAAGGTTATTGCAAAACTAGGGTGAGTTTGTAAATCAGAATATTGATTGGGAGTCAATGGTATGCATGACTAAAGGAAGAGAAACTTTTTTTGGAAAAGATATCATCCAATTGAAAACAAACACCATTCCTAGAAGTCTTGTTGCACTTGAGTCAAATTTTAACAATGTTGATTTCATAATAAATAAAAACATGTTTGCTTCAAGGGATGTGGAAGAGCAGGACTTGGGAACAAAGGACAAACCAAGGAAGGTTTGGTTGAGCAGAAATTTAAGTAAAGAAGAAAAATAGTCCTATTCCCAACTCTTGAAAAAATATCAGGACTGCCTTGCTTGGTCCTATTCAGAGCTGAAAGTATATAGGGAAGATTTATTTTAGCATGAGATCCCTCTTGAAACAAATGCCAAACCATTCAGACAGAGGAAAATTCCAATTAATCTACTTCTCTCCTTGAAAATGCAAGAGGAGTTAAGGAAGTTGAGAGATGGAGGTATTATTCATCCCATTAGATATTCATCTTGGGTTGCAAACCTTGTGCCAATTAGAAAGAAGAATGGAGATCATAAAACTTTGTGTGGATTCTAGAAATCTAAATAAAGCATCCGTGAAGGACAACTATCCCTTGCCAATATGGAAAATATGTTACAACTTGTGATAGGGTCTGAGTTGCTTTCTACATTGGATGGTTTCTCTGGATATAATCAAGTGGTAGTTAAAGAATCAGAAAGCCTTAAGACAACATTCACTACGCCTTGGGGGACATATGTTTTTGTTACATATGTATTTTCAAGGTAGAGAGATGATCATTTACAAAACTTGGAGAAGATGCAGATCATATGTAGGAAGAATGGAATTTGTCTTAATCCGAAGAAGTGTCATTTTGGCATGTAAAAGGCCAAGTTTCTTGGTCACATTGTCTTAAAAGATGGTGTTATGATAGACCCTGAGAGAGTGAAAGCAATCAGTAAGGTACCTATCCCAAGAACCAAGAAAGGCATCCAGTCTTTCTTTGTTCAAATTAATTTTATTAGAAGGTTTGTTTCCAACATTGCTGAGTTGACTCTTCTAATCACAAGCATGTAAAAGAAGGACCAAGTTATCAAATGGGATGAGGCTGCCATTCAAGCCTTTGAAGGAATTAAGGATGCACTTAAACATGCACCTATTTTAGCATCCCCAAACTATAATGATCCTTTCTAAATCTTTTCCTTTGATTCTAAGTATACCATTACTTTTGTTTTGCTGCAAAAGGATGACAATGAGGTTGAGAGGCCTATTGCCTTCTTTAGAAAGGATTTAAAAGTTGCTGAGTTAAAGTATACAATCATGGAGAAACAAGCATTTGCCTTGGTGAAAGAAACAAAAGTTTTCAGGCCTTATATATTGAGTTCAAAAGTTGTTGCCTATGTTCCCCACACCATGGTGAAAGACATCTTATTAGAGATGGAGATCTCAAGTAAAAGATGTAGATGGGTGAACAAACTGCAATACTATGATATGGATATCCAAACCAAAAAGTTAGTAAGAGGTTTGAGTCTTGCTAATCTCATGGTTGAGAGCAACTTGTAGAATGTGGAAGTGAATCAGCTAAAGGAAGAAAGGGTAGATGTGCTTGCAAAGTTGGTAAATTCTAAGTGGTACAAGGATGTAATATTTTACCTTAAACACCTTTGCTAACCTGATCATTTAAATTAAAATGAGAAGAGAGCCCTCAAGCTTGCTTCTAAAAAATATATCATTACAGACCTTGGGCTAGCTTAGAAGAACCAAGAAGGTGTCCTCTTGAAATGCATAGCTGAAGATGAAGCTCCCAAGATAGTTGTTGATTTCCATGGGGGAGTTTGTGGAGGACACTTTTTTGGGAGAGTAACAGTACATAAGATTTTGAGCGCTGGTTATTGGTGGCTTTCTCTCTTCAAAGATGTAACCCAGCTAGTTAGAAAATGTGATAGTTGCCAACATTTCTCTGGAAGACTAAAAGGTTCAGGCTCCCTTCCTTTGCAGCATGTATCAATTGAAGCTCCTTTAAAGAAATGGGCTTGGACTTTATTGGTGAGATTTCATATCCTTCTAGTGATGGTCATAAGTGGATTCTTGTAGCCACTGATTATTTTACAAAATGGGTTGAAGCAATCCCATCTAAAAAGGCAACACACCAAGTGGTAGTGGACTTCTTATTGAATCATATCATATACATATTTGGAGTTCTAGTTAAGATTGTATCTGATAATGCCATGTGCTTTAGAGACAAACCTTTAATGGCAATGTGTAATGAATATGGAATCAATATGACTTATTCTTCAAACTACAACCCTCAAAGGGATGGACAAGTTGAGTCCATTAATAAGAACTTGCTGAAGATCATTAGAAAAACCTTGGAAATGAACAAGAAAAAGTGGGGTGAACAATTGAAGTTTGCAGTTTGTGCTGATAGAATAACTCCTAAAAGAGAAACTAGTAAAAGCCCATTTGAATTGGTGTATGGAACTCAGGATTTGCTACCCTTATATTTGCAATTATCTTCATTTCAGTTTTCCCAACAACTGGAAGATTAAGAGCATGGCCCATATGAATCAAGGATCAATCAGATTATTGAGCTTGATGAGGAGAGAAGAGCATCCCATCATAGGCATATCAAATATAGAGAGAAATTGAACAGATTGTTTGACAAGAAGGTCAGTCCTAGAGCCTTCAATATTGGAGATCTGGTTTTGCTATGGGATATTAGGCATGAAGATAAGGGAAAACATGGAAATTTTGATTCATTATGGATGGGCCCTTATGCCATTGATATCAGAATTGGTGAACATACATTTTTTCTCAAATATCTAGATGGGGAATTGCTGGAGCTGCCTGTTAATGGTAGACATTTAAAAAATTTCTTGGATTAATCCCCAAAGTGAGGTATGCACAAATTGTACAATTTTATAGTCTTTGTTTTTGCTTTGTTTTTTTTGTTGGTGGTTTTTGGTTTTCCCTTTGTTCTTGGAAACCATTTTGGTTGGTTTTTCAGTTCATTTTTGTTGAGTGGTTCTGGTTTTTACGTCTGCCTTGTGTTTTGACTCCTTTTCCTAATGGTATTTTTGGCACTTGGTCTACGTTTTTTCCTTGTGGCACTCACTGGGAGTGCCTATCCCCAGGTAGAAGCCAATGTTAGTGCCATTTCTAAGCTTGTATTGTGTGCCCTGATTGTTTCATGTCTGATTTTTCTCAAAAAAAAATTATTTCTCAAATTGGTGATCTACATTTTCTCCCCCTTGGTTGAATGTTTCAAAATTACACATAAACTTGTTGTTTTTCCCTGGTTTAAAAGAGAAATATGTGTATAATCTTGTTTTTTTTATTATTGGCAAATAGTTTTTTGAAAGGGACTATACCCTTGATTACAAAAGAAAGCCTAAAAGCCAGGATAAGCAAGAGAACCAGAGTGAAAAGGATCAAAATCCAAATGTTACAATGATACTCAAAGTAGCTAAAAAAATAGCTACCAAAACGAGACAGAACAACAAAATTACTGCAAAAAAAGTAGTAAAGGATCCACAAAAAAACAACAAAAAAAATAAACAAGGACAACAAAATCATTTGCATCTACTTCCTAGTAGCTTTGTCTATGATGGTTTTGATATTCTTCCAGGATTTAAACATACCCAAAGTAGTCATATGGGAAGCGTCATTAGAATCCAGCTGCTCCAAGGTCTTCTTGCTTTCCTTATTAGTACCCCAAAGAGTTGTTGGCACTCCGCTTAGGTTGGAGACACTTCTGACGTCTTGTTCAATAAATTCCTCAATCGCCCTAAAGATGGCAATGTTGTAATCATGCCTAGTCTTGGCCTTCCCTAAGCGAGAGTCCAAGGAGTGCAATTTCTTGTATATATCTTCAATTTGGTTACTGTCCACATCCTCCTCCTCCTCCTTCCTCTTTCCTTTCTGTTTTGTCAATTTTTTAACTTCATCCTTTAACAATTTCATATTTGCCTCTAAGGATTCTATCCTTTTTGTAGGGCTTTCCAATTGCACTTCCCGGGGGTTGGCACTTCTGATATACAGGAGGTCATGAGCAATTTCAAATTCATGAGAACCCTTCTCCACAGCAAGGGTCTCAAGGTTAAGCTTCCTAGAAGCCCTGGTAATCGGTCTCCGCAAGGTAGAGGCCAAGTGGGGGGCGGGAGCATCAGAAGGGGGAATGGGAGAAGAAGCCTAAACAGCTGGCATGGGTGTGACTGCAGCGGTGGCAGGGGTAGAGAAGGAGAAATAGGGCTGGCAGCAGCAGAGCTCAACAAAGGGGTAATCGAGCTAGGGGAGGATGGGAGACTAGGAAACCTGAGGAGATAGCATTTGTGTAACAACAAAATGAGCCCTTGGTGCAAAGGAACCACTTGGGAATGCTTTTGAAACTCAAGAATGGAGCAATCAAGAGAGTTTAGCAAGTAATGGGGGAAACAAACCAGACGATCCCTACGAAAATGATTAAGAAAAATAAGGTGTTTCGCAGGAACAGTGAAAAACCTTCCTTCCAAGGAGATGAACCGTATCATCCTGTGGGTTACTTCATCATATGGTGGAGGGATCGAGCTAACAAGCAGGCCCATTGTTAGGTGGGTTAGTTTTTCCTCTCCCTCAACAAATCTTCTGTCTTCCACATCTCTATCAACCCTTTTGTTAAAGAATCTGAAGCCCTCTAAGCCAAGACCGGTTGCTTCAGCAATCAGCTCTTCATTGATTAAGACCTTCTGCCCCCCATAATCCACTGTCCTCTCCTTCCAATCCTTTGCAAAACACACAGAGATGCTCTGGTCATGCCCCTGAACTTTTTCCATGAAGTTTATTATGCCACCCTTGCTAAGAATGCTCCACAGCTCAATATTGTCTTTCCAGTCTGGGTCCACACTAGGCTCAATTTGACAAGGAGGACCCCCCATCTTCTCTGTTCTGAACTGTTTGCAACTAATTCCTAATTGATTGCTAAAGTCAGTCCACTTTTTGCTGTAGTAATCCACACAAAAATGAAAAGGAGAGCCGTTGCTATTCCCACGATTGGCTGCGTGTCTATTGATCCGAGCCTGCTGAAAAACGTGTGTGAGAATATCCTACTCCCTGCCATCAATCACTTTATCTCCACCTTTGGTTTCCGTGGAGGTTTGAATCTACCTTTTAATAGTCACAATGCAGCCCGCATACGCGATTTTCAAAACTGTGTATCTCCACTTGAAATTCCCCATATGATTCACACTATCTTGATCATTAGACATGATTTTCATAAACCAATACTTTAAATCAACACGTGTGGGAGTATTTTTGATCCACACCCAAAATTCATAACTCATTTCAAGATATTGCTTACGTATGGAGTTCCGCCTGAATGTTGTTTTGAAGTTGTTTAGGGATGCTATTATTGTCCCAAACTGTAAAATTAACATTAATGCCATAATTTTCCAGCACATCCGCCAATTTATTACCCTCCCTGTAGGTATGCATGATCCTGATGTTATTGAACATATGACTAATACTTATGGACTCTGCAATAAAATCCTTGATGCTCCAGCTTGGAGATGAGCACTACTTCAGAAGATTAATGATATTCAGGGAGTCTACTTCAATGATGAGGTTCTGAATATTATTTGCCTGGGCAATTCTCAGACCCCAAAGGGCAGATAAAGCTTCAGCAAAATGATTAGTTTGAATTCCCATTTTACCAGCATACATAGCTACTAGATTACCTTTATGATCCCGTATCACTCCTCCCCCTACCGTATTCCCAGGGTTTCCCTTAGAAGCCCCATCAAAGTTTAACTTATACCAATTTAGATCAAGAGGATGCCATTTAATCAAAGATCTATCAATGCTATTCCCAGGAATGTTCCAACTATTAATTGATCCAATTTTCCAGTTGGAAAGAATGTATTCTTCATTTTCTGGATATCTCTTGTTCTTGGGGGGTTTAAAACCAGCAATATTCTCTTTGATACCATTAGAAATTTTCCCAATACTAAGTTTGTAGTTTTTCTTTCTGTTTCTAAAGATAATATCATTTCTGTCCTTCCATATTCTCCAGATTAAATGAGGGATAACTAGCTTCTAGATCCTTTTAACAACACAATGCTTAAAGGGTGGGTTCCAATGAGTCCATAGCTGATTGAGATCCTTCGGCATCACCCAGAGAGCTTCAAATTTAGAAAGGGCAAAACTCCATAATCTAGTGGCATACTCACAATGTATGAACATGTGGCTGATATCCTCAAAATATTTCTTACAAAGATGGCACCTATTAGGGATTATTAATCCTCTTCTCATCAGATTGTCATTGGTAAGAATTCTACCTCTGATAGCCAGCCAAAGGAAAAAATTTATTTTGGGAGTTAAATCAGACATCCAAATCTTGTTCCAATTGAACTCTGTTTGATTGTAATGAAAGAAGTTATTGTATCTAGTTTTGACAGAGTAATTCCCATCATTGGAGTTAATCCATACCAACTAATCCTTGAAATCCATCTGAATTAATGGAATAAGTTCTAAATGATCTTGAAGGGAGGAAGTAATTTGTTTCAGATCATTTCTATCTACAGTAATTTTTTTCCACTTCTTTCTGGTACCATTTTCCTCAATATAGTCCTTGATTTTGATGCCATACTTGTTTATAAGACTGTCCTTGGCCATCCCAAAACTCTCCATGAGATTTCCATTAAACCAATTTTCCTCCCAGAAGTTTATGTCCCTACCATCCCCCACTTTCCATTTATTGCCCAGCCTAATGAAATTTCTACTTTTAACCAAATTGTTCCAAAAAATGGAACCATAGGGGAGCTGTTCATCAAGTAGAAAGGAGTACAAAGATTGATGCTTTAGGTATTTTTCTTTAATTAAATCTATCCAGGGTTGTTTCTTAGTCAGCATTCTCCAGCCCATTTTAGAAATGAGGGCCTCATTCATTTTCTCAATGTCTTTTATAGCCATACCTCCCATAAACTTCGGGGTGCAAACCTTATCCCAAGCCACTAAATGAAATTTGAATTTCTCATCCATGCCTTGCCATAAATTTTTTTTTTGGATCCTTTCAATCTTATCCCTAAAAGAGGAGGGGATCTTGTAGAGCGACATGATATAAATTGGCAGATTTTGGAGAGTACTTTTGATGAGCAGGCACTTACCAGCACTAGATAAAATGGCTCCTTTCCAACCAGCCATTTTTTTTTGGAATCTCTCTAATAAATCATCCCACACCTTGCAAGATACTTTCCTAGTTCCAAGAGGAAGCCCCAGGTAAGTGGCTGGAAGCTCACTTATCTTACAGCCCAGAATTTTAGCTATTTTAAGCTGTCTTTTCTTAGGAGTGTTGAAGAAGAAGATGGTGCTTTTGTCATAATTGATCTTTTTCCCAGAAGTAGATTCATAGAGCCTCAGCAAGGCCTTGGTAGCCTTGGCTTCAATGACAGATGCCAAAAGAAGAAGGATAGTGTCATTCGCAAATTGCTGATGGGAGACAGCTCGACTGATGGAGGTGGGATTGGAGCCACTTAAAAGTCCATCATTCACCGCTTTACCAATTTTTCTACTGAGGCTGTTAGCCAAGAGAATTAAAAGTAAGGGGGGGATGGGGTCTCCTTTTCTAAGTCCCCTGCTCCTAGTGAAAAAACCCACTGGTCATTTTCAATTTTTTGTGCCCTAGGTTTTTCCAATTTTTGGGCTGTGTCATTTTCCCTTTGCCAAATTGTGCAAAAAATTGAAATGATCAAAGCTAAATTGTGTGGGTTAATTTCATAATCCTAAGGTCAAAAATAATGTCAAAACATGATTCAGTTGATTCAAAATAAAAAAATTTGCAATCCTTATTGAAAAATTTGATTTCTAGGGCATCCTTTACATTTTTCACGATTTGATGGTCATACGAGTGTTGTTTTTTCTTCAAATTTATCATCACAAGGTAATGGCAATGTGGTGGGTTCCTATTGGCCAAGGGATGTCAAGAAATATTTTTAACTTACTTTTTTTTGAAATTTTTAGCGAAAGGGAAAATTCTAATTCGCGGCTCCGCCTTCTGCAAAGAGGTGCCTACGTGGCACATTTTAATTGGCTAGGGGATTGGCAGGTGGTGGGATTTCCTTCAGAAAATTTTCTTTCATTATGCAAAATTTTCAAAATCAAATTTTGGCCCGAAGGCAAAGTAGTAAATAGGGAGAGGACACATGGCACATATTTTGGTTTGAGGGCATGTGGATGGCGGAGGGACTTAGAGTCTTTTGGCTCTGAATTTATAAGTTTCAAAATCAGTTTTCTCCCCACTCCAATCACAGTGGGACATGTGTCCAATAGAGCAAGGTGGGTTGGTGGCTTGGTGGGTGAAAATTTGAAATTGTCCCTTAACAAAAAGGGGGACTAAATTGAAATTTTGGCCTAAAAGGCCTTCGCAAATCATCGGTGGACATGTGTCTAGGAAAGGATAGGACAGGGTAGTGGGTTTTGAAATGATTTTGAAGTTTTTAACTTCAAATGGTAAAAAATCAAATTTTGGCCTGAAGGCCCATAGTGAATAGGGAGAGGACGCGTGTCCAAAAGGGTAAAAGGTAGAGAAAGGGGCCGAAGGAAATTTTTATAACTTTGGACCTTTGTTGTCTAAAAGGTAAAAATAAAAAATTATCTTTGCAACCTATCCATGATGGACACATGGCACATTTTTAGAAGTCAAAGGAAGGGCACGGGCCCGCGATGAGTTTTGAAATTTTTCAAATTTTGCGGGAAGGTTTAAAGGTAGAATAGGAGGCTTGGCCCCATAGTGAATCAGTGAGCGCCACATGGCGGAGAAGAGATCAGGCTTCTGGGCCCGCAGAGGTTGGAAAAATTTCCTTTTTTCAAAAAGGTTACAAAACTAATAGAATTGGTCCATGGTTTCAATGGGAACCACCTTTGGACACGTGGCTAGCCCAGAAGGCAGGCGGAGAAAAGTGGTGAAATATTCCAAAATTTCAATAGGTCATGAATGCATTTTTTAAAGGCATTGGCTTGATCCAATCACGTTTTGACACATGTCTCGCCTTATCCAAAGTTTAAAAAGGTAATATTGAGCTTATTTTTAAATGGCATTTTCCATGTGGAGGGATGATATTAAAAGGTGGATGAGATCGTTGGTTAGTGTGCATTTGTTTGTTTGGGCCGCCATGGGAGCTCCAAGAAGCTTGGAATCATGATTTCTTCATCAATTTTCATCAAATCTTATATGATTTTGTGTTGCCTTGGCCTTCTAAGAACAATGTCATCATTTCATGACCTAATTCTTCAATCTATGGTGTTTTCGATGTAATTTTGGCTCAGGCCCGAGAAAAAACATGAAATGTCAACAATCAAAAGTTACAGAGGTAAAATTGAAAAGGGGAAAAGGTAAAAAAAGATGAATGAAAGATGCTTGCATGCCTGAATGATAAAAATGTGTCCCTGGGGTGGATAATGATCCAAATTTTTGTAATGAGTTAATTTATTTATTTTTGCATACCTAGCAACCTGCGAGTTGTTTTTCCATTTGATGTCACTGTCATTAAATCATGAGGTTTTTTGTGACAAGTTTGATCCCATAGCATATTTTTTTCTTGGGAAGGAAGAATCCAATGTGGCATGAAGTATATAATGCATTTTGGAGAATTTTTGAAGGGTCGGGAGTTAAAGATCACGAGGAAATTTTGAGAAAAAGCTATTTTTTCTAGAAAATCCGCCAAAGAACCAGGTTAATGTCTCATGTGTTAGAAAATTCATGTATGTGGGTTGGTTACAAGTGTATAGCCACCACACAGCTCTAAGATTCTTCATGTAACTCTCCCCTGCTATTGAATCTAACAAGTTTTGAATTAAATCTATGTTTTCCTTTGGGCAATATGATGTCTATTATTAGTTTTAAATTCCTACAAATAAGATTTTATCGTTCTTGTTACAATCTTGCATTGAAAGTCTTTAGAAATCACATAGAATCACCATTTCTTGTTGATATTTTAGTGGTATTTTTTAATCTCATGTTTAGAAGAGTCTTTATATAATAAGGGGATAAACAAGTTTAAAATCACTTTACCTTCCTTAACTGCAGAGATTTATTGTAAGCCTTTGGGAGTACCTTAGGCGTGGTTTGATCATGGATTTTTGTGTTTAATTGACTTCTTTACTTCAAGCTTTTGTGGTGAGTTCTCAAATATTGTGTGAAGAGTGCAACCTGGGCTTCCATTTGTACCTCTTCTGGTTGAAAGAATATCATGATTATTTTAGGCATTTCATCTAATAGTTGTTTAGGCATTGTACATATTGTCAAAGATCTAATCCATCCCAATTTTTCATGTAAATTCCCCACCAAAAAATAATCCAAAAATAAAGATTCTATCAAGTACTATCCCTAATTTACATGTGTATACCCATAGAAGATTAAAATCTATTTGCAAAAGTATGCATAATAGATCAGGATTTCTAATGTCTCTAGTAACCTTTTCCTTGTTTTGAGAACATACCCATGTTTTGAGAAGTGATAACTTGTGAGAGTTCATATTTGGGGTGTTGATCATGTTTTCATCAAGGCCTCCATCACAAAATTTCAAGCAAAGATAAGTACATCTTCATCTCCTTTACCATTACAAGGTTACAAAATAGGTCCTCTTACCTTGGTTGCAAGGCACAACCTAAAATAGCTAGGACAAGATCAAGTCCTATTGGAGTGCTATCCATTTCTCCACAAACCTGAGTGCTAGTTAGACCATATCCACAGCTACCAATGAAATAAAACGTGTTCTAATCTGTCTTTAAGCTCCATGACATATCTATGGTGCTACTCAGACTGAAAATGAGAACAAATTTGGATACCAACACCCTTTATAGCGTAAAGGAACCACGTTTACCTGGTATACACATTACTGAATAACATGAGATATCAATTTTGTGTCGAGTCATGAAATTAGAGAGTGATTTTTCAACAAGTCATTATAGTTACATATGATCTTCTATTATGAGATAGTTTTTCATTGGAATGTGTGTTCTAAATTAAGATTTAGAATAGAGAAAGTTAAGTAAAAATAGTTCATTGTTTTTAAAGTCTTAAAACGGGAATGTTACAACTATTGCTTCTATCTTGTTGTAGAAGGATGATGAAGGAAATGAGAGACCCAATGCCATTTTAAGTAAATCCTTGCAAGGGGCTAAGCTGAAATACACTATCATGGAAAAACATTCTTTCCCATTTGTCGAGTAGGCAAGAATTTTCTCTAAGAGAAGAAACACAAAGGATGTGTGCACAGGAACAAGTTTTATTTAAAGTTCGAAAAGATAGGGAAGGAAACACACGCCAATACATTTTGGCTTGGGACTCAGCCATTTTATTAGATATGGGATATTTTTGGAGATAACAAGTGAAGAAAACATAGAGATGAAGACTTGAACAACACACAATTATATTTTGGGAGCGAATGGAAGATAAGTTTCATGCATGGTTTGAGATAATAATAGGATTTATTATTTCATTTAACTATAGGACATCTATTATTAGAACACTTGCATGCATGTATGCCATTGTAAAAGCACCTGAGTATTATTATCATGAGACCTATTTTGAGAAGTGTATAGGTGGTGAAGGGAAAGTACCCACCTCTATAAATATATATTGAACTATGTAGTTTAGGGGGTATGTGAGATTGAATTATTTTTGAGTTATGTTGTTGGATCTGATGCACGCATGACTCTTGGCGTGTAACACGTGTGACAAACTATTATATTTCTCTTTTACATTACAAGTGTTGGCATGTGATTTTCTTGAATGAGGTGTGTTCCCTTGATTTTTGAAGATCATGCTTGTTATGGATAAATCATTTCTACTCTTGGATTCATTAGACTAAAATGATATGGCTTGCAAGAATCCATTTTCACTTCTTATAAGTGAGTTGCAATCTAGTTTTGAGGGTTGCAAACTTATCCCTTTTAACTGACTCATCCTTGGATCAATTCCAGTGATCCAAGGAATGTTTTAAATCTCCTTATCGAACAAAATGGTAAATTGACATTCATAGCTTGAGAGCTTAGTAGACTGAACTTTTGTATCTTACAAATTCTTTGGTCTTGTAAGATCGTGCCTACATTTGGTTGTATGTTTTTTCTTGGATCTTTGGGATTGATCTCTTCAGGACATTTAACAGCGTAAGAAGAATGAATCTTTCTTCATGACTATGAAGGGAATCTAAATCCTTAACCTAAGGGATTATCCTAATGGTATTCTAAACTAAGGTAAATACACAAACTTCCTAGCTATGTCTACTTATTTGGGTTGCAATCTAACCTAAGCTTCTTATTCTATTTTTTTGGGATGACATCCTAACCTAAGTTGTTGTGCTAAATGGAATAAGGGAGAAATTACTAAGGAAATGCTAGGCTATTTTAACCTAATACCTAATACTATGTGGTTGGGAATTTTGATCTAACATAAGGTGAAAATTACTTATGAAACAATTTTGATTAAACCTAAGGTTATAACCTAGGTTATGGAAATCTATCCTAAACTATTGAAAGGGAACCTAGGGTCATATGGAATTATGGTGACAGTTCCAAGGGAATTTATTTGATTTGATTTGGTTGAATGAATGAGAAGTACTGCTAGTTTTGGCAGAGGCAAGTAAACTTAGTGGAAGCATATGTGGAGTCTTCACTAAAGTTTAAAATGTATGCTAAAGTGGAAATAAAATTTTCTAGTTTTAGGAGGCGATGGCAAGGAGAGATTGGTGGGAGATTGGCGAGTAATTATATTAATGAACCTCAAATTTTGTGTGCAAAATGTCTTAGAAACAAGGAAGGCAGATTTGTCGGAGGTTGTTTGGTCTTGCATGCTTTGATATTTTTTCTCTTCATGGAGCTATCTAGTTCTTCGAACCAGCAATTTGAATTTGAATTTGGGGCTATTTTTGGTTTCTCTAATCTATTTTTGATTCAAGGAAAGTATTTGACACATTGGAGAGAAAGATGTTTGGTTGTTGATATTTCATGGAGGAGAAAAAGAGTTGGTAGCTAGGCTGGAAGTCTCCTTTGAATTTACAGAAGCACTATCAGGCATGATAGGCTCTACCCATTAAGATTTCCTACTTTCTTATAAATGTTTCATTAAAACAATTCTGCTCTCATGAGATAAATGGCTGCATGTTTTGTCTTGTTTTTTACTTTCTTGGTTGTATAAATCTATTGCATGATAATGATAGTGTTTGGAATTTCTCTCTCTACACCAATTCAATGGTAATGTGTATGTGGAGCTCATATTTGAGGCTTGTGTGTTCTGAACTTGTAGTCAAAGCATTGTGTTTGGTTCTGAACTTGTGGTCGACGCTTTGTGTTTCATTCTGAACTTGTATTCAAGGCTTCTGTTGTTCTGAATTTGTGTTCAAACCTTTGTGTTGGTTTGAATTCATATTTGGGGTTGTCTTCTTAAAAGGAGCTCGATTTAATGGTTTTGAATTAAGTCTCTTTTGGAAACTTCTCCTAGATGCATCTTGAGTTTGAAATGGTTGTGATACTTTTTTTCCAGACTGTACAATTTTCTTTGAACTTGTAATGGCATGTAAATATGGAAGGATATTCTTCTCTCCTCTACTTTGTGAAACCCACACCTAGTTTGAAAGTCTTGACTGTTTTGTTATAAGGAGGTTGGACCTTTTATGGAAATGTATTTGGTTCAATATTGTATTGTTTCTTACTCCTTGGTTTGAATTAGAGCTCATTTGAAACAATCGATAATGGTTTTTTAAATTTATGGTAATACAGTGTACATACTTCTTCTTGTGTGATTTGATTTAACTAATACCTTCTCTGTCTCGATCTTTAAGTACTAGACAAAGATATGAAATTTATTTTGTTGTGGCTTTTCTTTCAATCAATTTCGAGGGTAAGGTTCAAATCTTTCTTGAATTAAACACATGTAGGGTTTTCATACTCTCTCTTCTTCAGATCCTTTTTAATTAATCTCTAGGTTTTTAAAAAGAAAGAATAGTTTAATACTCTCATTTACTGAATCTTGTTTGGGAAGGATTTATTACCTCTGGTTCGGGATTGTTTCGTATAATTTGTTCTTCCTTGGGATCATGAACTATATGTCTCTTTTGTATGGAGCTGTGTAAGACCTTGTAGTTGGGATTTCAGTTTCTTTGAGCTTGTGAGTATTATAGAAACTTTCTTAGCTTAATACTGGTGTTGAGTTTTAGTACTCTCTTATAGATTCATTTGAATGAATTTCTGCGTCTTTAAAAGGAGAAAGGAATATATTTATCTTGTGTATAGTATTATGTTTTTGCGACTATACTATGTACTCCTTTCTATTTAATGAATTAAAACTTGTGTTTAAATAAAGAGGAATATATTAACCAGGTTAGTATTGATTTTTTGGTCCAATAAGGTTTGAATTCTTAGGGTAAACTAGAAGTGTTGCTATCTATAAACTGTGGGTTTAGTTTTGTATTCTAATTTGGGAACTAGAGAAAGAAATTCTGAGTTTGAAATGGAAATTGGAATTCAATTGATAACACTATGGTGAATGAATTCTTGATCTGATATTTTCTATTTGAATTTCATATATTTTTTGTAAGATAAGTTCATTTGATCGAACTTCTCTATAGCTCGACTTGCTTCTTGGCTGTAGAGTGATTATTCTCTTAGGCATGTTCAACTTCCTGGGTTTGGATTTTATGTCCTTTCTATATTGTAGGACATAATGGGAGACCACTCTTCTAAGATGAAAAATTTCTTGTGGATTGTTTAGTCTATTTTTGTACTAAGTTGATTGTTGTATTGATGCGGATAGTGAACAACTGAATCTGTCCCATTGAAGGAAAAACGTATTCATGTTAGACTAATTTCTTTGTTTGACTGAGTCATGCTCCATTTGATTTTTTTATTGGAAGGACTCCTTGTTTAACACACTAGCATGTTATGAATCTTCCTTGGATGGACATGGGAAGAAACTATCCTTGTGTAAGTCTTGCCATGATTTTGGAACGAATGGTTTTAGATCTATGGATGATATCTTTTATTATGTAGAATTATTTAAGGCTTGCAAGTAGAATGTTTTGATTCTCTATCCCTTCTTGGATTGATTTGGGATTATTGTTTTAGATGTTGTCTCTTTATTGTTGAATCCTTATATTGGTTTTCTTGAACTGAAGCAGTTATGTGGGTAATCAGTTGAGTACTTTCTGAACTTGTTTTCTATCTTTCAGATGATTAGTGAATGGTGGATAGTATGTATTGATTCTTCTTCTTTTTGCTTAAGCTATGGGATGAATCATTCTAAATATGTACTATGCTGAAGGTAACTCCTTTTGTTACATAGTAAAGATAAATTTTGTATTTCAATTAATAATGAATTATGAAATAATTAGATGACAAGATCTGTTGTTATTTTAAAAAGTAATTGATTGGATCAATAAAACTATATGTTATAATGCATTTGTTGCTGATTATATTACGCTCTTTTATTAAAATCGAATTCAGACTCATTATTGTACTTCTTTTCTAGTTATTATTACTTATGCTTATTTGTATGATACTTATTAATTATTTCATTAAATCAGAGTTGTTTAATGGAACAATTACTGTAATGTACTTCATTTTAATGTTGAGTGCCTATCATGCTTAGTTCAATGAACTAACCCATGCTAGAAATTTTTGTAAATGGACTTCGGAAGTGATAAAAGAAGGAAAAAACTTTTATGATGTATTGGCTTATTTAATTATGTATCTTTTGTAAAGAATTTTGATTCATTCTTTAGTTGTATTTGAAAAAGAAAAGTTATTTTCTTTTATGATCTTAATGTCAATCGACATGCAGTATGCCTGAAATGCATAGTCTTGTAAATGTATATTTTATCATGATGAATTGAAAGGTTAGGAGACTGACTCCAATTTGTGGTGTAAATTCTCTTATACTTTGTATGAATAAAATAGTAATGCTATCTTATCGATATTCTTTATATCTGTTTGTATGCTTTACTGTTATCAATTAATAAGTTAGATTAAGGGGATAGTATAATCTCCCTTATTATAATGAAACTTATTAAATTGCAAAAGATGTCATTCTCTAACTAACCGACTAGATTTTATTAATGAAATATGTATTGGACATTTAATTAAACTATATGAGTATTTAATGAATAAAAGGTTATGTTAACTATAACATCTAATCATGTAGAGGAAGAATCTTCCTCTCTCAAAAGAATGAAAAATAAATGAAATGGTGTTTATGATATTTAATTTTTGTACTTCATTTAAATAAATAAAATGCTAACTGCACCCAGGTGGATGACACACCTGCTTTGGAAAGCTAAGATTGCATTAAACATTAAATAATTGATGTTTGTTGTCCTATGTTCGGATGACTGATTGTTATGCCAATTTATTGAACATAAATGCAAACATGAGTTAATGAATTTCTTAATATCAAATCATATTAATTATCGATATAAAACTTAATGAATGTTGGAATTAAGGATTAGGCATGGTCGCTCTAATCTGAATCTTAATCCAATTTAATTATGAATAAATGACCTCTAAGGGGGTATGTACATCATGATGAATCAGTTCTACGGATGTAGGCACATACCTACTACATGATTGTACCTTCGAGAAGACCAAGGGCTTCTCAGGGATACTACTGTAGTTGACATGTGGCAATGCCCTTCTATATTTTTTCATCTAGATCTACACATATTTGGACTTGATTTTAGTTTCTCTCTAGGTCAAGTTAGTAACATTTTTAGAATAGGGAGTAGCTTTCTATGACTCAGGGTACCTTGGAACATTCGGTCGACTTAGTTCAGTCGAGTATGCCCATATACCCTAAGTCATCGTGAGCGTCTTCCTATAAAAAATTATGTTGTTAACCTAGGATAGGGTCAAACCTTGGGCAAGTGGACTGATAGAAGTCAGTACAGACCATTCTATATAATAGAAGAGTGGCATGAAGGACGTAGTCTGAATTGATGAGTATGTCATCTAGGAATAGTAACATGAACAATATGTTGAAAATATTTTTCTAAAGTATCGCAAGCTGCTGGTTGCATTGTCCTATGCCACCCAGTTTAAAGAAACATGATTTCAGATGAATATTGGTAACAAATATTGAGATAGGTTATTTAAATAGATCACTCAGTACCCGAAATAGGGTAGGAAAACTAAGTATATGTTGTATACATAAAGTATTCTATACTTTAAGATAACATGAGAGATCAGTTGGTAAATGAGTCATGGAATGAGAGATTGGTAAATTACCAAGTCATTACAACTGCATATGGTTATCTGTTATGAGATTGATTGGCATGGAATGTGTGTTCTAAATGATGTTTTATTTAGAACAGAGAACATTATGTAAAAAATTTTTCCCTTGTTTCTAAAGTCTTAAAATTGGGAATGTTATATCTTGGTATCAGAGCTGAAGATTCTAGCTCTTAGACCTATTGTGTCCATAATCTGATGAAACTTAAATTTTATTGTTAACATAACATTGCTAGAATAAGAGGAAATGTTGCAAATAATCCTCAAACTAAGGAAGGATCAGTAACTACCCAAAAACATGATGAGATCCTTGTTGCACTATTGCACATAAGGGATCATTTGGTTGTACTTGAACATCAGGTAATGGGAAATGAGGAGGAATAAGATGCTGGTAAAAATAATCATCCACCTCCTGAGGACAACACCAATTTAGGTTTTGATAATAACAATGTGAACGAACCTGATTAACCTGAGAACAAAAAGGCTAGGCCGGTAGTGGAACTCACTAATGAGATGAAAAGGATAAGTCCACCCAAGTTTGATGACACCACATTAGGATATGAAGCTGAGAGTTGGCTCAAAAAAATGGAGAAGTACTTTACAATAAGGAATTTCTCAGAAGAAACAAAGGTGATATGGGGAGCATATCATCTTTCCCATGAAGCATCCTCATGGTGGGACAACCATAAGGCTAAGTTGAATATTGATGAAACTAATATCACATGGGATCAATTTAAAGGTTACTTTAGGCAATGTTGGCTACCACAACTTTATTATGATCAGAAAATGACTCATTCCATAACTTAGCTCAAGGAAAGCTAACTATAACTACGTATTGGGAGTGGTTTACTAAACACCTTAAGTATGTACCTCAGTATCAAACTGACAAGAATTTCAGGATATAGAAATTCATCATGAGATTGATCCCGTTATAAGAGGAGAGGTGGATGTTTACAGCCCAACCATGATGGAAGGGGTTGTTAAAAAATCCATAAGACATGAACAAAAATTAAAGGCAATTTCTTCTCATAAGGAGGAAGTAAGAAAGAAATTCCCTAACTCCTCTTCATCATCTCTTACACCTAATAAAGTACTATGGAAGAAATTAGGAATGATAAGTAAGTTTTCACTTGATACTAGTAAGAAAGAAAAAATAAATAAGTCTTCTGGTAATGCACAAAACAACTTTTTCAAGAACAACAATAATGGATAGAAGTACTATAGAGGTCAGGATGATAATTCTAGGGCTGGAAATAAATCTGGGCCTAGAAAGGGACCTGTAGGAGGATGTTATAAATGTGGAAAATATCATTACGCAAATCAATGTCCTTTGAAAAAGGATGATCATAATCAACAACACAAGATAAACATTGCAATAGTTGACAAGAAGGTAGAAAAATATGCCATGCCCATAGAGGTTCCAGGTAAGTTATTTGGCATACCCATAACTATTCTTTCTGATACTGGAGCTACTGAATGTTTTATTTATAGTAAATTAAAATCGAAACTAAAAAGAAAAGATGGAAACATGGATAAAATATGGACTATAAATTATGGAAATAATGTTGTTCATACAGCTAGTGTGTGTCTTTTTGGAGTAGTCCTTGAATTACCTAGTTTTTCCACCAAATTTTATCTTTATGTTGCACGTTTGGGTTCTTATGATGTAATCATGGATGTGTTAACTTGTAAAATTGACAAGGGAAATTTTGCAAGTAACCATACCAAAAATTTCCTTTTTGGTCCCCTGTTGAGGTCTCTTAACGTTCGGAATGGCATAAAACCCCTTTTCGGAAAATCTAGTTTTTAGAACTTGGTCATTTTCAACCTTTTTGGGTTGGGCACAGTTTTCATTAGCATTACAACAACGAAAACTGCACCCCTCTGTTCCTTTGGCACATTCTAGGGAGTGTTAACACTCATAACGATGCACCTATCAAAGGTGTGCCAAGGTGCTTACGCCAACTTGTTAACACTTTCAATGTTGCGGCAGACTAAAGTGTGAAGTGGGTGCTGAAAATGCAGTGTTTACACTCCCAAAGTTGTGCCATGGTGCAAATCTCTTCGTGTCAACATTAAATTAAGTGCACCATAGAAAAAGTTGATGGCACATTTAATGCACTTTTTTCTATGTATAGGTGCATCTGACCTATCATTTTCACAATTCAAAAACGTGAAAAAGTTATTCCTCTATACTTGTCAACATTCCTATTAGCCCTACATGTTGCTATTTGTCACGTTCATGGACCCCACTTCATCTCCTTTATCGTTATATATTCCTGGTAAGTGGCCCTTTCCCTTCTTGTGGATTTGTTGTGGTTTTTATAATGGTTTAGGTTATTAGGATTGATAATAAACAAATGAACCCAAGTACTCAACTCCAAGACCCCTTTTCTCCTCATTCTAGATCTACAAAACTGGAAGATTCTGCCACAAAACAGCTCAAACCCATTTATCCCTTTTTCCCTGCTTTGCTAAAGTTTTCCCCCTTGCCATCAAACTCTAAGCCAAAAGAGTGAAAATCATGAAATTTTTACAAATCAACCCACTATTTTTCCTTCAGGGAAAAATTCATTCTTATTACATCAAACACAGTTGCACCATAGGCACACTGTCCTTGCAGGCACCATAAACATTTCCCACATCTTGCAAAATTTACAATATTCCGAAGCCGCAATAGCTGGTGCCAAAACAATAACAACAACACTGCATGTTGTGCAAACCTTTCCCATGCCCCATAAACTAAACCACTTGGTGCACCTCACTCTCATGCAGCATCTACCACATCTACGCCAATGGCGCATACTTGGACCTTGCAATACCAACCATATCAGCACCCCTTAAAAGGACTTCCAAATGACACATGCATAAATTCCTTGACATCAACATCTGAATGTTGTGTGTAGCCTTTCCGTGCCCTGTGCTCCTTTTGGCATTGTTTTCTCCCATGCAACAATTTCCCAAAGTGTTCCTTGCTTTTCTAAGACCCTACAACCTACAGTAGAGCTGTGCCTTGCACCCAAAGGCTAGTAAATTACCAACTTTTCAATTTGTAAGCTTTGATAGATGACTTAACAGATAAGATGGCTCTTCTGCAATGGACTTCCCTAATTTTTCTTAGAGATCAACAGCTGAACTTAGATCCACACATGTCTTTATCGAGTAATAAGCCAACTAAGTCCAAGGGTAAAGCCAGGCTAATAGAAGAAGAAATGAAATATAAATACCAAAGGGTCAGGATGCCTGAATCCCTTACAGAGTGTGATCTAAATATCAGAGATTCAGAGCTCAGACACATTGACATGGAAGACTTATGGGCCAGAACCAAGAAGGTCATAGGTATCCCATGGATGCATAAATTGGTTGGCAGTGGTCTAAATTTTGCTGCAGGGATTCCCGTGAGTGCAATCAACAATGATTTCATGATGTTCATGGGTAGTTGTTACAATAAGGACACAAGATGTGTCAAAAATGAAAAGGGCGAGATAAAAATCAACCTCATGGCCTAGAATTTGGAGATCATGTTGGTTATCCCTCACCAAAAACATTTTGCAGCAGTACGCCAAGAGGACTGCATGAAGACATGGAACGAAAATAAAGACAAATATATGCAGTTGATGAATGAGGTGTACCTCAAGAACAAGAAGGTGATAAGTAGGTAGCCACAAGTCATTCATCGCAGTGAATTTTCAGAGGAGTTGAGTGACACCATCACCTTCCTGAGTAGGGTGTTTGGGCTCCCCGATGCCCATTACTTTCACAAGTGGATGCTTAGGTATTTAGAAACAATGAGTAAAAATGTTCTTGATCAACATTTTGAATGGGTAGAGATTATCAGCAACATGATCTTAGAGCATCTTCAACAACTTTCAAGAACATGGAGGTTCTATATGAACTCCTATGTGGTATATATTGCTACCTCAGAGAGGGACTACCCAGCATTGAATCGGTATGGGGTGTGGCCCCAGGTTAAAATATATGAGTACTATCTAGAGTTAAGACTGGAAAATAGCATAGCCTAATTTAGCAAAGTCAATGTTGTCTTCTTCTATGGCATCATCTATCTCTTGAGGCCCAACATGACTCATGGTTGGATGACCAAAAGTGTGGTTACCACCATAGAGAAGTAGGGAGTGTTATTCACACAATTCCCCACTTTCACCTATCTCAGAGCCGTCAACTTCTTGGGAGAGCCCACCAAATTACCGAGGTATGCGGGACCCAAGCTGATCATGTTGGAGCTTTCTAGATAGCTCATCACATACCATGAAAAGTGTTTGAAAAGGAAGAAGGGTGAAACTCCATTCCCCCTCACAGTGGGCACGTACACTTGCACTTCACAGAGCAAATCCTGGGAGATGTTTGCAGTGCTTGAATTGCTTAATTTGAAGCATAATTTCCCAATTAGGCCAACCTTTGATCCTCATGATTTCCTTCCCTAGGAAAATATCGATCCAATTCATGTCCCTTAGATCAAATATATCTACATTGATCTTTATCATGAAGTCGAGCTCAGATGAAAGGATCAATCTCACCTGGCCCTGATAGAGATCATTCAATATGGTGTGGACATCATCCCAAAGGGCTTCCAAGAAATTGATAAAGAAGTTGATCAGGTTTATCTAGACACAGATGGGGACAATTGGCCATTTGCTAAAATTGATAGAAACAAGGCCCCTTAGACTATTAAGGAAAGGGTCAAAGGCACTCTGCAGTGCATCGAGCATTGGTGCAAGAAAAATTGTCTCATCTACCTTGGTGTAGACTTTACCATGTCTCCCTTAGGTAATGCACCCACCAGACCAAAATTCTTGTGTAAAGGAAAAGGAAAAGATGTAGAAGGGGAGACAAGCACTGCTCAGGAGGAAATTCCTGAGATCCCTCCTTCCACTACCGAGGAGAAGGTAGTAAACCTAATATCCCTAGGAGAAGAAGAAGTGGTAAGTGTTCCAATGAGCAGATCCACTCAGGATGTTGCCACTACTGAAACTGGTGAAGTCCCAACCATCCCCTCTCTTGCTCCTCCTTCCCCTCCTCACATCTCTCAACCAACCACTCCTTTGGTTGTGTCTTCTGCCCCCTCTTCTACCTTTCCCCCTACCTCTTCCTTGATCTTCTCTTCCCTCACGGATCTGTCCCCCAACATTTCCTCCCTTATCTCACAGATCCCTTATGCCCCCACGGTTTCCTCTCCTACAGTCACTCCTACCCCCATGAGCATTGGAGTGTTGGCTTCTTTCTTGATGTCGTCACCAAGTGTCTCAACACATTTCCCTGTATCCACTGCAATTGCTCTTTCTTCCACCCCTATTTCCTCCTCTTCCTCTAGTCCCACTCCCTTAAGTCCATAATGGATCTCCAAACACCTAAGCTAGCACAAGAGGAAAATCCCTATTGCACCTATGGACTTCTCATTTATTCCAGCCAAAGGGCCTAAGAAGCAAAAGGATATAACCCCCTTCTCTCAGAGCACTTCAGGTGAAAGGGTTATGGACATCGCATACCCTGATCTCACAAAGAAGAAAGAAGATATGTCTCCTACAGATTTTACAATGACTCAGGTCACAATGGGAACATCATCAGAGATTCTATAAGGAGAGGCCTTATCCGTAGTGGATGCCCTTTGCAAGAAGATTCAAGAAGCAAAGGAAGAGAAGAGAATATTAAAAGAGCGAAACAAGCATCTTCTCCAAGCCCTGCAAAAGATGGGCAATGCCCCTCCTATGACTGTCACCGACCCTCTTGAAGTTCTTAGTTAAGAGAAGATAAATGAGTATGCCAAGATCAACAAGCAAGGTATAGTAGTGTCTGCCTGGAGAGAGAAGATCCTCAAAGATAGTGAGGAAGTGATTACAAAGTTCACAGAGCTTTATCAAAATATAGATAAAGCTAACAAGGAACTCTAGGTAATAGCAGAGCCTATCTCCAAAGAGTTGGACCATGCTAGGTTACAACACGAGACATTCCAGAAGATGCTCGACTACCCAGTCGATGATTTGGTGAAATTTGACGTTTTTGATCAGTCACGAGCACCCAATAAAGTCCTTGTTGCTTTAGACTATAGGGTTGACCAAATGGAGTTTGTCTTAGAAAAGATAGACAAAATCAAGGAGGAAGCCCTAGATGTAATGCATTAAAAGGAGCAGATCATCTTAAGAATGTCTCTAGGGTTACTTGGTCTAGCATACACCTTAAGGAAGGTGGATGATACTATTCAGATTTTTAAGCAAATCACGTCGTAGGATTTAGCGTCAGAGGCCACTTTTGATAAAGAATCTATCAACAACCTTATGGCCTACCGTGACTTTGTTGGATACCTTATGGAGGTAGGTAATAAATATTTAAAACTCCCGTAAAGACTTAGAGATGAACGAGAAACTTGCGAAGTCATTGGGGATCATAACAAGGGTCCAGCTCAAGATCAACTTCAAGCAATGGTCAACAAGTTCATGGAGTATCGAGCTCAGTTTCACATTTCCTCTCTTGACCAGAGGTAGGACACTCCTTTCCAGCCAAGGGATGACAACGAATAGGCTCCTTCCTTCTAGGATAAATCCCATTTTTGTAAAAATATTTAAAAGTATGTTGGCACAAATGATGACATCATCCATGTTGCACCATGAGATGTTGTCATCCACAAAATTACCCTAAAGTCAACATTTGAATTTTAGATATTTTGTAAATAGTTGTTGGCTCCTTTTTGTCTACTTTATCCTTCTCCTTCTATAAATACTTGGATACTTGTAGTATTTAGTGTGAGAAAATTTGTATAAAAAATAGAGTGAGGAGAGAAAGACTTTCAGATTTCTTGTAACAGAACAATTATTAATAAAAAAAATTGAGACTTTGTGCTGAATTCCTGTGTTATGTGTTAGATCTTTCTTAAGTTAGATCTATATGTTTATTATATTGGATTCACATATGCTTTTGTCATTTGTTTATCAATATTTATTTGTTTGTTTATGTGAGTAAGTTTGACTCTATTTACTACTGGCCTAAAACATAAACCCTCTGACCTTTCTACTTTGAAATTCATTTCTTTTCTCCCTTCAGATCTACCTTTCTTCTATTCCTTCCTTCATTTCTTTCTATTCTTCATGGGAACTAACTCTACTGGACTGGAATTCCAAACACTGCTGAAGGAAGAATACTGTAAGACTTGCATAGATTCCTACTGGTAGAATAACAATAAACCATTTTTGCTTTGGTATCTCAAAGAGGGGCTATGCCCTGCACACTGTTCACATGTCTATCCATAGATCTATCCACCCGACAGATTTTTAGACCAATAATTTTGGGTGACTCCGCTAGGGATCAAACCAAATCTATGTGAGTGATATGTAAGCTAAAAGACACTAACAGTTTTTAAAGCTGCTGGGGAGACTACAAAAATAGATAAAACTGTAAATATCACTACCTGTTTGCAAATCTTAACTCTTTGGTTAAAATCCAAAATTTTTACAAAAGTGATCCAAACTGAAAATTTTCTTAAGAGATCCATAGGTCTAGACCAGTTAGAAACCTTTAGTTCACTGAGTTTTTATAAAAACCCATATATTTCTGTAGATCTTAGATTCTGATAGTTTTACAAATATTTTCAAACCCTTGCAAAAAAGTCAAATCTAAGATCTGAAAATTAGCTTACTAAGTTAACCATCATTTTATCCTCGTTAATATTTTTCATTAAACTGCAATAGGTTTTCAAAAGAGGGATAAAATTAAATATTTAGAAAAGTACATGCTACTGATTTTTGTCAGAAAAATCAGAAAATCAGCAAGTACAAACAAAAAGAGTTTTTATAAACCTGCTCCAAATCACTGCAGACTTGAACAGATACACTGGCGGGTGAGCCATTTACCCATAGCAGGAGAGATCATGGAAAATTTGATCCTATTTTCGATCTACTTCAAAGGCACAAGTTCATTATTACACCAGCATGCTTCACGTCGCTGAGTTCAACTGATCGGTTAGCCAAAAGTGCCTCACCTCCACGAAAGAACCGGTTTTCACAAGGAGCCTCCACATCAATTTGTAGTACCCTATTATTAAGTAGAATTACACTCCCAGCTTGCATCCTCTTTCCAAATTTTCAAATGGTAGTACCTTGGGGAAACACTATAGGCCCTCCTACATTACCACATCCAGTTCACGTACTCCCTCATAGAAACCACAAGAATTTCCCGAGATTTGATGGGATTGGAAATCAAAGCATGGATTCACATATATCTGTGTTCATTATGTCATGCAGTATTCTAGATGTGACCCATGAAGATGTGTCAGTATGCCTTTATCTAGAAACCTTGCAAGGACCTGCAGTAGAATGGTTCCCACATTTGCTAGCCAGATCTATCACTAGTTGGGCCACATTTTTAACTGCATTTGAAGATAGGTATAAGCCTTAAAAAGATGCATTTGCGTTACTGTCAAAGATTACTCACTTAAAGAAGGAAGCTAATGAAACCATGCGTGATTTTATCACCTATTTAAATTCGTTGATTAACCATGTGCCACCTGCCATGCTGCCAACACTAGAAAATCAAAAGTGTTTCTTTGTGAATTCCATGAGTTCAAGAGTAAGTTTCTTACTGTTACAAGAACAAATCACCACCTTGGTCCTCGCTCAAGCTGCGGCCATTCGAATAAAAGACAACCTAATTATATTTGGCAAGTTAAAATGAGAACCATCCAAACCTAAGGCTTTAACTCCTTCTCAAGCCACTTCATCAGATCCAACATTTCAGAAGATGGCAAATGACTTGCTCGAATTAAAGAAGTAATTATCTCAAGATTCTCCTAGCACTCCATATCAGGATATCCCATAGAGGAACTTTACTCCAACAACGCCCCACAAAGGCCGTGTTTACCTACTGCTGCTCCACGGTTGGCACTTGAGGCCCCTCTGGTTAATGTCTTGGTCGAGATTGAAAAATAGGAGCAAATTTACGAAGAACCTTCATCACAAGGTGAATATGATCAAGATGATAGTGAACTAACTGGTGACTCTACAATCGGGTATATGGAATTTGAAGATGAAAAATCTAATGAAGAGGAAGGTACCCAAGGGTATGTAAGTGGACAATCATATGATGTTTTCACTCACTCAAAAGGAAAAGAAGCAGATGTTACTTCCAAGAAACAAAAGGAGAAGACTGTGTTGAACATGCCTCCAACCATTGCTAAAAGAGGTAATCCTCTTCCTGCTCTACCTCCTATTAAGCCTTTTACGAAGAAATATTTTCCTCCCATATCTCTTATAAATCAGCCTTCTTTTGTTTCCATAAAGATTAGTAACCCTACGCTATCATCGTGAAATGAGGGATTTATTCCTTTATAAACGTAACCCTTGGTCGCATTCATCATAGTCGATCATACTAAGAAAACCAAGATTCAAATGTCTGAAGTAGAGTATCTTTCGTCTGACCCTGAGCAGCTTGTAGGATTAATTGAATACATCCAAAGATGAGCTACCATCTTCAGTCTGACCCTGAGCAGCTTGTAGGATTAATTGAATACATCCAAAGATGAGCTACCATCCCTTCTCCTATCTCCCCAAAAGGAATCCTTTCCACTCCTCCTACATCTCACATAAATGTTTCCTTGACTTCCGCGTTAGGCAAAATTGAACATTTTTATCTCTCCCTCCTAATCTATGGTCACAAACTAAGCAACTGCATAATTGATTATGGTGCTTCCGATAATGTAATGCTAGTAAAGGTCACTCATGCTTTAGGCCTCACCCTTACCAATCCTTTCGGTAGATGTTACTCCATAGAAACCAAACAGTTTCCATTAATTGGTAAGCTCAAAGACGCATAGTTCATATTTGCAGCCTTCCTAGAGAAAAGGGTAAAGATGATCATCCTCATTGCTGATATCCCAACAACATATGGAATTATAATAGGGAGAAGACTTTGCAGATAATTTAGTGGAGAGATTCACATGGAATGGTCCAAAGCTAGAATCCCTGTTAAGGGTGTAATGTAGACATTAGAGCCTGAATAAAAAAGAAGTACCTGTCACTAACTCTGATGACCCCAAGGCCCAGATTCTCTTCAAATCATCAGGGATGGGGACTACTTCTTATCCAATAAGTCTGATAAAATGGAAATTATCATCCAGGAGGAGGACCTTAATAAGATATGGACATTGCAATTTGATGGTAGTTGTGTAACAAGTGGATGTGGTGCTGGAGCCATCCTGATATCTCCTGAAGAAGAGATTTTCCCTCTTTCTTTCAAATTTTAGTTTTTAAATACAACTAATGCCATTGAGTATGAATATTTGTTACTCAGTATGCAAGCTACAAAGGAAAGAGGAATCAAGAATCTAAAAGCACAGGGTGATGCTGAACTAATCATCAACCAGATAAAAGGGGTGTACTAAGTGAAAAATGACAGACTCATGCACTACTGCAATGTAGTATGGGAAAAAATTGAAGAATTTGATGCTTTCTCAATAAAATTTGTTCCAAAATCCCAGAATGACATGGTCGATTCATTGGCCATCTCAACATCTCTTATGCTCCCTCACCCAGGGTTGAAAATAGACACATACACCATTGAGGTAGTCTTCCACCTAAGCGTTCCAGATAATTCTCAACACTTTCAGGTATTCAATGATGACAATCAGCTTGTCGCTTTTCTAAAAAAATAGATAACTTCAATGAGCTTCATTTTGAGGGATCTACTTCTGCATGTCATGAATTTGTCACCGGTCAAGCAAATGAATCAAAAGAAGGTGATGGCATATGTCAGGTCAAGGGAAATAAAATTATAAAGGGTTTAGTCTCTCTGGAATGATTGTTTGACAAACATGATTTTTTTGTCAAGAAGAAGAAACAAGATGACCCTAACTTCTCTTCAGAGACTGAATCGGTCAACCTGGGTACTTTAGAATATCCACAGTTTGTGAACATCGGGAAATGTTGTACACCCAAAGAAAAATGGAAGTTTTTCAAATCGCTGAAGAAATATATGGACATATTGGCATGGTCTTATGCTGATCTAAAGTATTTTAAGCCTAAATATGTTCAGCATGACATCCCATTAAAAGATGATGTCAAACCCTTTCGCTAGAAACAAAGGCATTACAATCCTAAGATCTCGGGTACCATCCAGGTAGAAATACAAAAAATGCTGGATGTGAGAATCATCTTTCCTATCCATCACAATACCTGGGTCACAAACATCATGCCCATATGAAAGAATAATGGCAAGATACACATATGCTTAAATTTTTGCAATCTGAATCAGGTGTCCTTGAAGGAAAATTACCCACTCCCCATAATGGATCAAGTTCTGTAGGTAGTAATTAGTTCAGAGATGATGTCCATGCTTGATGGTTTTTTGGGCTATAATCAGATTGAGGTCTTTCCTGAAGACCAATTCAAAATAGCATTGACTACTCCCTGGGGCACATTCACCTACAACAGGATGCCTTTTGGCTTGACCAACGTTGGTACCACCTTTCAGCGAGTGATGGACTTCATATTCAAGGGTATGATGGGAAAGGTCATCGTATTTTATATAGATGACTTAATTGTGTTCTCTAAAAAGTGAAGTGATCACTATGATCATTTGGAGCAAGTATTGATTAGATGTCAAGAACACAGGATTTCCCTAAATCCAAAAAAGTCTATTTTCAGGGTCACTGAAGGAAAGTTCCTGGGACACATTGTCAGCAAGGAAGGAACAAAGATAGATGTTGAAAGGGTTAAGGTTATTCAGAGACTTACCTTACCCACAAGGAAGATCGGTGTTCACTCCTTCTTCGTAAAGGTGAATTTTTTTAGACACTTTGTTCCCAACTTCACTAAAAAGACTCATCACATATCAAATATGATGAAAGGGTTGCAAACTTTCCAGTGGAGTGAAGAAGGAAAGGTGTCATTCAAGGATATAAAAGCCTCTGTTTCTCATTTACCTGTCCTAGTATGTCCCAACTTCTCCAAGGATTTTATCATGTATAGTTGTGCATCTACACATACTGTATCAGCCATCTTAATGCAAAATAACTCTGAGGATGTTGAATCTCCAATCGCATTCATGAGCTCCCCTCTCAAGATTCATGAATTGAAGATGTCTCAGTTTGAAAAACATGCCTTCACAGTAGTCAAGGCCATCAAGAACTTCTGATACTACATCCTAAACTCTCATATAGTAGTGCTGGTTCCTAACATGACAATTAAGTATATCCTAACTCAACAAGAGTTAGGAAGCTTACGAGGGATTTGGATCACAAAGGTCTAAGAGTATGATCTAGACTTAAAACCAACCAAGCTGGTAAGAGGCAAGGGCCTAAGTCAACTTATGTCTGAAAATAAAAATTCAGAGGTCCCTAAAGAGGAAGTTGATTACATTGACGGAGCGCAGGGTCAGCTAGAGAAATTCGATTATCTACCTATGGTTCTATTTATTGCGACCAATGATGAGTGGTATTCTAATATTGCTTTCTTTCTCACTTACGGTGAGTGTCCAAATCATCTAACTTCAAAGGAGAAGTGGACTGTAAAGCTCATGGTAGCTAGATATGTCATATGGGATGATGGTTTATACAAGCGTGGGATTGATGGGATCTTCTTGTGATGCGTTGACAAACAACAACATATCAAATTACTTGAAATTTTTCATGACTCGGCCAACGGAAGTCACTTCTCCTCATCTGTAATAGCACATAAGATCATCCAGGCTAGGTACTACTTCCCAACACTATTTCAGGATACAGCCACCTAGGTAGCAAAATGTGAGCTCTGCTAATAGTTTTTTGGAAAACCAAAATTGGTTGCTTTTCCCCTCAGGCTCGTCATTATTGATGAACCATTCAGGTAATGGGGAATTGACTTTATTAGATCACTACATCCCCAATCAAGTGCCAGACATAGTTATGTCCTAAAAGCAATAGATTACTTCACTAAATGGGTGGAGGCCATACTTGTCAAGAATGCCACCTCTGAAGTTGTTTACAACTTCATCAAAGAAAATATCATCATGAGATTTGGCATCCCACACAACATTGTTGCTTGTAATGCTTCCAAATTCTCCTCATGGGAAGTTATCCATTTTTACTATGAATACGGGATAACCTTGGCCCATGCCTTAGATTCTTACCCCCAAGGAAATGGTCAGGAAAAATTCACTAATAAGAACCTAGTGACCATCATATGGAAGCTAGTCGATGAGAATCAGTAGTCTTGGCATAAGTCATTGTATGATGCTTTGTGGGAAAACCGTATTACTCCAAAGAGGTCTCTCAGTATGTCACCTTTTCAAGTGTTATATGGAATCGATGCTAAACTCCCCATTTCCATGGAACTCCCTGCTCTACGCTTGGCATGAGCAATCGAGAATGAGACTTTCCAGAATTCTCTAGGAAAGAGGATCTTGTATCTAACAAAACTTGAAGAAAAGAGAGTAAGAGTGGTCAATATGATCAGCGAACATCAAAATCAAGTCAAAAGATTGTTCAATAAAAAGGCCAAGCAAAGAGATTTTCAGGTGGGAGATCTCATCCTTTTATGGAAAAAGTGAAGAGAGCCAAAGGGCGTGCACGGGAAATTTGACTCTCTTTGGAAAGGGCCTTTCAAGATCAAATACCTCAATGGAGAGAATAGCTTCTATCTCTCATATCTGGATGGAACTGAGCTCCTGCTTCCCTATAGCTGACAACATCTCAAAATATTCAGGAAGTAGAGCTTTCTCTCTTCTTTCTACATTTTGCTTTAGTTGTGTGTTTTTTTTGTTATGTGTTTGCTTTCTGTTGGTTGTGTGTTTTCCTTTTCTTTTTTGTCACCCTTGTTTTTGACTCTGTAACCCAATGGATAGGCACATGTAGATTAGGGATTCTCTACCCTTAAGCTTCGCTCAAAGATAGTCCCCAAAAAGAGCCAGTTGTTAGCTTGTAAAATTGACAAGGGAAATTTTGCAAGTAACCATACCGAAAATTTCATTTTTGGTCCCCCGTTGAGGTCTCTTAACATTTGGAATGGCATAAAAACCCGTTTTGAAAAATCTAGTTTCTAGAACTTGGTCATTTTCAACCTTTTTGGGTTGGATGTAGTTTTCATTAGTGTTACATCAACCAAAACTGCACCCCTCTATTCCTTTGGCACATTCCAGGGAGTGTTAACACTCATAATGATGTGTCTATCAAAGGTGTGCCAAGGTGCTTGCGCCAACTTGTTAACACTTTCAGTGTTGCACCTCCAAATGTTGTGCCTCTCTAAAGTGCAAAGTGGCGACTGAAAATGTAGTGTCGACACTCCCAAAGCTGCACCATGGAAAAAATCTCTTTGTGTCAACATCCACTTAAGTGTGCTATAGAAAAAGTTGGTGGTGCATTTATTGCACTTTTTGCTATGTATAAGTGCGTTTGACCTGTCATTTTCACAATTCAAAATTTTTGAAGAATTATTCCTCTGTACTTGTCAACATTCCTGTCATCCCTGCGTGTTGCCATTTGTCACGTTCATGGATGCCACTTCATCTCCTTTATCGCTATATATTCTTGGTAAGTGGCCCTTGCCCTTCTTGTGGATTTGTTGTGGTTTTTATAATGGTTTAGGTGATTAGGATTGATAATAAACAAATAAACCCAAGTACTCAACTCCAAGATCCCTTTTCTCCTCATTCCAGATCTACAAAACTGGAAAATTATGCCACAAACTAGCTCAAACCCATTTGTCCCTTTTTCCCTACTTTGCTAAAGTTTTCCCCCTTGCCATCAAAATATGAGCCAAAAGAGTGAAAATCATGAAATTTTTACAAATCAACCCACTATTTTTCCTTCGGTTCAAGATTAATTCTTGTGACATCAAACACAGTCACACCACAAGCACAATGTCCTTACAGGTAGCATAAATGTTTCCCGTGCCTTATAAAAATTGTAATATTCCCAAGGTACAAGCACCGATGCAAAAACAATAACAACACTGCATGTTTTGTAAACCTTTCCCACGCCATGTAAACTAAACCACTTGGTGCACCTCACTCTCATGTATCATCTACCACATCTATGCCAATGGTGCATACTTGGACCTTGCAACACCAACCATATCAGCGCCCCTTAAAAGGACTTCCCATTGGAGCATGCGTAAATTCATTGACACCAACATATGAATGTTGTGTGTAGCCTTTCCACGTCCTGTGCTCCTTTTGGCATTTTTTTCTCCCATGCAACACTTTCCCAAAGTGCACATTGCTTTTCTAAGACATTACAACCTATAGTAGAGTTGTGCCTTGTGCCCAGAGAGTCGTAAATTGCTAACTTTTCATTCTATAAGCTTTGATGGATGACTTAATAGATAACATGGCTCTTCTATGATGGACTTCCTTGATTCTTCTTACAGATCAATACCTGAACTCAGATCCACACATGTCTTCATCAAGTAAGAAGCCGATTCCAAGGGTAAAGCCAAGATAACAGAAGAAGAAATGAAATATAAATACCAAAGGGCCAGGATGCCTGAATCCCTTATAGAGTGTGATCTAGATATCAGAGATTCAGAGCTTGAACACATTGACATGGAAGACTTCTGGGCTAGAACCAAGAAGGTCACAGGTAGCCCATGGATGGATAAATTTGTTAGCAGTGGTATGCACTTTGCTACAGGGATTCCTGTGAGAGAAATCAACAATGAGTTCATGATGTTGGTGGGCCATTGTTATAATAAGGACACAAGATGTGTTGAAAATGAAAAGGGAAAGATAATAATCAACCTCATGGCCCGAAATTTTCAGATCATGTTGGGTATCCCTCACCACGAAAATTTTGTAGTAGTAAGCCAAGAGGACTGCATGAAGACATGGAATGAAAATGAAGACAAATGTATGTAGCTGATGAATGAGGTGTACCTCAAGAACAAGAAGGTGATGAGTAGGTGGCCACAAGTCATTCATCGCAGTGACTTTTCAGAGGAGCTGAGTGACACCATCACCTTCCTGAGTAGGGTGTTTAAGATACCTGATTCCCATTACTTTCACAAGTGTATGCTCAAGTATTTAGAAATAATGAGTAAAATTTTTCCTGATCAACGTTTTGAATGGGGAGAGATTATCAGCAATACGATCTTAGAGCAACTTCCATAAATTTCAACAACTGGGAGGTTCTATATGAACTCCTATGTGGTATATGTTACTGCCTTAGAGAGGGACTACCCAGCATTGAATCGGTATGGGGTATGGCCTTAAGTTAAAATATACAAGTAATATCTAGAGTTAAGACTATAAAATAGCATAGCCCAATTCAGCAAAGTCAACAACATCTTCTTCTATGGCATCATCTGTCTCTTGAGGCCCAACATGACTCACGGTTAGATGAACAAAAGAGTGGTCACCACCTCAGAGAAGTGGGGGGCGTTATTCAAGAAATTCCCCACTTACACCTATCTCAGAGCTGTCAACTTCTTGGGAGAGCCCACCAAATTGTTGAGGTATGTGGAACCCAAGCTGATATTGTTGGAACTTTCTAGACAGCTCATCATGTACCATGAGAAGTGTTTGAAAAGGAAGAAGGGTGGAACTCCATTCCCCCTCACAGTCGGTAGGTACACCTGCACTTCACAGAGAAAATCCTAGGAGATGTTTGCAGAGCTTGAATTTCTCAATTTGAAGCATAATTTCCCAGCAAGGCCAACCTTTGATCCTCCTGATTGCCTTCCCCAAGAAAAGATCGATCTAATTCACGTCCATCAGATCGAAGATATCTACATCGATCTATATCATGAATTCGAGCTTGGGTGAAAAGATCACTCCCACCTGGCCCTGTCAGAGATCATTCAATATGGTGTGGCCATTGTCTTAAAGGGCTTCTAAGTAACTGATCAAGAAGTTGATCAGGTTTATCTAGACACAGATGGGGATAATTGGCTGTTTACTAAAATTGATAGAAACAAGGCCCCTTAGAATATTGAGGAAAGGGTCTCATCTACCTTGGAATAAACATTACCTTGGAGTATTGGTGCAAGAAAAATGGTCTCATCTACCTTGGAGTAGACTTTACCATGTCTCCCTTGGGTAATGCACCCACCAAGCTAAAACACTTACCTAAAGGCAAAGGTAAAGTTGTAGAAGGGGAGACAAGAACTCCTCAGGAGCAAATTCCTGAGAGCCCTCCTTCCACCGCCAAGGAGCAGGTAGTAAATCTAATATCCCTAGGAGAAGAAGAAGCGGTAAGTATTCCAATGGGTACATCCACTCAGGATGTTGCCACTACTGCAACTAGTGAAGTCCCAACTGTCCCCTCTCTTGCTCCTTCCCATCCTCACGTCGCTCAACCAACCACTCCTTTGGTTGTGTCTTCTCCCTCCTCTTCTACCTTTCCCCCTCCCTCTTCCTCCATCTTCTCTTCCCTCACAGATCTGTCCCCCAGCATTTCTTCCCTCATCTCAAAAATCCCTTCCACCTTCACGGTTTCCTCTCTTGCAGTCACTCCTACCCCCATGAGCATTAGAGTGTTGGCTTCTTTCTCGATGCCACACCAAGTGTCTTGACAATTTTCCCTGTATCCACTGTAGTTGCTCCTTATTCCACCCCCATTTCCTCCTCTTCCTCTGGTCCCACTCCCTTAAGTCCGGAATGGATCTCTGAACACCTGAGCCAGCACAAGAGGAAAGTCCCTATTGCACCTATGGACTTCTCAATTATTCTGGCCAAAGGGCCTAAGAAGGAAGAGGTTATAACCCGCTTCTCTCATAGCACTTCAGGTGAAAGGGTTATAAAGATCGCATACCTTGATCTCATAAAGAAGAAAGAAGATCTGTCTCCTACAGATTTTACAGTGACTTAGGTCATGATGGGAACATCATCAGAGAGCCTACAAGGAGAGGCCTTATCCATAGTGGATTCCCTTTGCAATAAGCTTCAAGAAGCAAAGGAAGAGAAGAGAATATTAAAAGAGAAAAAAAATCATCTTCTCTAAGCCTTGCAAAAGATGGGCAATGCCCCTCCTATGACTGTCACCGACCCTCTTGAAGTTCTTAGTTAGGAGAAGATAAATGAGTACGCCAAGATCAGTGAGCAAGGTATAACAATGTCTACCTGGAGAGAGTAGATCCTCAAATATAGTGAGGAAGTGATTACAAAGTTCACAGGGCTTTATTAAAATAAAGATCAAGCTAACAAGGAACTCCATGCAATAATAGGGCCTATCTTCGAAGAGTTGGACCATGCCAGGTTACAACATGAGACATTCTAGATGATGCTCAACTGCCCAGTCGATGATTGGTGAAATTTATGGTTTTTGATCACCCACGAGCACCCAAAAAAGTCCTTACTACTTTAGACTATTGGGTTGACCAAATGGATTTTGTCTTGGAAAAGATAGACAAAATCAAGGAGGAAGCCCTGGATGCAATGCATCAAATGGAGTAGATCATCTTAAGAATGTCTCCAGGGTTGCTCAGTCCAGCATACACCTTAAGGAAGGTGGATGATACTATTCGATTTTTCAAGGAAATCACATCACAAGGTTTAGCATCAGAGGCCACTTTTGATAAAGAATCTATCAACAACCTTTTGGCCTGTTGTGACTTTGTTGGATACCTAATGGAGGTAAGTAATGAATATTTCAAACTCCTAGAAAGACTTAGAGATGAACGGGAAACTTGTGAAGTCATTGGGGATCACACCAAGGGTCCAGCTCAAGATCAACTTCAAGCAATGGTCAACAAGTTCATGGAGTATCGAGTATATTTTCACATTTCCTCTCCTTAGTAGAAGCAGGACACTCCTTTCCACCCAAGGGATGATGATGAATAGGCTTCTTCTTCCTAGGATAAATCCCATTTTTGTAAAAATATTTCAAAGTATGTTGGCACAAATGATGACATCATCCATGTTGCACCATGAGATGTTTGTCATCCACAAAATCGCCCTAAAGTCAACATTTGACTTTTAGATATTTTGTAAATAGTTGTTGGCTCCTTTTTGTCTTCTTTCTTCTTCTCCTTCTATAAATACTTGGATACTTGTAGTATTCAATGTGAGAAAATTTGTATAAAAAATAGAGTGAGGAGAGAAAGACTTTGAGCTTTCTTGTAACAGAACAATTATTAATACAAAAAATTAAGACTTTTTGTTGAATTCTTGTGTTATGTGTTAGATATTTCTTAAGTTAGATTTGCATGCTTATTCTGTTGGATTCACATATGCTTTTTTCATTTGTTTATCAGTATTGCTTTGTTTATTTATGTGAGTAAGTTTGGCTCTGTTTACTACTGGCCCAAAACATAAACCCTCTAACCTTTCTACTTTGGAATTCATTTCTTTTCTCCCTTCAGATCCACCTTTCTTCTATTCCTTCCTTCATTCCTTTCTATTCTTCGTCGGAACTAACTCTACTAGGATGAAATTCCAAACCCCCCTAAAGGTAGAATACTGTAAGACTTGCATAGATTCCTGTTGGTAGAATAACAATAAACCAGTTTCTCTTTCTTGTCTCAAAAGAGGCTATGCCCTACACACTGTTGGCCTGTCTATCGATAGATCTGCCCACCCGAAAAAAATTTGGACCAACAAGATGTTAATTGGTTAGCTGAACATAAGGAATAGGTGGACTATTTTGAAAAACATATTAGTTTTTTAGATTATCTACAGAAAATAGCAAATATTCAAGGTGTGAAACGTGAGATTTATGTTAGGGAACTGTCAGATATGTAACTTAAAAAGGCTAAAAATAAAGGTTGTACCTTAGATGCAGTAAAGATTACATAAATAGTTGAATAGAATAGTGATGTCATGGAATGATATTTGTTTTTACAAAATTTCAGTGACGTGTTTCTGGAAGAGTTACCAAGTCTTCCACCCAAAAGGGAATTTGACTTCACAATTTAAATCAAGCATGGAACGGAGCCTATTTCTAAGGAACCATATTGAATGACTACCATAGAATTAGTAGAGCTTAAGGCTAAATTGCAAGAAATTTTGTCTAAAGGTTTGATTAGAATGAGTGTTTCACCTCGGGAGCACTAGTAATTTTTGTGAAAAAGAAGGATGGAACACTTATATTAGGCATTGATTGTAGAATGTTAAACAAAGCAACAATCAAGAATAGATATCCACTCCCTAGAATCGATGATCTATTTGATTAGATGTGTGGAGCATCGATATATTCTAAGATAGATATTTGATCTAGATATCATCAATTATGGATTAAGGATGAGGACATTCATAAGTCAAAACTTTCAGAACAAGGTATGGACATTATGAGTTCATAGTTTTACCTTTATGATTAACAAATGCACCTGCAACTTTTATGAATTTAATGAATAATATATTTCAAGAATGCCTAGACAATTTTTTTCTTATATTCTTGGATGACATTCTCATATATTCTAAAAGTATAGAGGAAGACCATGAGCATTTGAAGATAGTTTTGGAAATTTTGAGAAAGAGATGGTTATTTGGTAAGCTATCTAAATTTTCTTTCTATGACACAAAAGTGCACTATTCGGGACATGTAATATGTAAGGATGGAATTGTTATAGATCCTTCTAAAATTGTAGCTATAACTGAGTGGCCTAGACTAAAGAATGTACATGAAGTTAGAAGCTTCATGGGGCTTTCTGGTTACTATAGAAAATTTGTAAAAGATTTTTCTAAAGTGGCTGCACCAATAAAACCATTATAGAAAAAGGATAAGAAGTTTTTTTTGGAATGAGAAATGTGAATCTACATTTAGAACTCTGAAGGAACAGTTAACTTCAGCACATATTCTAGTTGTACCAGACCCTAATAGAGATTTTACTGTTGTAACAGATGCATCTGGGGAGGATCTAGGAGGTATTTTATTACAAAATGATCATGTCATAGCTTACGAAAGTAGAAAACTAAAGTTACATGAGTTGAATCATGCTTCACATGATTTAGAGCTTGTTGCCATTGTTCATGCACTACAAGTTTGGAGGTATTACCTACTTAGTAAACCTTTTGAATTAAAAACTGATCATCTTGGGCTGAATTATATTTTCACTCAGCCAAATCTAAATGCCAGACAATGAAGATGGTTAGAGTTTTTGTCTCAATATTATTTTGACATCAATTACATCAAAGGTAAAAAAAATAGAGTGGTTGACGCTCTACGTCATAGGAAGCACATTTCTTCTCTTATAACATTGAGAACTTAGTTTAAGGATGAAGTAAAAAGTGTTATGCAATATGATTCTTACTTTCAACAAGTAAAAATAGTGCTTTCTAGAGATTCACATGATGTGAGGTATAAAGGTTTTCACTTTGACAATGAAGGAATCTTAAGATTTGAAAACTGAGTATGCATACCTTCGCTAAATGATTTAAGAAATAAATTGTTAGCAGAATTTCACAATTCACCTTTTTCTAGACACTCTGGTATTACAAAGATGTTTGTTGATATAAGACAACAATATTTCTAGAAGGGGATGAAAAATGACGTTGTTGATTTTGTGACACATTTCTTAGAATGTCAACATGTTAAAGCTGAACATATGCACCCATCCAGTCTATTATATCCTCAAAGCATACTGCAATACAAATGGAAAGTAATAAGCATGCATTTTGTACAAGGGTTACCTATGTCAAGAAATAAACATGACGTTATTTTGGTAGTTTTTTATAAACTAACAAAGGTAGCACATTTTATTGTTGGTAATCTGAAAGATGATTCTCCTGTATTGGCTAAGAGATTTGTACATGAAATTTTCAGATTACATGGAGTACCTGAATTAATCATATCTGATAGAGATCCTATAATGGCGTCAAGGTTTTGGCAAACACTTAATGCAGCTCTAGGAACTAAGCTGAATTTCAGTTCTACTTATCATTCAGAAATAGATGGATAGACTGAAAGAGTTAATCAAGTTTTAGAGCATATGCTACGAATGTATTGTATGGATCAGTAGTATAAGTGGGAAGAGTACCTTCCACTATTTGAGTTTTCTTATAATAACACATATCATGCCTCTCTTAAGATGACACCTTTCAAAGCACTATACGGATAAATGTACAGAATCCCCGTCAGTTGGGACAACATTGAGGATAGAGAGGTAATTGGACCTGAAATCCTTATGGAAATGGAACAGCAAGTTAAAATGATTTGTGAACTATTAAAGGAAGTAACAGATAGGTAAAAGAGTTATGCTGATTTAAAGTGGGTTGATAGGAAATTTGAACTTGGAGAGAAGGTCTTTCTTCAGGTTAAACTAAAAAATAGCTCTATAACTTTTGGCAAGACTACCAAGTTATCACCTCGTTACGTGGGACCTTTTGAAATAGTTGAAGTAATCAATCCCATAGCTTACTGTTTAGCATTACCTCTTACTTTGTCACAAATGCATGATGTTTTCCATATTTCTTTGCTTAAGAAATAAGTTTCAGATTTATCACATGTTAAGTTGGAATTCATTGTAGGTCCAAGACCTAGGAATAATCATGGTTAAACCCATACGAGTGTTAGAAACTCGCCAGTTGCATTTAAGAAATAGTGAAATAATTCATTGTAAGGTCCAGTGGGACCAGTTTAATGAAGAAAGTGTAACCTGGGAAAATATGGAAGATATGAAAACTGATTTTCCATATTTATTTGAACAGAATTGACTATGATGACTAATAAAAATTTGTGATTTTATCTTTATATGTCAATAAGTCTACCATTTTTGGGCACATAACTATTTATTTTTAAATAAGCAGCGATGTGAATGCTGATTTCTGAAACTTTAAATTTGAATATTGTTGTAGACATATGTTAAGAAAGTGAATAAATTGATTATCCTTAATGCAATGGTCAAAATAAGATAATCAACGGAATGATGATTCCCTTTAGGAGGGAACTATGTAACACCTTTGACAAACTGTTATATTTCTCTTTTGAATTACAAGTGTTGGCATGTGATTTTCTTGAATGAGGTGTGTTCCCTTGATTGTTGAAAATCATGCTTGTTATGGATAAATCATTTCTACTCTTGGATTCATTAGACTAAAATTATATGGCTTGCAAGAATCCATTTTCACTTCTTATAGGTGAGTTGCAATCTGGTTTTGAGGGTTGCAAACTTATCTCTTTTAACTGACTCATCCTTGGATCAATTTTAGTGATCCAAGGAATGTTTTAAATATCGTTACCGGAATGAATGGTAAATTGAAATTCATAGCTTGAGAGACTTAGCAGACTGAAATTTTGTATTTTACAAATTATTTCATCTTGTAAGATCTTGCATGCATTCGGTTGTATGTTTGTGCTTGGATCTTTGGGATTTATCTCTTCAATACATTTAACAGTGTAAGAAAAATGAAGCTTGCTTCACAACTACAAAGGGAATCTAAATCCTAAACCTAAGGGATTATCCTAACGGTATTCTAAACTAAGGTAAATGCACCAACTTCCTAGTTATGTCTACTTATTTGGGTTATAATATAACCTAAGATTCTTATTTTAGTTTGTTGGGATGACGTCCTAACCTAAGTTATTATGCTAAATGGAATAAGGGAGAAATTACTAAGGTAATGCTAGGCTATTTTAACCTAATACCTAATACTATGTGGATTGGAATTTTGATCTAACCGAAGGTGGAAATTACTTATGATTTTTTTTTATTAAACGTAGGTTATGGAAATCTATCCTAAACCATTGAAAGGGAACTTAGGGTCACATGGCATTATGGCGATGGTTCTGTCAACATTAAAATTTTCCTTTGTAATTTCTATTTTATTATGTATGTATTAGGAATAGGATGTTGTTAAGTATGATCAGTAGTGGTGTCTGATAGAAGATAACGTCACCGTCAGTACGGTGTTGCCAATAAAGTAGAGTATGGTAACAGTCAAAGTACAATAGGAATGTTGTGGTAAAAAGTAAATATTTGTCGTAAGTGGTCTGGTAATGTTAAAATGTCAAATTTGGGGTAAGTAGAGAAGTAGGGTCTACATGATTAGGAATTAGAAATATTATATTTGTAATAAGGAAAAAGAGTGATGTCATAAATATTTTGTGTATTTTATTTGTGGAAAAGTCTAAAAAGGTGGAACCCATGTGAGATGATAAGGTTTATCTTATCTTAGAAGATAATCCTACATGTAAAGGCAAGAGTTTAGGCATGGAATATGATTGGCCGGAAGATATTTCCTATCGTATCTTAGAGATAGGATGGATAATCCTGAATTCCTATAAATAAAGAGGCCTCCCCCCTCATTTATTATAGAGAGAAGTAGTGAGAAATGTTGTATGAGTAAGTGTGTAAAGGAAGCCATCATTTAGAAGGTGTGTTAAAGAATCCATTGTGAAGTTTCTCCCATAGTTATTGTTGGAAGGCAAGTGAAGTTCAGTAACACTTGAAGTACCTCATGGGTGAGATTGTAACAATTTCATGTTGATATTATAATTTACACTTATATTTCAGATTTTTCATCATTCCTTCGTATCATAGTCTATGGTATTCTTGTTTTATGTTTTTTGTTGTGTTTCTAGATTACATCCACCAAACTAAAGGCTGTGCATTAGTAAATAATCATAGCATGAGGAGTTCTTGGTGGAGAATTATCATAGTGTTGGATTGGTGATGATAGTTCCAAGGGAATTTATTTGATTTGATTTGGTTGAATGAATGAGAAGTACTACCAATTTTAGCACAGGAAAGTAAACTTAGTAGAAGCATACATGGAGTCTTTACTAAAGTTGGAAATGCATCCTGAAGTGGAAATAACATTCACAAGTTTTAGGAGGTTGTGATAAGGAGAAATAGGGGGGAGATAGGGGAGTAATTGCATTAATGAACCAAAAAATTTGCATGCAAACCATATTGGAAACAAGGAGGGTGGATTTGTTGGAGGTTGTTTGGTCTCACATGCTTTGCAATTTTTTCTCTGCATGGAGCTATCTGGTTCTTCGAACCAATAGTTTGACTTTTAATTTATTGTTATTTTTGGTTTCTCTCACCTATTTTCAATCCAGGAAAGTATATGAGGCATTGGAGAGAAAGATGTTTGGTTGTTTATCTTTCGTGGAGGAGAAAAAGAGTTTGTAGCTCGGCTGGAAGTCTCATTCGAATTGGTAGAAGCACTATCAGGCATGATAGGCTCTACCCATTAATATTTCTTGCTTTCTTATAAATGTTTCATTAAAAAAATTATGCTCTCATGAGATAAATGGTTGCATGTTTTACCAGGTTATTTACTTTCTTGGTTATATGAATCCATTACATGATAATGATACTCTTTAGAAGTTCTCTCTCTACACTAGTTCAATAGTAATATGCATGTGGAACTCGTATTGTAGGTTTGTGTGTTATGAACTTGTAGTCAAAGCATTGTGTTTGGTTCTAAACTCATATTCTAAGGTTTGGGTTTAGTACTGAACTCATATGCGAGGATTCTGTTTGGTTCTGTACTTGTGTTTGAAGCTTTGTGTTTCATTTTGAACTTGTATTCAATTCTTGTGTTATTATTAATTTGTGTTCAAAGATTTGTGTTGGTTTTAATTCATATTCAGGACTGTTTGCTTGAAAGGATCTCGATTTAATGGTTTTGAATTAATTATCTTTTGGAAAATTATCTTGGATGCACCTTGATTTTGTAATGGTTGTGATACTTTTGTTCTAGACTGTACCATTTTTTTTTGAACTTGTAATGGTGTATAATATGGGAGGATATTCTTCTCTCCTATACTCTGTGAAACCTGTGTCTGGTTTGAAAGTCTTGCCTATTTTTTTAGGAGGATGGACCTTTTATGGAAACATATCTAGTTCAATATTGTATTGTTACTTACTCCTTGGTTTGAATTAGATCTCATTTGAAACAATCGATAATTTTTTTTTAAATTTATAGTAATGCAATGTGCATAATTCTTCTTGCATGAGTTGATTTAACAAATACCTTCTCTGTCTTGATCTTTACGTACTAGATGGAGTTGTGAAAGGTTTTTTGCTGTGGCTTTTGTTTCAGTCAATTTTGAGGGTAAGGTTGAGATCTTTCTTGACTTAAACATATGTTGGGTTTTCATAATCTCTCTTATTCAAACCCTTTTTAATTGATCTCTAGGTTTTTAAAAAGAAAGAAGAGTTGAATACTTCCGTATACTGAATCTTGTTTGGGAAGGATTTATTACGTATGGTTTGGGATTGTTTTGTATAATTTGTTCTTCTTTCGGATCATGAACTATATGGCTCTTTTCTATGGAGTTGTGTAAGACCTTGTACTTGGGATTTCAGTTTCTTTGATCTTGTGAGTACTATACAAACTTTCTTAGCTTAATACTGGTGTTGAGTTTTAGTACTCTCTTATAGATTCATTTGAATGAATGTCTGGCTCTTTAAAAGGAGAAAAGAATATATTTCTCTTGTGGATAGTATTATGTTTTTTTGGACTGTACTATGTACTCCTTTCTGTTTAATGAATTCAAACTTGTGTTTAAATAAAGAGGAATAGATTAACCAGGTTAGTATTGATTTTTTCGTCTGATAAGGTTTAAATTCTTAGAGGAAACTAGAAGCGTTGTTGTCTATAAACTGTGGGTTTGGTTTTGTATTCTAATTTGGGAACTAGCAAAAGAACTTCTAAGTTTGAAATGGAAATTGGAATTCAATTGATAACACTATGGTGAATGAATTCTTGATCTGATATTTTCTATTTGAATTTCATATAATTTTTTAAAAGTTAAGTTCATTTGATCAAACTTCTCTGAAGCTTGACTCACTTCTTGGTTGTAGAGTGATTATTCTCTTAGGCATGTTCGACTTCTTGGGTTCATATTTTTTGTCCTTTCTATCTTTCAGGACATAGTGGGAGACCACTCTTCTAAGACGAAAAATTCCTTATGGATTATTTAGTCTATTTTTGTAATAATTCGATTGTTGTATTGATGTGGATAGTGAACAGCTAAATTTGTCCCATTGAAGGGAAAATGTAATCATGTCAGACCGATTTATTTGTTTGACTGAGTCATGATCCATTTGGTTTTGTTATTGGAAGGACTCCTCATTTAGCACTCTAGCATGTTATGAATATTCCATGGATGGACACGGGAAGAAACTATCCTTATGTAAGTCTTGCCTTGATTTTGGAATGAATGGTTTCAGATCTATGGATGATATCTTCGATTATCTAGAATTATTTAAGGATTTCAAGTAGATATTTTTTAATCTCTATCCCTTCTCAGATTGATTTGAGATTCTTATTTTATATTTTATCTCTTTATTGTTGAATCCTTATATTTGTTTCCTTGAACTGAAGCAGTTATGTGGGTAATCAGTTGAGTACTTTCTGGACCTTTTTTCTGTCTTTCAGATGATTCGTGAATGGTGGATAGTATGTATTGATTCGTCTTCTTTTTGTTTAAGTTGTGGGATGAATCATTCTAAATATGTACTATGATGAAGGTAACTCCTTTTGCTACATATTAAAGACAAATTCTATATTTCAATTCATAATGAATTATTAAATAATTAGACGATAAGATCTATTGTTTATTTAAAAAGTAATTGATTGGATCAATTAAACTATAGGTTATAATGCAGTTGTTAGTGATTATATTAGGCTGTTTTATTAAAATTGAAATTAGACTCATTATTGTACTTATTTTCTATTTGTTATTACTTATTCTTATTTGTATGATACTTATTAATTATTTCATTAAAGGAGACTTGTTTTAATAGAACAATTTGTAGGTCAAGAGTTTCTGTGCTTATTACCTATCCAAGTTAATGTACCAAACTAAACACAAAAACCCTAAAAAACTCAAATGAAATTGATACCTGATAGATAAGACAAGATCCAAAGATGTAGATGGAAAAGAAAGCCGATGTAGACAAGACGGGTGCACATGAGCAATCCTACGAAGTAGATCCAAGAAACCTGCGACACATAGATGCTTGACAGAAAAAGACCATGTTAAAAGATATTTGGGTGGACTACCTGAAAAGTGGGTCTGGGAAGTGATAAGCTCCCTTGACAGATCTCAGTCCACATTTTCAATTAAGGAAAGAAGCATACCTGATAAAAGATGTAAGGAAATGTCTAGATTTTGATTAAGAATGATAGACAGAATGTAAACAGTAGACAGAAACCAAGAGAAAATGGGAAAGTTTGAAAACAATGTTGGGTTTGTGTTCCCTGAATTATTTTACCTATCCACAGGTAGATCAGTATCGACCGAGATAGATCGGTGTCAACTAAGATAGGCCGGTGTCAACTATAGAGAATCAACATCGACTGGGTACGGTCAGCGTGGACTTAGGGAAAATTACAGGAAGATTGAGAAATAGATAGTGGAAGCTAGATCGGTGATCTCCACTAGATCTGTAAGAGCCGTAGGGATACTGACAAGGCTCCACCTTCACTAGATGCAGGAACAGAGTCACCAAGGGATCGATGGAGGCTCACAATGTTGATGTGGTAGGAGCAGAGTAACGGTACTCCTCTCAGGGATTGATTTGGATAGAATTCACTTTCACTTGATAGATAATGCTCAGACTTGATGCTCAAAACTCTCTGTTGTTGTTTCTATCTAACTAGAACTGAATTCTGGATTTGTATTTGTAATCGGTGCCGACCGAGATGAAATTGACACCTCTCCAAAAAATCGGCGTCGACCGAGTACTGGTCGGTGCCGATTAGGGAACAGACTCCCGAAATGGCCCAAAGGGGCAATTTTTGGAAAGATGAAAGTGATCCTTCCACCTCAAATACTGGGAATATCCTGCTGCTCAGTTTGGGAGGAGGAGAAATAGGGGTAATATATGGATAAAATAGATACGAGAGGTTAGGAATTGATATGGGGTAGATAAGTGGTTAAGATATATGTAAAAAGTATAATTAAATAGTTAATATTTAATTATCTATGGGTAAAACATAATGGGGTTGAAATAAACTTAGGATAGATGTTTAAATCAAATATTAACTAATACCCTAAGGGAGAAGTGGTGATATAAATGTGCCCCAGGGCACCCGAGAAGTCAAACGCACATGGAGGACACTAAATTGGATAACCAATTTTAGGTGTCTACATTTTGCCCCTTTTTGTCAAGTAACTTGTGATAAGCAAAGTTGCAAGACAAAAATAAGGAGTTGGAAGAAAGGAAGAAAAAGTGATGATGTTATTCCCCTCAAACTAGGGATGGGATGGGCCCCAAAAGAGCAACCGATCCCAAGTTTGAAAAAGGTAGATGAAAATGCAGGATGCCCCAGCTAGATGCCTGGAGTGGATCTAATCATTAATGACACAGAAAAATAATAAAAAGGCAGCAACCTATGGAACTCACATTGGTAGGGTAGACTAGATGGTCTATGCATGAGATGACGTTAGTACCTACAGACCCGTGAGTGTAAGGAGGGCTGCAAAATAGTTAGCACCTAAAGAGAGACACATTGGTAGGGACAACTAGATGGTTTGCAAATCAAATGACGTTGGTGCTTACAAACCTATTAACTCTTAGCTACCAAAAATGTGAGTGCCCCATGTATAGGGAGCAGGATCGAAATGGGTGATAATATCAAAAGTATGTGCCAAAAGGCAACACTCAGGGCACAGTAATGACCAGATAAATAATCCAAGCATCAACACTATGGCAAGAAGATTAGGAGATGGAAGAAATTGAGGTGAAGAAGCAGAAGTGCAACCAATTGACAATAATAGGCTTAAATCGGCATCGACCGTACCAAGGCCATATAAATATGCAAATGGAAAACATGAATGATTTATTTAGACCATGATGATTAATTTAGAGTAAGTCAAAAATTGGTTTTGAGCACCATGGAAGCCTCTGGGAGTAGTCAGAAGTGGAAGAGGACACGACTAGGGGTAAGTGGATCCACCCGAACTTTCCTATATAGTTTTATCATGAAATAGCATATTAGGATGTCAATTTTTTTAAGAAAAAACTAGATAAATTAGAGACCAGAGGATTGCGGGGTGTTTGGCCTTGCAATTGGCGTCGATTTCTAAAATTGACACTGATTTAGTTATATTTGCATCAATTGTTAAAATTGGTGCCAATTTAGTTAGAGCGGTGTCGATTGTTAAAATCATCATTGACTAAATCGGATCGACGCCAATTGCGATATTTAGATTTAAGAAATTGATAGAATGTATTTTTTTTGTGATATTTGGATGTGGATAAATAAGTAGCTAATACTATTCATGGTGTTGTGTGATGCAGGCATGAGAGGCTTTACATATGCGGGGTGCTATTCCCAAGCTTCTAGAGACCATTCTCCCTGATGTGACTGACACAGATTGGCATAACCTAGAGCTATCCAGGCTTAGGGGCTTCCGGTACTACCGACAAGTGCCGTGAGATGTAGAGTTGATGCAAGCACTAGTACGACGATGGGATAGCCAAACTTGTACTTTTTGGTTCAGGACGAGTGAGATGACCATCACCCATGAGGATATATATAGGATCCTGAGGCTACCGATCACCAAGGACCCGATTGAGATTACTCCACGAGAGCAACAGAAGAGGGCCCTAGGATGATTATATGGGGAAAGGGTAGATGATTCAAAGATAATGTCTGGGGTGGTGAGGATAGCCTATCATTATAGATAGGATGATGCTAGGAGCAGACGGATAATACTGATTTAGATGGCGATCTCCTATTTTACTCTGCCAGATTCAGGAGGTGGGAGATTTCCATTACTGTTACTAGACTGTGTTTGTGACATCCTACAGTTCAGAAAGGTGTTTGCATTTTCCAATGCCCTAATAGCTTAGATATATTATGAGTTATGGATGTACACCACTGATAGGAGGATAGGCATCGATGTTAGTTTTGTGCTCCATTACTGGGCATATGAGATCATAGCAGTGATCAAGCCATCCGGGATTCCATGGATGCCAGTAGTAGCGGGTGCCCTCAATTATGAATTTTGGTGATGGCGGGCTGACATGGCCCCAGGAGATATAGGGAGATATACGGAGTGGTATGCTGAGTGTTTCAGAACACTGACACTAGAGTAGGTCATTTGGAGACCATATTGGGTCTATCCGACATGGGCCGGTCAAGAGGCTCAGCTGGTGGGGTTGAGACGGAGTAGGGTGGTTAGGGGCTGTAGGCTAGATATGTGGGATTGCATCCTATTTATATGGGTATTGAGGCAGTTCAACTTAGTATAGATAGTTCTGACTACCTACAGGCCATACAAGCGAGATAACAGAGAGACTGATCTATCGATTTTAATCCCAGTAGATCCGTTGAGGGAGGCCCCACCTTGTACAAACAGTGATGATGATTCCAGAGTGGATGACGGCTATGTGGCCTGGTATTCTACAGAGCTACCACGACACCTGCCAACATCTATAGATGCAGATGAGGAGGATATACCCACAGTGCTAGAGAGGCTAGAGGGAGAGCACGCCACCTTGGTGTAGACACACCAGGCTGCCCTCAAGGAGATTAGAGCTCTGACAAAGGAGAGGTATGCACGAGTACTGGAGAGAGACACAACTTATCAGGAGTGAGATATAGCGATCTAATAGAGGGATCAATACCATTGGCATAGAGAGGCCCTCAGGGCCAAATATGGTGACACAAGCACTATGTCAGAGTCTGGGTCACAGGGTGTGACCGTAGGAGGGCCACCACCAGTAGCACCAGTAGTGCCATTATGAGAACTTAGTATGGTGAGCCTGAGTACTTATCAGTCTCTCCTTACCAAGGTGAGATACTATGAGGATGTTGTAGCACATCATGCCCCTGATGTGCCTCGTTATGGTGTGAGGAGGAGATCAGTGACAGTTACACCTAGTGGTGCATCAAAGGGAGGGAGCACATGGAGAGACCAAGGTGGCGGAAGGCCCCTAGCAGCAGGTGCTTCTAGCTTGATAGGTGGTGGCCAGGAGAGACAACCTGGACAAGAGGAGGGTGGAGGAGATAGCATCTTCCACCTATCGGATTTCACGATATAGATATGTTATATTTTTGTATCGCCATATTGATGTAGCCTCGATTTGAAGGCATTTTGATGTATGATATAGATGGCTTCATTGAGAGCCATATTCTTTGTTGTACAGACACTCATGTATATATATATATATAGATTCATCATTTTCTGTGTGATATGATTGTACTCATGCATTTAATTTTAATAGATATGGATAGATGTAGCATAATTGTGATGGATATAGACATATGCTGATAGAGGATAAATAGATGTGATTTGATGGACATAGAGATAGAGGATAGATATATGTGATGTGATTTGATGTGCTTGATATGTGGATTTAATTTTGATGAAAAATAGCTATAGATAGAGGTAGTGTAACTTGGATGTACAAGTTTTTAGATGATTTGATGGATAGATGGATAGATGTGATTGATAGATTTGATACGTTTAAGATGTTAATTTAATTTTGATGAAAATAGATAGGTAGATCTACATGTGTTTGCAATACATGCTTTGATATATTGTTTTTTTTTTTTGGACAAAGTAAATAAGATGAATATAGATAGATGATAGATTTTGACTAAATTAACATGTTGAATGTCAATTTAATTAGATGAATAATAATAACGGGAAATGCTCTCTGTGAGAGAAAAGGAAGTAATGAAAATGACCCTAATTAGAAATAAAGGCAACACACCTAGATAAGAAAAATAATGATAAGCTACGCCCTTAACCAACCACAAATAGAGACTTTGTTAGGAAACCAAAATACCATGAATACAAGGCCATTTATGAGGTTGAAATAAACTTGACACTAGCTAGTTGCAAACCATATCTAGAAGGTAAATGGAAGGAGAAGTAAGTATTTATCTTGTCAAAATTTACAAAGGACAGAATACATGCTTACATTGGGAAAATAGGGTCCTCTATATGATCATCAAAAGGTCTTATGCCTCAGCTTCATGATTTTTGTTTTGACAGAAGAGCAAATTGATCAATGCGGGAAGTTTGCTAGATATAGAAAGATTGATCGATATGGGAAGTCTTTCAATGATGCTAAAAATCAAACAAACAACCATCCTTTAAGGGAACATTCTATATTTCGAATGTATCCATCCTTCAAGGGCATGGTCTATATTTCGAATGTAGCCATCCTTCAAGGGCATGGTCTATATCTTTTGATTCATTTTGAAAATGCATAGATAGCTATCCTTCGAGGGATTAGTCTATCTTTTGGAAATTTTTAGGACAACACCTTTTTTTTTTGGAGCTTTTGGATATTTGTTGAAAGAATCTAAGTGTATACTAGATAGATCAGATAGAGGGAAAGAAAACGTATAAAAAAAACACGTACTCATGCCCCAAGTAGATTCAGGTAAGATCGATACTTTGGGACAAATGAAGAAGTGATTAAGGTGTCCCTACTAGGAGGAGGAACATATCCATAAGAAAAATGCCATGAGTAGAGCCACGATACTCATATTTAAGGTAGAAAATACATAACACGGAGAACCACACAGTTCCGAATCACCATGAAAATATATGACTGGTTGTTAGATGAATGAAAGATCTGTTTTGCGACTAAGATCATGTAAGATAGATTTTAACAGTAGAAGGGCCTTATATACAAGGCATTAAAAGGTTCCATTTCAGGTACACCATCCATGGAAGAAAAATGATAAGCCCCAGACCCATATTTATGAGTGACTACATATGGACCCATCCAGTTAGAAGAAAACTTACCACGCTGACTCCTTTCTAGCGTAGTGACATTTTGGTTTTCTTTAAGAACAAGATCACCAACTTTGAAGTCACGGTGTTGCAAGTGCTTGTTATAAGCATGTTTGACACACTTAAGATAGACTTGATGATGCTCAAGAGTATTGAGATGCCGCTCATCTAGCAACTTGAGCTGCGCTAGACGATTTTAATGGTAGTCCTCATTAGAAAAAAATTCTCTGAAAGAAACACAAAGAGATGGGATCTGAAATTCCAAAGGAAGAACAAATTTAGACCCATAAATTAGAGAGAAGGGAGTAGCACCAGTAGGAGTACGAATGCTATTTCGATAAGCCTAGAGGGAAAAAGGGATATGCAAATGTCAATCCCTACTAGCTTGACTAGTTACTTTTGCGAGGATATTACGTAAAGTTTTATTGGAAGCCTCAGCCTGGCCATTATCTTGGGGATAGTATGGAGAAGAAAAGATGAGTTTGATATTGAAAGCGTCATATAGGTTCTATAAATCAACTTTTTTGAAATATTTACCATTGTCTATGATGATTTTGTGGGGAACACCAAAGCGACAAATGATGTGTTGATAGAAAAAATCAACTATGGGTTTAACTTTGGTCGATGAAAGCAGAATAGCTTCCACCCACTTAGTAAAGTATTCTGTGGCAGTAATGATAGAATGATGATGTTGTGAAGATTAGGGATTGATGAGACCGATGAAATCAAGACCCCATCGTGAAAAAGGCTACAAATCCGCTACAGGTTGCAAAGCCTGACTGGGGATATGTGTGAGATTAGAATGTTGTTGACACTTGACACATTTCTTAGTGTATTCACAACAATCTCGATTAAGAGAAGGCCAATAGTAGCCTAAATGTAAGATGTGTTTAGCTACAACCAAGCCACTAAAATGTCCACCATAGATACCATCATGGACTTCCTGGATGGCTTTAGATGATTCAGGGGTTTTGAGGCACCAAAAAAAAATACCATCAAAACCATGTTTGTAGAGGATTCCACCTATAATAGTATAGCGATTAGCACGTAGGATAAAAGATCTTCTACCATTGGAAGTCAAATTTGGAGGAAGCACTGAATGAGATAGATAATCAACGATGTGTTGATACCACTCATCTTGAGTATTGGTTGCGATGACGTTAATTGAAGTCAACTGCATGAGATGAGATGGCTGGTCTAAATTCTGCACCACCACAGAAAGTCGTGAGTCTTCGGTAAAAGGTGGAATAAGTGAGGCTAAAGAATCCATTGTATCTGTGAATTGGTTTGCAGTGTGAGGAATAGATTGGATAGTGAATTTATCAAAAGATTGAAGTTGAAAGAGAAAGATATCACAATATTTTTGAAGGATATCATTCTTGCATTGATAAACACCCGTGACTTGATTAATGATGAGTTCAGAGTCACCAAAGATGTTGATATGGTGGGCACCAAGATTAATGGTGTTTTGAAGACCTAAAACAAGAGCTTCATATTCAGCCATATTATTGGTACACTAAAAGTTAAGTTTTTGTGTGACTGGGATAGGTGCATCCCAAGGAGGAATCATAACGAAACCTGCACCTACCCCTTGTTGGCATTTGGATCCATCAAAGAAGAGTTTTACTTTAAATGGAGAAAGAACGAAATCAATTTGTTAGATATATTCATTAGGGAATTGAGCGAAGGGGACTTGAGTGTCTGGAAGAGGAGCATTAGCTAATTGATCTGCAATGACCTAACCCTTGATATATTTTTACAGGATAAACTTGAGATCAAATTCTGTCATGAGCATGAGCCAACGAGTGATACGATCATTGTGATAAGGCTTTGCATGCATTGTATCGAGTGGATTGACACTTGTGACAATGTAAGTTTTGTGATTAAGGAGGTAATGACGAAGCTTAGAAGTTGCGAAGAAGAGAGCACAACACAGCTTTTTCAGCTTTAGAATAGCATGTTTCATACTCATGAAGAGTGTGACTGATGTAATATATGACCTTTTCTTTACCGTTAGCATCCCGATGTGAGATCACGGCTCCTAGAGAATGGTTAGTTACAGAAATATAAAGATATAATGGCTCCCCCTCGCGTGGAGGTGTAAGCATAGGTGGGGAAAGAAGATAAGCTTTGAGATCATCAAAGGCCTTTTGGCAACACTCATCCCATTCAAAATGAACATTCTTATGGAGGAGATGATGAAAAGGTTGAAAACAGTCTGACAATTGCGAGATAAAATGACATACTAATTGAAGGCATCCTTGAAGACCACAGAGTTACTTTAAGTTATAAGGGGGAGGCATCTCAAGGATAGCTTTTATTTTTGCGGGTTCCACTTCAATACCCCTAATAGAAATGATAAAACCTAAAAGTTTACTAGTGAGAACGCCAAACATGCACTTAGATGGATTTAGGCGAAGACAAAAGTGAATGAGCTTCTCAAAGAGAGGTGCAAGAGTGAAAATATGATCCTGATGGCATTTGGATTTACCGAGGAGATCATCGACGTAATCTTCCACAGTTTTTTGCAAGAGATCAAGGAAGATGTAGGTCATTGCTCGCTGATAGGTTGCTCCTGCATTCTTAAGACAGAAAGGCATGACACGATAACAAAAATTCCCCCAAGGAGTTATGAAGGAAGTCTTATGTTGGTCCTCTGGTGCGATGATAATTTGATTATACCCAGAGAAACCATCCATAAGAGAAAGCATCTCATGACCTGCCATTAAATCCACAAGTTGGTCGATATTAGGTAGAGGAAAATCATCTTTTGGACAAGCAAGATTAAGATCCCAGAAGTCGGTACAAATTCAAATTTTCCCAGTAGCTTTGGTTACCGGTACTACGTTTGAAACTCATTGTGGATAATCAATGGGTTGGATGAAGTTAGCATAAAGCAGACGTTGCAACTCTTCTTTAACAAGCAGGGCTACTCGAGGGTGCATTTTACGTAATTTTTTCTTAACCGGTTTGATGTATAGAAGAGTAATGATATTGTGGACCACGATATCGGGATCGAGTCCTGGCATATCCTCATATGACCAAGTGAAGGCTTGATCATGTTTGGAAAGAAAATTGGTAAAGTCCCCTAACTCCTGTGGATTAAGAGATTGGCTGACCTTAATGATGCGAGGGTCTTTAGAAGTCCCTATATTAAGGTCAACAGTGGCTTCATTAAGAAGCATAGACATGTCAGAAGGAATGGTTTTAGGAAGATAGGAATCCTCTGCCCCTAAATAGGTGAGGATAGAATCATCATCTACACAGTGGATAGTGTTGATAGTAGGAGAGTCGTCTCCAACTATTTCAAGGAAGACTAATGGTATGGAAGTGGATGTGTTATTAGTTTTATAGGTCACAGGCCCTACGGAAATGGTATTGACTAAAAAAAAATTTAGATGGGATGGAAATGGTGTCATCCACATCACATGATGCTTCTAACCTAGTGGGAGAAGATGGTTCCTCAATGGGAAGAGGCTCATCGAGAATAGTGATGGTGGCTTTTGAAATAGGTTTAAATCCTAAACCAAATTTTTGATGTGATTTGAGATTTGGAATGGATGTGAGGTCATGCAAACCTTGTTCATACTTTCCTAGGCCAAAACCTTTCCACATGCATTGATATAAATAAGTTTTTGCAAACGTGGGATTCTGTAGACAATCAAACCCTGCTGAATAGGGTTTGGCCCTAGGAGGAGAATCCGGGCGATAGTGAGGTGTATCCAGACCACCGCAAATGAAGTTATTCCATTAATTGGGTAGACCTATGGTGATGATGTGACCGAGACCTGGCTAATATTCAGGTTGTTTGTCTAGTCTACCATACTCATTAGGTTTGAGATGGGTGTCAAAAGAAAGAAGAGGAATCTCTCCTAGTGAGAAATGCTACAACGTCTCTTCTAGATTTTGTAAATCTAGTAGTTTTGTTACAGGTATGGAAGAGGATGAAGCCTCGTCAGGAGAACAAGCATTCTCCTTTAGAGGGGCAGACCCTGTGGTCATGTCGCATTGTGCCGAAGGAAAAGGATCTCTTAGATGGGTATAGATTTTGCCCTCATATTGATATTTTAAACATCGATGGAGGGTTGATGGGACGCAATGCATTGCATGAATCTAGGAGCATCTGAGGATCATATTATAGTGGAATTTCCCTTCAACAATGTAAAAGAGTTTATGAAGCAGTTTCTTACCTACTTGAATGGGAAGGACCACAGTTCTTAAAGTAACTACCAGCTGATCGTTAAATGATCAAAGGGCAAAAGATGGAGGTGACACTACGTTCTTTGGTAACTTAAGTTGCTCAAATGTGTGCAAGGAAATGATGTTGAGTGCAGCACCACTGTCAATCATAGTGCGTTTTAACATAGTGTTGTTGATTTGAACTGTGATAAAGAGGGGAGCCTCCAAATCCTCAAAAGAAAGGGAAGGAATTTTTGAATCTTCAAAGGAAATGGCGGTTGACGGTTTATTCAATCCAACAATCATCTCAATAGTTTGGGGCTCATCTGAATTCACTATGATATGGCGCAAATTATCAATCAAATTCTGGAGATGTTGCAGAGATGATTGAATGAGGTCGAAAAGAGACATTTTGACTGGAGCCTAGGTAAGTTGTTTCATAACACTCTCCTCTACTGACATGGGAATCTGAGCCTGAGGTGAAGCACGAATAGAGACCCTAGGTCTCGATGCTAATGTGGAAAGAGGAATGCCTCCAGGGGCTGTAGAAATGATAACCCGTGGCCGAGATGTAGATGATGATAGATTATCATATTGTTGTGTTCTAGTGGCCATATGAATCATGTCAATTTCAGAAGGTGGAAGACCATTCAAAGTGGATTTAATAGAACTAGAGGCCTGAGTAGATTGTTGAAGCTCAAATGTGGTTGAGATGACAGGAGGTACTTGTTCCTCCTCTTCTTCCAGTAGAAGATCACTTTCTTCCAAAAGATAATTAATGACAGACTGAAGGGCTTTACATCCCTCGATGTCATGTCCTGGACTGTGATGGTAAGCACAAATCAAATCAGAGTTGAACCAGGAAGGTCTTACTACTTTAGGATTATAGGGTTTGATCGGAGGAAGGGATATGGATGAAGATTGGATAAGTTGGCAAACAATTTCAGTATAGAATCCGGTATAAAAAGATGAGGACAGAGATGACGGAGGTTCCTCTTTTACCTCCACGGACTGCTGAGGTAAAAGAACCTACATGTCTACTTTGACAGTCTTTTTAGGGATTTTTTTACTTTTTCAGACATCGGGAGGAGCAACCTTGGGTGCTTGGGATGGAAGTAAGTGAGGCAGGATTGATTTCGGTGGAGGAGGAGATCCTAAAATAGATTTTGAAGAAAACGAAGATGTGACAGGCGTTGTGGTCTTCAGAGATAAAAAAAGGTTACTTGGTCGAAACAGATGATGATATAGATAATGTCGATTTAAATGAGGGAGGAGCTCCCAAAATAGGTCTGATTGGAGAAATAGAGAGTGCCTTGACTTTTGGTGACGAAGATTATGGTCCTGATAAAAGAGGCGATCCATTTTTAGTGTGTAAATTCACTTTACAAGGCACCAACAAAGATGGTGTTGTAGAAGAAGAAGATGATGGTTCTAATGGTATTGTAGAAGAAGATGCCTTCCCAGTTGATAAATCCAATCTTTTATGAGGTGCAAAGAGAGATTTTTGAGGGAAAGCACTAAGAGTCTTAATAGTCTGAAATATGGGTTTTCCTTTTTCAGGAATGGTGACAACTTTAACCGCATAAGGTGATTGTAGCCTTTTCAGGGGAAGGAGATGAGGAGGTGCTGATGATGTAACATTAGAATTTAGTTGTCTCAGTTTAAGTTCAGGAACTAAGAGTGTAGATGCCTGTGCTATTTATTTAGATTTTCCCTTAGTAGGCCAAATAGTATCGGTGATGGAAGAAGTGGATGATGAAGGAGCAGTTCCTTGCAAGGGAAATACTTCTGGTACAGTAATTGTGGGTGTAACTACTATGGGAATAGGAAAGGGAAGATTCAAAATCAAAGATGCTTCTGTCGAAGTTGGTACAACTATATGTATGTTTACCAATGGCATAGTCGCAGAAAAAATGGGGGAAACAACATTAGATGTATTTGTGGTGGAAACTCGAAGGGATGTAAAGGCCTTGAGCATCGAAAGAATATATGACGATGAGACAGATGAGGATGGCATTGTCTCAGGCATGGATGGAAGATCAGATAAAGAGGCAGAGGGAGATGAATCTGTCTCTAACAATGTGGGAATATTCAAAGACAGGTTGTCTGAAGATGGTGGAATCCCAGTGATTAGCAGAGCAGAAGGAGGTTCTGATTTGGTCGATGTGTTCATAGATGGCTTAGTTTTATAAGAATATTCTTCAGTAGAAATGAATTTGATAGTATGAGTGTTTGGTTTTTGAGACTCTGAAGCATCATTGTTTGGGGAATGATTGGGAAAAGTTTGTTTAAAAACATCAAGTGCCTAATTTGGGGGAGCATTTGGGTTATCCAGAATGAGATCACCTTTATCAATGAATTTTTGGACAATATTTTTGAAGGTCTGACATCATTCAATGTCACGGCCTTTGGTTTTTTAATAATGATAGAAGTCATTTTCACTATACTAGAATGGACGTTCTTGGTTCTTATAAAAATTTCTAATAGGGGGAAGTTCGATCATGTGAACTTCCAACATTTTTTCTAATATAGAAGCATATGATTCCCCTAAAAAAGTAAAAGATCAAGATGACAAGGGTCCTTTTTGAGAAGATGAGGAGTCTCTCCATGGTGTTTGATTAGAAGTGTTGTCAGCTCGTGATGTTTTTAATACAATAGCATTGGTAGACCCCTAATTCTTGTCTTTGTTAGAAGTAGAAGGGTTTGTTTTTGTAAACCGAGAAAATTTTGTTTTATATTTAGAGTGAAGTTTTAACTTCCCTTGCTCAATGGCACGGGATTCAAGTTTGTGTGCCATCGTAAAGGCTTCTTAAAATGTATGAAAAGTTTGGATCCTTAAAGTGGAAGAAATATGATTAGCACAAGATTGAGTAAACAACTCGATCTGTTGAGATTGAGGAAGGGAGAAAGACAATTGGCTTATTAGCCCTCTCCAATGAGTGACAAATTTTGTAATAGACTCATCATCGAATTGACGAATGTTATTAATATCTGTAATCGAGATCTTATGTGCGATGTTTATTGAAAAGTTTTCAACAAACATCTGGGCCAATTGAGAGAAAGAAAACAAGGAATGTTGGGGAATGTTATTATACCAGTCTAAAGCAGGCCGTGCTAGAGACATAGGGAAAGTATGGATCATAAGCTCCTAATCCTGAACTATCAGGTAGTAAGCGTGTTTGAATGCTCGCAGGTGTTGTTGAGGATCCTTTCGACTATGAAATTTTGAGAACTTAGGAAGCTCCCATTGGGGAGGATAAGTCTTAAAAGCCACTGATGGATGAATGGGTTCATTACATACTTCCTCAAAAGAGTATGAAGGACAAGCTCCTTTGGTGGAGGCTTCTAGATCTATGATTTTCTTAAAAAAAATTGGACCATGTCAGATTGAGGAGGAGGCATACTGGTATGTCCTACATAAGAAGCGAATGGTGGATTTTGTTGAGGCGTCAATGGAGGATTCATCTGTTGATTAACAGGGTGATAAGAAGAATAACCAGTAATTCTGGGTGACACCTAGTGAGGTATTTGTTTTGAAGGAGCCTGTGTATAAGTAGGCTATGAGATGACAAGTGGTTGAGAAAAAGGTGGTTGAATGAAAGACGGAGCTTGTGATTGGTGGGCTCCTACACTTATCAACTGAATCTAAATGGATTGAGGAACATGGGTATTAATTTGATTGGACTTGGTGGGAAACAAGGTTTGAATGAGGCTTTTGACTACCAGATTGGTTATTAAGGGTGTCGACACTAGAGGATGGGTGAAGGTCACTGTTGCTGGAGCATTGGAAGAAAGACCAATTGTGGGACGAGAAGCAGGAACCAACTGACTCGTAGAAGGGGGTTGATTCATAAAGAGGTACTGACCCTGGGACGTAATGGATAGTATAGAAGAATTAACAGCAATCTGTAGGTGCACAAATGCGCCCATTATAGCTAGAGAAGAGGACTTCTCAGAAGTAGGTTGTGGAATAGTTGAGGTAACTGCAGCGTTAGGAATAGGTAAGACTATTTGAGAACTAGTCGACATGGTCGGTGGAAGAGAAAAAGAAGGCACAGGTGCACCACCCTCTTCCATGGTTCGAGGCAAGAAAAAATATGCTAACTGTTCTATAAAATCCTGGGATGGTTCATGAGGATAATCGTAAACTTGCTAGATTGGTGGTCCTTGATCAGATATTCGAATAGACTTATGTACTAGATAGTCCATAAGGGCTACCAGATTACGATCAAGGAGTGCCTGAAATTTAGGATTCCCGCAAGGAACATACTCTATATCAGAAGTAGATGATATTTCTGAAGGACTGGGGGAAGCTGGACATGATGGGATTTCTTTAGGCTGATAGAAAGTATTATATGACCAAGATGGGGAACTAACTAATAGCGGTCCCGAGAAAGACCTGAGGGGTGCCCAAACATCCACACTAGTGGTAATCTCGGAGGAAGAAGGGGCTAGTTGAGCCATTTTTCTAGATTGTAACCGAGTGATGACCATCATAAACAAGTAGAAATATAGAAAAAGAAGATTGACCTAACTAATGCACAGACAATTCAACCAGCGTAGGTGATTATCTCTTTTAAATTTTCCTAATTTTAAGAAAGAAAATATTAGGGAAGGCTTTTTAGAACAGGAACTACTCAGATAGCCAAACTAAGGATGGTTTGGGGAATGTTTTGGTGAGGAGCCTCGAAGGCACTTCAGTAAAAGACTAGTACATCGCTTGATATAGGGGTATACCCCCGCACTTCACACACCACTACGATAAGGGAGTCGGGTGCTTTGCCAATATATACCAGAACTTCTATGAATTTATAGTGTGGCCCGAGTACCGCGTAGGCTCTTCCTCTTCAATGTCACTTCTAAGTAGGTGAGGCTAGGCGAGGAATTTTTATGTTGATGCTTTATACCTAGTGATTTTGGCTTTGTGTGCAAGGGTGAAAAATAAAAATCAAATAGTGTCACTACCAATTTTGATCAATTTTTCTAGCCTATTTAGAAAACTAGATGAATAGCATACAACATAAATGACAAAGGAAAATTTCTTTTTAAGCACTAAGAAAGAAGTGTTGGATTTAGATGAAGACAGGTTAAACAAATTCTTTCCCCATATGTGATTAAATTCTTTTTAAGCACCAAAATTGAAATATTTGAATGTGATAGAAAACAAACAAACAAATTCTTTTTAAGTTCTTAAAAACGAGAAAACACCATAAAAGAGGAATACCTGTAGATTTAGCTCTCCAAGGTGTTTGGACTTTGAAAATCACATTGTTGAGCTCTTCCCCTCAAACAATCCCATGAATAAGCAATGTGCTCTACAAGAAAAGGTTAAGCAAACACCCAAAAAATCCAGAAAGATATATCCAGATAATAGTAGAACGAAGATTTCTTTTTAAGGGACTAGAAAACTTTCAAGAAAATAACAATTTTACAAAAAGAGATGGATCAAGGATGCAAATTTGAAATCAAATGAAAGATTTATTGATCTTCGAAATAGGAATTGGAATTTAGTTTTGCAAGAAAGAAGAAGCTTTAACTTTGCAAATTATGAGTGAAAGGAGAAAGACCAAAATGAATGAAGGAAATGCTACGGGGAACTGATGAAAATAAATGAAGAAATAGAACAACAGCTCAAAACTGGAAAAGAAATGAACTTACCAATAAGGGACTTTGGTTAGGTCCCACCAGGCGTTCCAGAATGTAGATCAAGAATTTCCACGTTTGTTACCTATCCAAGTTAATGTACCAAACTAAACACAAAAACCCTAAAAACTCAAATGAAATCGATACCTGATAGATAAGACAAGATCCGAAGATGTAGATGGAAAAGAAAGCCGATGTAGACAAGACAGGTGCACACGAGTGATCCTACGAAGTAGATCTAAGAAACCTATGAGACTATGAGACATAGATGCTTGACAGAAAAATACCACGTTAAAAGATATTTGGGTGGATTTCCCGAAAAGTGGGTCCGAGAAGTGATAAGCTCCCTCGGCGGATGTTAGTACACGTTTTCAATTAAGGAAAGAAGCATACATGATAAAATATGTAAGTAAATGTCTAGATTTTGATTAAGAATGACAGACAAAATGTAAACAGCAGATAGAAACTAATAGAAAATGAGAAAGTGTGAAAATAATGTTGGGTTTTTGTTCCCTGAATTATTTTACTTGTCTGTAGGTAGATCAGTTTTGATTAGGAAAATTAGCGTCGACTGAGATAGATCGGTGTCGACTGAGATAGGTTGGTGTCAACTAGAGAGAATTGGCATCGAATGGGTACGGTCGGCGTCAACTTGGGGAAAATTGTAGGAAGATTGAGAAATAGACAGTGGAAGGTAGATCGATGATCTCCACTAGATCTGCAAGATCCGTAGGGATACTGACAAGGCTCCACCTTCATTGGATGCAGGAACAGAGTCACCAAGGGATCGATGGAGGAACGTGGAGACACGCGGCGGTGGCATTGAAAGAATAGCCGCGGAGGTGTCGGGAGGAAGGGAAAACGGGGCTGCAGAAGACATGGGAAGGGAAGGGAGCCCGGAAATGAGGGAAGAAATGGAGGAAGACAAATCAGCGAGAGAGGAGAAGATGGACGAAGAGGCAGGGGAAAGGGTAGAAGAAGGGGGAGAAGACACAACCAAAGGAGTGGTTGCCGACATCTGAGGAAGGGGAGGAAGAGAAGAAGTAGGGATAGAAGGGACCTCCTCTCAGGGACTGATTTCGACAGAATTTACTTTCGCTTGATAGATAATGCTCAGACTTGATGCTCAAAACTCTCTGTTGTTCTTTCTGTCTAATCAAAACTGAATTATAGCTCTGTATTTGTAATCGGTGCTGACCGAGATGAAATCAGCGCCGCTCTGAAAAATTGGCGTCGACTGAGCACCAGTCAGCGCCGATCAGGGAACAGACTCCTGAAATGGCCAAAAGGGGCGATTTTTGGAAAGATGAAAGTGATCGTTCCACCTATGTTTTTGGTTGTCAAAATTTGGCCGCAAATACGCGAAATATCTCATTGCTCAGTTTGGGAGGAGGAGAAATAGGGGTAATAGATGGATAAAATAGATACGGGAGGTTAGGAATTGATATGGAGTAGATAAGTGGTTAAGATATATGACCTCAATTCATTAATTACATGCACTTGTCTTCATTGTCCTCCCAAGCCTTGAGGCATTCTTGTTGGCTAACAGCCACATAGTTTCGGTGGTGAGGGATTCCAAGCATCAACTCAAAGCGACGGGCAGTAAGGTTTATAACTACCTCGCCTTTGCTGTTCTCGACACATCTCGTGTCTTTGTTGAAGGATTGTGCAACAATCATCCATGAAACTCCGTTATTCACAGCGCTGACAGGGATTCCTCCGGCAAAGTGCAGGGCGCTGCCTATCAATTTATCCATCCATGGACTCCTTGTCACTTTCTGAGTCCTTACCCAGAATTCCTCTATGTCAATGTGGCCCAGTTCAGAATCCCTGACATCCATATTACACTCTGCCTGTGATTCGGGCATTCTGACCCTCTGATATTTGTATTTCAAGGGAGAAGTGGTGATATAAACGTGCCCCAGGTTACCCGAGAAGTCAAACGCACACGGGGGACACTAAATTGGATAACCAATTTTAGGTGTTTACACAATTAGTGTAATGCACTTCATTTCAATGCTTAGTGCCTATCATGCTCAGTTCAATGAACTGACCCATGCTAGCAGTTTTTGTAGATGGACATCGTAAGTGATAAAAGAAGGAAATTTTTTTTATGATGTATTGGATTATTTAAGTCTAATGCGCCAACCACCACATAGGTATATATAACAAAATTTGTCATTAATGCGCCAACCACCATTTGAAAAGGCGCGCGAAAACGGTTGTCAACAGAAGCATAGGTGCGCCTTTTGTGAAGAATTCCAATTCAATCTTGAGTTGTATTGGAAAAATAAAAGTTATGTTCTTTTATGATCTTAATGTTGATCAACATGCAGTATGCCTTAAATGCATAGTCTTGTACATGTATATTTTAATTAAGGAAAGAAGCATACATGATAAAATATGTAAGTAAATGTATATTTTATCATGATGAATTGAAAGGTTTGGAGACTGACTCCAATTTGTGGTGTAAATTCTCTTGTACTTTATATGAAGTAAATAGTAATGCTATCTTGTCGATGTTCTTTATATCTATTTGTATGCTTTACTGTTATCAATTAATAAGTTGGATTAAGGGGATAGTACAATCTCCCTTACTAGAATGAAAGTTGTTAAATTTCAAAAGATGTCATTTTGTAACTAAATTACTATATTTTTATAATGAAATATGTATTGGACATACAATTAAACTAGATGAGTAATGAATGAAAAAATGTTATGTTAACCCTAACATCTAGCCATGTAGAGGAAGATTCTTCCTCTCTCAAAAGAATGAAAAATAAATAGAATGATGGTTATGATCTTTAATATTTGTACTTTGTTTAAATAAAGTAAACACTAGCTATACCTAGGTGGATGACATGCTTTGGACAGCTACAGTTGCATTAAACATTAAATGATTGATGTTTGTTGTCCTATTTTGGGATAAATGTAAACATGAGTTAATGAAGTTCTTAATATCAAATCAGATTAATTACTGATATAGAACTTAATGAATGTTGGAATTAGGCATGTTTGCTGCAATTTGAATCTTAATCCAATTTAATTATGAATAAATGAACTTTAAGGGGGTATGTACATTGTGATGAATTAGTTCTACGAATGTTGGCACATGCCAAATGTGGAACTATACCTTTGAGAAGACCAAGGGCTTCTTGGAGATACAGTGTTGTAGTTGACATGTGGCAACACCCTTCCATATTTGTTCATCTAGATCTACACACATTTGGACTTGATCTTAGTTTCTCTCTAGGTCAAGTTAGTAACATTTTTAGAATAGGGAGTAGCTTTCTATGACTCAGGGTACCTTGGCACATTCGGTTGACTTAGTTCGGTCGAGTATGCCCATATACCCTAAATCATCGTGAGCATCTTCCTATAAACAAATATGTTGTTAACCTAGGATAGGGTCAAACCTTGGGCAAGTGGACTGACAGAAGTCAGTAAAGACCATTCTAGATAACAAAAGAGTGGCACGAAGGATGTATTCCAAATTGAAAAGTATGTTGTCTAGGAATAGTAACATGCGCAGTATGTTGAAAATCTTTGGCCAAAGTATCACAAGCTACTTGTTACATTTTCCTATGTCACACAGTTTAAAGAAACGTGATGTCAAATGAATATTGTTAACAAATATTCAGATAGGTTATTTTAAAAGATCACTCAGTACCCGGAATAGGGTAGGAAAACCAAGTATATGTTGTATACATAAAGTATTCTATACTTTAAGACAACATGAGAGATTGGTTGGTAACCAAGTCATGGAATGAGAGATCAGTAAATTACCGAGTCATTATAGCTACATATGGTTATCTGCTATGAGATTGATTAGCATGGAATGTGTGTTCTAAACGATGTTTTATTTAGAATAAAGAACATTGTGTAATAAAAACTTTCCCTTATTTCTAAAGTCTTAAAATTGGGAATGTTACATGGTGATACTTTATAGTGTAAAAAGCTTTTATGTTTTATAGTGTTTAAAGTAATGTATAATATTGGCTAGATAATGGTGTAAACATATCCGAATCTAGTTCATGTATGGTTAATATTATTATATTTATTGTTTAATTCATGATTCTCTAAGATCTAGATCTAGATTATGCACTTTGGAAAGTTTATGTTTAATTATGGATCTAAATATGTTTTATCACTATCACGTTAACATCCTACACAAGAAAATATAAAGAGGGGCCTGGTACCTATACGCGCTTCAGGTGAGCTCTCAACTTATTGGGTGATGTACTAGCGCATCTAGGTTTTTCATAGTAGATTCTAAGCTGCATCATTGGTTTCATTGTCAGGACCTCTTTTTAAGTTGTCTTCAAGATGTTTCATGATGAAGACATACCGGTTGACCCTAACAAGTGTTGAGGAGTGGATAGTAGATCTAGAAGTAGAGTACGCTCGGAGGTTCAGTACTGGATTTGAGTTTGACATGTGCACATGGGTAGAGTAGAACTTGTATGACTATTTATATGATAGCTTTTTTGCTATATTTTTGGTAGAGCTGTACGAGTTGCTAGTTACTTATGATTCTAAAATAAATTGGAGGTATCACACACTTTCTTGGACGTAGGAACAATTTCAAGTCCTCTATGATGCTGATCTATTTTAGACACGCATTTTGGACACTTGGTTTGGTGGTATTCTGAATAGCTATATTTTAGAGTACTCAACTTCCACTTACTCTTGCCCAGAGGTAGTTGAGTTTTAGTTTTTATGTTATCACAGGGGAACCTATTTGTAAGGCATTCCACTAGCAATCAAAATATTAATGGTAACCCTAAACTTGGAAGAAAATTTGATGGCTAGCTAAACCCTACAACGCATAAGGGTAGGAGTAGGTTTGGTGAAAGATAACAAAACTAGCAGTAGAGAGGAAAAGATAATAAAGGTAGCTTAAGTACAATGAGGCACACAAGAGGGAGATAGAGAAGGAGCATGATATTTTAGAATAGATGGCATTGAGGAGAGATAAGGATTGTGAAGTATTTAAGTCTCACATAGAAGGTGTGGAGCTAGAGCATCTGGAACTCCCCCATTTAGTAAATCATGACAAGGAATCCTCTTCAGCCTCATATGGGAGTGTGCCAACAAAGAAAACATAGGCCATGGGCATGCATCTAAATCTTCATAAAAACCTAGCCCTTGTGCTTAGTCTTCTAGTATGTAGTATAACCAATAGTCAGCAAGCTAGTTTGGGGAGTACCAGAATAGGAGTAAATCAAGTAGAAAGTGCATCTATGACTAGGAAAAAGTCTTCTTTGTTATTTGGAGGTACCTTTTCAGGTGCATCATCGACACATAACTCTAATGCATAGAATTTTGGACTCACTTATAGGAATAGTACTACCTCACAGACTGTAGGAGTTTAGTTTAGTACCAATATTGGGACACAAGGAAGTACATCCATTGGTCCTCTTCTGGCTATGGGTGGAGGATTAGGGGGCACATGTGGCTCTAGTTATAGAGGATCTAGTGGGTCTGTAGGAAGAGGTAACAGAGGAGGTTCTGGATTAGGTGGGCATGGTCCTCACTAACCCCTAAATATTTACATCTAGATTTCACTTTGTCTCCCATAGCATAGGGGAATAGAAAATGTTACTGAGCATGTGCACATGTGGTAGATACTGTGGCATGCAAAAGGGATTATGGATTCTAAGAGCAGGGTAATTTAGTTTGCAAGTACATTTTAGGGATGTGCACATAGTTGGTACATGAATTTTGACCCTGATTAGACTTGCGTAGATTATGTAGCATTATGGGAAGCTTTCCTTAAGGAGTTTTATATACCTGAGTTCGAGTAGAAGAGTATAAGCATCTTCAAGGTTATTAAGTAGGGAACTACTGAGAGTGTTTAGGAATATGATTCCCATTTCAAAAAACTTTTGTCTAAGATTTCGTATGATATCCATGCAAGCTGACATGCATAATGGTTTTTTGGGGGCTTAATCACATTGTTTAGGAGGGCGTTGTCACATAAGACATATACAAACCTGCACGAAGCACATGCAGTAGCATTACATTATGAGGTAGTCATAAGTATAGATATTGGAGTGAGCCCATTCTTGGAAGCACATATTGCAGTTATGGCAAAGCAGTTGGAGAAACTATTGAGCAATTCAACACACAAGATGCACATTGGGATTTGGTGTACACATTATGAAGTGGAAGGGAACGCTAAGGATAATTTTCCCCATAGGTCATTACATTCATTGTTTCTAGACTGTGATATATGCCATTTAGATGATGATGCAAATTTTTTCCCATTATTATAATGCGTGATAAGAAAGAATGTATCTTACTATTGTAATATTTTTCAGTCCACGACTCACAATAGAGAAGACTATAGGTTGATTGGTTAGATCCATAATGCTATAGATATTGGTGTACCTCAAATAAGAGTACCAGATAAATCTAAAATTAAAAGTGAGCACCATGATCGTCATCACATTCAAGGGTGCTACGATAAAAAAAAAAGGGTGCTTTGAAGGAAGTCGTGGTAGAGGTTGAGGATACCGTGGTGGATTCGGGGGTCATGGCCATGGTGGTGGCAATGTAGATACCAAATTTGGGTCCTACGACTCCCTGTACCCCGTATCTCATCCTGCAACATAACCCTACCTCACCACCTAAACCTTACACACTTAACTATTTATTAATTACCTTATAATTAATAAATCCACATCTCCAAACCTACCACCTCACCTCGCCACCTCACTATGACCTAGCCCTAAACCTAAACTAACCCAATTAAGACCTATGACTTGGTCCATACCCACACCCATGACTCATCACCCCTCACCCGCACTAACACGAACCTAATAATGACTTGACCAAGCCCATAACTGACCCCTCGAGAGAAAAGGAGGAAAAGTTGGCTATTTTACTAAAAATAGCCACTTTCAACCTAACTGAAAAACGGTCCCTATTCAACCACCGTCGGTTATGTAACCACCATCGGTTGCCTATAAATCCCCTCCCTCAACCAAAAGAAAGGAGGAGGAAATTCATTTGGAAGATCTGGAATTCATTTGCAGAGTAAAGGATCGAGCCCAAGACTATAATTGATCAACGAGATCACTGTCACACTCATCCAAGCATTGGGAGAGTCAGAGGATAGCTTTATCAACTCACTTTCAAGGGTTGGATGATCCCACCTGATCTTTTCCTTCATCACCACATTCCTCGAACCTGTATCCTCGTCAGAAAGAAGTAAGTAGTATCTTGTATGCTTCTAGGCTCCCTTTTGTGAACTTTTGATTGATAGTAATTATAAGCTCACCCTTGGATCTAATACCCAGCAACACCAAGCACCTACCCTTCATTCACCCATCCTCATATTGCCCAGAAGATAGCTCTCTCACTCTCTGAATCTGCTCTATCACCCTACTACTCCCCTCAACCATCGACCAACCTTCCAAACCTCATAACCACCTTTAACCAACCTGCATTAAAAAAATCCCTAAATCGCTGCCCTTACTGATCTCGGTTATTCTCTACCAGTACGGGTTCTGGTAACCGTGATCGGTTATCCTGTGACTGCCATCGGTTACTGTGACTTATACCAAAACTAGCCTTTTACCTATTCACCTCAAAACAACGTCAGATTCAGTCTGGTCTATCCCTATAACTTGATCTGAACATGTCAATAACCAGTGACCAAACAAACAACATGACGTTTTATTATTGGTAGTTTAGTCTCTATTGCTTTGTAACGAGATACCTAAATTGTGAGTTCGCAATATCTTCTTTATTATCATTTGCATCAATTTGTATTAAAAGGGAACTGACCACCTTCAAAAGGAAGTCTAATATTTCCTGGGCCTAAGGAAATTTCCTCATTTATTTTCCAACTAAAATCTGGTGGTCTTGCATTCTTATTTACAGGTAGTCCTTCCCAGATAAAAAGGAGCTCTTCACAATCGATTTGATCTCTCTACGGTACACGCACACCTTCCCAACACTCAACAAGTATTCCTCCTAGCCCCAACCCTTATCTATTTCTCAAGATAATGAAAGGATAGAATCAACTCTATTCTGGAACGAAATTCTGCGCGAAACATTTTGGCACGCCCGGTGGGACCCTTTTTGGGTTTCTTTCTTTCTTGCTTGCTTTCATATAGGGAGCACACTTGTTGTTTCTTTCTTCTAAATATTCACAAAATATTTTGTCATTCTGGTAAAAGAACTTGTCTTTCTTTCATATCCTTACATTAGTGAAAGTCATCTTCTTTGCTTCATCGAATATCATTTTCGATTTGGGTTTAAAACACGTGCATCGTATTCTTGCTGGCTGTTTTTAATTCTAGTGAACATAGATTAAGTAACAGTTCGTACACGTGGGGGTGATATCCATGGTATTGATAAGAAATTAATCTTACTCTCACTACACAACACATACCAAATCACATCATAATCAACACAACAGCTCAAACATCCCCCCTTTCCGCGGTATTCCTCCACCCGATTGAGGTAGCCTTATGAGCCAAAACAAACTTGACATCTCCCTTAGGTCTTTGGTTTAGGATTGACATCATCTGGTGTCTAAGGCATAAGCCCAAAGTGATTAAAACTAATCCTAGGGTTAGTCTCTTGATTTTTTTGTGCATCTTACTTGTTCTTTTTAGTTCTGTTTCTCTGTCATGCACTATTTCCGTGATCACTTCAAGACAGTTTGGTAGGTATATTAAGCATTGTATCCCCAAACTAGCAGCTTCTTACATCCTCTCATTGATTCACAGTGACCGACACCATTCCTATACTACCGACATCAGTTAACTGACTGACACCAGCTATATTCTGACCGGCATCAGTTATCTGACCGATATCGGTTACTGTGTTTAACAGTTCTTGACAAACCAACAACCTATCAATTCCAACATTTTGTTGTTGTTTTTGTTTCACTCGGAATGTTTCGTTCCTTTTAGAAATAGATAAGGTTAGGGGCTAGGAGGAATACCTGTAGAATGTCGAGATGGTGTGCGCGTACCGTAGAGAAAGATCAGGCTGATTGTGAAGAACTCCTTTTTGTCTTGGAAGGACTACCTGCAAATAAGGACACAAGACCACAAGATTTTGATTAGACAATAAATGAGGAAACTGCCTTGGGCCCAGGAAATATAAAACTTCCTTTCGAAGGTGGTCAGTTTCCCTGCTAATATGAATTAACACAAAAGACTGTAAAATATCAATTAAGTTGCTTCGTTGAATTGGGTAGGGGAAAGGCTGGTTTTCTGGTTTTGATCAGAGGAACCGATGCCGGTTACTGATAACCGATACTGGTGGGTTCTAGGATCTGTAGGTTAGTTGCTTTGTGGGGTAGTTGTGTTGTTTGTAAGGCTGTATATAGGTGGTATAGGAAATAAGGTGATGAGAGGGAAATGAATGATAGTTAGATGCAATGGCATGTTGGGTAGTGGATTCAGAAACGGATTTAGGAGGGCTGTGATTCAAAGAGCATAAGAAATGTTGTAACAGAGGACATGCAAGATGTGACTTACTGGTTTTGACAAAGATGCAAGTTGATCTCCTTTGCTGTAAACGCTTTTGGTTTCTTCACTCGTCTCTGCTCGGTCAAGTGAAGATCTGGACTTTGTTTTTCACTCCCAATGATCTCTGTTGATTCAAAAATCATTCGACCCTGATCCAAAATGAAATTCCGATCCTTTTTTTTTGGTTTGGGGAGCCCATTTACAGGGAACCGATGGCGGTTGCATAACTGATGGCGGTCGAGTAGGAACCGGCATCGGTAAGGAAAAAGTAGGCTATTTTTAGTAGAACAGCCCACCTTCCCTACTTTTCTCCCAAGAGATCAGTTGCGGGCTTGGTCAAGTGGCTAGAAGGTCGGTTTTGGGTGCAAGTAAGGAGGCATTAGTTATGGATGTGAGTCTAGGCCAAGTCATAGGTCTTAATTAGGTTAGTTTAGGGTTAGGGCTAGGTCATGATGAGGTGGCAGGTAAGGTGATGGTGGACTTATCAATTGCAAGGTAATTAATAAATAATTGTGTAAGGTTTAGGTGATGAGGTTAAGTTGCGAGATGAGATGCGGGTCACAAGGGGTCATAAGACAAAAATTTGGTGTCTACATTAGCCCCTTATTGTCGTGTAGCTTGTTTTGTAAAGCTCCACGGACAATAATATGAAGTGGTTTCCCCTGTTAAGGGTATAGGTAATCCCCTCAAATCTATCACAGATTGAGTGAACGGGAAATCAGGGATAGGGTTGATAAAGGGTAAATGGGGTAGAGGGATGGTAAGATGGTGGGGTAGGTCCAAGGAAGCAGACACATGGTAAAATGCAATAGTACGACTAGGGTACATGACTTGACGAGCAAACCAGCAGTGCATAGGCAAAGGTCGATAGTTTATCCAAACAAGGGTGATATAATCCTGGTATCCAAGGCATAGGAAGTAGCTCCAGGGTATATAACAGGTAAGGTATAGGAACGTTTAGGTGTGTTCGGCAGTACCAAATGGTTGGTTTGGTTGAGATAAACGTCACGGTCTAGGTCTAGGCAAAGTTGGTCGACAGATCAAGTCAAGGACCCTAATCATGCTAAAACATGAACAGGTGAGCTCGATGGAACAAAAAGCTACATGATGGGTGGATAAAAGTATATGTTGTTGATGTTGGGCGAGGTATCGAAGTGGTGTGGCCTTGGGTTGGGCCAAATGGTTGGGGTTCGGCCTTGGGTCAGGCTGGATGGGTAGGGTGAGGCCTTGGGTCGGGCTAAATGGGTAGGGTGAGGCCTTGGGTCGGGCCGGATGGTTAGGGTTGCGGCATTGGGTCGGGCCAAATGGGTAGGTTGAGGCCTTAGGTTGGGCCGGTTAGGTAGGTTGAGGTCTTGAGGTCTTGGGTCGGGCCAAATAGGTAGGTTGAGGCCTTGGGACGGGCCAAATGGGTAGGGCGAGACCTTGGGTCGGGCCAAATAGGTAGGTTGAGGCCTTGGGTCGGGCCAAATAGGTAGGTTGAGGCCTTGGGTCGGGCCGAAAGGTAAACAAATGGTGTTCAGCAAAGGTGGATATAGGTGATATGTGGTTTTTAAAAGGGGAAATGGTAAAAATAAGGGCAAAAAATTGGGGGAAAGTTGGCAGAAAAAACCGATGTCGATTCTACATGACCGATATCGGTTAAGGGACCGATACCGGTGTATTAGGGAAAAATGAAACTGATATCGGTTAAGGGTGAAAAACCTATAAAAAGAAAAATACGACTTGTCATTGTCACTTTGTTATTTTGAAAACCAAATTGACTTGTCTGACGTGGAGAGTTGAGATTGGAGGTTTATTGATTGAGGTGGAGCTATTTTACTGGAGGAGTGAGTTGTTTGCGGGCCCGAGTGAGGAGGAGGCAGCAGTTGATTGGCTGGGGACCCAGCAGAGTAGAATTGGAGCCATGGCACAGGCAGGAGGAGCAAGAGGGGCTGGACCAGCTGGACCACCACCACCCATCCAACCACGACGACGTGTCGTCGTATGGGTAGGCTCGGAACTCTTTATTTTATGCATTTGAATGGTATTAAGCGAAATTGGGGGTTTGGGTAGGAATTTACATTTTTTAGGAAATAATGAGTAAATTGACGTAATTTGAAAAACGAAGAGGATAGATGGGTAAAATAGGGAAAGTCGGCTGGGTGGGTAGGTTTTAGGTGTTTTGGTGTTTGGGTGGGTAGATAAGTATAAAAATGTAAAAATATGGGCGGGGGGCCGTGCGGGGGTTCGGCTCCCGGTAATTACAGCGACCGATGTCGGTTGCTAAGCGACCGACATCGGTCGCAAATTGTGTGGACAGGGTGTGTTGGGCTGGACCAGTGTCGATCGTATGTCGGCCGATGTCGGTTTGGGTTTGTATGGGTATGGGTTGGGTTGGGTTTTGGGTGAGTTTTGTGTTTTGGGTTGGGTTTTGGGGTTGGGTGGGTTGGGGGTGGGGGTTTTTGGGTGAGTGTGGGTGGGGGGTGGGGTGTTGGGTGGGGGTGGGTTTGGTTGGGGTGGGTTGGGTTGGGTTTTGTTTTGTTTTGGGGGGTGGGGTGGGTTTGGTTGGGGTGGGGTTTGGGGGGGGGTTGGGGTTTGGTTGGGGTGGTTTGGGTGGGTTTTTGGGTTGGGTTTGTTTTGGGGGGGTGGGGGGGGTTGTTGGGGTGGGGGTTTTGGTTGGGTGGTGTTTGGTTTTGGGTGGGGTTGGGTGGGTTGGGGTATTTGTTTTGGGGTTGGGGTTGGGGGGTTTTGGGTGGGGGGTTGGGGGGGTTTTGGGTGCGTGTGGGTTGGGTTTGGGTTTGGCGGTTGTGTGTTTTGGGTTGGGGGGGGTGGGTTGGGGGGGGTGGGGTGTTGGGTGGGGTGGGGTTTGGTTGGGGTGGGGGTTTGGGTGGGGGGGTTTGGTTGGGGGTTGGGTTGGGTTGGGTTTTTGTGTTTGGGTTAGGGGTTTGGGTTGGATTTGGGTAGGTTTTATGCTTTTGGGTCGGGTAGGGGTTTGGGTGGGGTGGGTGTGTTTGTTTGTGTTTTGGGTTAGGTGGGTTTGGATTGGGTTTTTTGGGCTTTGGGTCGGGTGGGGGGTTTTTGGGGTGGGTGGGTTTTGTGTTTTGGTTTTGGGTTGGGTGGATTTGGATTTGGGTAGATTTTTGGCTTGGGTCGGGTAGGGGTTTGGGTGGGGGTGAGTTTTGTTTTTTAGGTGGGGTGAGTTGGTTTGTAGGTGGGGTGTGAGTTTGGGTTTTGGGTGGGGGTGGTAGAGAGTCGGGGCTGTGCTCGGGGGGGATAAAAGGGGGTTTATAGGATAAAGTAGATGTTGTGATAAAAAGTAGGTCTAAGGATGTGGGTTAGTTTTGCAGGCACGTCAGCAGTTGACGATGCGAGATAGGATGCCTCCGCTTATGGTGCGGATGAGACCACATGTGTCCGCAGCTCACTAGGTGATCATGCGCGAGGTGGGACTCGGTGGAGTCTAGAGGTACAAAGCGATAGAGAGAGATCACAGCCTGATGGTCGCCCTCATCGAGAGATGGGATCCGGCGACCAATGTGTTCCATCTCCCGACTGGGGAGATGACTATCACGTTGGAGGATGTGTATCGCATCCTTCGACTACCTATCGAGGGAGAGGAAGTCTTCCAGGTAGATTCAGAGACTGCCATGGACAGCATATTACAGGTTTTTGGAGATGCAGCCGTGCTACTTACCTATCACAACGTGAGCATTGGGTATGGAGACATGTACCGTGCGCATCGACACAAGATACGGCTGGCTGTGCTGATGATGATTGGGATCACCTCCTTCGCCCTCCCGGACTCAGAGGGAGGCCGCTTTCCATGGGTGTTGATGGGGGTGTTGCTTGAGATGATTAAGGAGCATACTTGTTATGCGTGGGCACCAGTGTATCTGGTGCAGCTATACAGAGAGCTCTGGGGTTATCGCCGGATGAGGCGATTCAGTATCTGTTCGACATTTTTGCTGCATTGTTGGGCATATGAGCACATCATATGCATCAGGCCAGTAGGGTTACCCCAGCAGCCAGGGCCACAGGTCTTATACAGATATGGCTTTCAGAGGTGGTTGGGAGTCGTGGGGCAGCCACGAGCAGTGCTTGCGGGGAGAGACGTTGCCTACTACAGGCATTTGTTAGAGGGCCTAACAGTGGTAGATATCATATGGAGACCTTACAGAGGTTATCACCCGCACAGATGAGGCCGAGTATAGTTACGCTGGATCTAGTACACTTTCTGGATAGCAGGACGGAGGTCGGGAGAGTACGAGAGGATACCCCTAGAGAGGGTACATAGGCAGATGGGGCTGCAACAGGACGAGCCACCTCCCTTCCCTCAGTACAGGAGGATGATGATGTAGAGGCCCCACTGCCTGCACCACAGCCCTTGGATCCAGATTGGGTTGCAGAGAGGCCAGCAGATGATGGCGTAGATGATGTTGGGTGCACAGGAGCATACAGGGTTTGGTGGGCTGGTCAGAGAGCGGCGAGGGTAGCACATCCCGCATAGCCAGACTTGGCAGCGGTGACGGCAGAGAGAGATCAGCTCAGGGGCTAGGTGCAGTTATTACAGGGGCAGCTAGCCCAGGCTCAGGTACAGGCATAGGCAGCACCACCACCAGCAGCACAGCCACAGGTGCAGGTACAGGTACAGGAAGCAGTACCAGCAGTAGCACAGCCACAGCCCCAGGCACAGGTACAGATACCACTGCCAGCAGCGGCACAGCCACAGGCACCACCAGCACAGGCACAGGGGGTACTGGCAGTAGGAGTCTGGGGACCAGCCCCAGTATCGATGGTGGCACGGGATAGATACATGGAGGTGAGAGCGGAGGCCCGGTACTATTAGGATGTTCTTGATAGTACCAGAGCTAAGTATCAGCCATATGCAGCACATCGAGCGGAGACCTCGCGTAGTCAGAGATCGCAGGGAGGTGCAGCCACAGCCAGCGTGTCTGTTATAGGTAGGAGGCGAGAGGCACCGCAGGGACCAGCAGGGAGAGGTGCTGAGGGTGGTGGGGAGAGCTGAGAGATCCCCACATAGTTTTTGTATAGGGACATGGGCACCGGTCTGCGAACCGGTTGTGTTGATAAAGGCCTACGTGCCGTCATTTATTCATGTATGGATTCATTTATTCATTATATACCGGCCTGCGAGTCGAGTACGGGTTGTATATTTGATACCGGCCTGCGAGCCGAGTATATTTTTGATATGAGGGACCAGCCTACGAGCCGAGTCGAGATTTTAGATAGTTATTGCGGCCTGCGTGCTGGCTTAGTTGTATGATGAGATCACAGAGGCCCCGATGCAGGGCACATTGTATATTTGAAAATTTGTATATATATATAGAGATGATGTTTTGATCCACATGCAGTGTTCAAAAATGTGTTTAAGTATTTCGTCAATGGTTTGTGGTATAGAATATATGATGAGTTTATTTAACATGTTGATATATGGATGATGTGTTATATGATGAAATGTTGCATGTTTTGGGCTGGTTTTGTGACATTGTTATATATGTATCTGATGAGTTGGATCCAAATGACGAGTTTTTAGTTTTGTGTAGATGTGACTTAGTTGATGGTTTGTTTGTTTTTGTAAAATAGATGATGTTATGGACATTGTAATGATATGTGTGGTGGATGGAGAAATATGGATAATGGTGTTGTTATGCAGGAAAAAGGGTGGGCGCGACAAAAAATTAGGTAGAAAATGAAGAAAAAGAACCATGTTGTAAAAAGATAGGTCTATAACCGATATCGATTAGCGAACTAATGTCAGTAGCTGCTAGACCGATATCGGTCACATGACCGATACCGGTTATTTAGTTATGAGTTTTTCTAAAAATAGAAAAGCTAGGGTGGCAACTTAAGTTCTTATTTTTAGAGCCATGCAAGAGTTAAATACGCGAACGCGACGCTTTTTGACGACTGAGACAGGTATTTGCATGAGAGATTTGAGTGATTAGGAGTAAAGAGACAGGGAAGTGATTGTGATCTAAGATTCAGAAGACAGAAAGGCAGGTTTGAAAAAGGTGGTGATAATGGCAGGACGAGGAGAAACATCCAGCAGGCAGGGACAAGAGGGAAGACAAGGGCCACATCAAGCTACTGCAACCCAAGTGTAGACACCAAATTCGTGTCTTACGACCCCTTGTGACCCGCATCCCATTTCGCAACCTAACCTCATTACCTATACCTTACACAATTATTTATTAATTACCTTGTAATTGATACCCAATCAACTCCCCATCACCTCACCTGCCACAGGGGGAGGGTGGGGAGGTTAAACCTGCATTTTGCCACCACCTCATCATGACCTAGCCCTAATCCTAACTAACCTAATTAAAACCTAAAACTTGGTCTACACCTACACCCATAACTAATGACCCCTTTCTCGCACCCAAAAAACCGACCTTCTAGTCACTTGACCAAGCCGCAACTATCTCTCTCGGGAGAAAAGCAGGGAAGGTGGGCTATTTTACTAAAAATAGCCTACTTTTTCCTTACCGATGCCGGTTCCTACTCGACCGCCGTCGGTTACGCAACCGCCATCGGTTCCCTGTAAATGGACTCCCCAAACCAAAACAATGGACCAAAATTTCATTTTGGGATCAGAGGGAAGGATTTCTGGATCAACAGAGAGCATTGGGAGCGAGAAACAGAGTCCAGATCTTCACTTGACCGAGCAGAGACGAGTGGAAATACCAGAAGTGTTTACAGCAAAGGAGATCAGCTTGCATCTTGGTCAAAACCAGTAAGTCACATCTTGCATGTCCTCTGTTATAACATTTCTTACAGCAAAGGAGATCAGCTTGCATCTTGGTCAAAATCCGTTTCTGAATCCACTACCCAACGTGCCATTGCATCTAACTGTCATTCCTTTACCCCTCATCATCTCATTTCCTAATATCATCCATAAACCAGCCTTACAAACACCATAGCTACCAAGAAGATCCTAGAACCCACCGGTATCGGTTATCAGTAACCGGCATCGGTTGTTAGTAATCGGCATCGGTTCCTCTGATCAAAACCAGAAAACCAGCCTTTCCCCTACCCAGTTCAACGAAACAACTTAATTGATATCTTACAGTCTTTCATGTTAATTCATATTAGCAGGGGAACTAACCACCTTCGAAAGGAAGTTTTATATTTCCTGGGCCCAAGGTAGTTCCCTCATTTATTGTCTAATTAAAATCTTGTGGTCTTGTGTTCTTATTTGCAGGTAGTCCTTCCAAGACAAAAAGGAGTTCTTCGCAGTCAGCCTGATCTTTCTCTATGGTACGCGCACACCATCTCGACATTCTACAGGTATTCCTCCTAGCCCCTAACCTTATCTGTTTCTAAAAGGAACGAAACATTTCCGAGTGAAACATTTTGGCACGCCCGGTGGGACACATTTTGGGTTTTCTGTTTCTCTTGCTTATTTTCATTTAGGAAGAATACTTGTTGTTGCTACTTTTGTTATATATTTCGTAAAGAATTTGTCTTGCTTTCCTAGTTTCGCATTAGTGAAAGTCATCTCTCTTGCTTCATCAAACATAATTTTCGATTTGGGTTTAAAACACGTGTATTGCATTCCTGCTTGTTGTTTTTCAATTCTAGTGAATGTAGATTAAGTAACAGGTCATACACATGGGGGTGATATCCACGGTATTGACAAGAAATTAATCTTACATTCACTACACAACACATACCGAATCACTTCACAATTAACACAATAGCTCAAACATCCCCCCTTTTCCGCGGTATTCCTCCGCCCGATTGAGGTAACCTTATAAGCCAAAACAACTTGACATTTCCCCTAAGTCTCTTGTTTAGAATTTTGACATCATTCTACGTCTAAAGGCATAAGCCCACGATAATTAAAATTAACCCTAGGGTTAGTCTCTGGATTTGCGTGTGCATCTTGCTTGTTTGTAGTTCTATTTTCTTTCTCATACCCTGTCTTATGTGATCAATAATTGGACAAGTATACTAAACGTTGTTAAAAATCAAATTAGCAGCCTTTTTATATCTTGTTAGCCCAGACTTCTTATACCGACATCAGTTACTTGACCGACGTCGGCTATAGTATAACCGACATCGGTTATAAGACCGATATCGGTTACTGTCTTTTCTAATTCCTGACAAACCAGCAAACTACCAATTTTACCAGTCTGAGTTTGTTTCTACTCCTGACAGATTGAAACCCTACTATGAACTTTTGTCGATGGTTGTTATCACTCGAAAGCAAGCCGCTGCTATGGTTTCACATGCTTGCTCTGTTTCTTTGCCTAAATCACCCCCTTCACATTCTGTGGGAAATCCTACGGATACCAGCGAGGTTCCTAAAATTCCTGTGGGAGATAAGGACTTTGCCAAGTTTCTGGATGCTAATTCTAGCGTTGTACAATACTATTTGTCTCATACCCCTGACCGTACGCCTGATGGTCAGCTCCTTGTCGGTATGCCTATCAGTATAGCTGCTCATTTAGCTCCCACTCCGCCTGATAATACCGCCTTGCTTCCTGCATCTCTAGCCCCGTCTCCCAATCCGAAGGCTTCAGAGGTTCATATGACCCCGATTAGCTTTCCTTTTGGTTAATCTTGGAACCCACATATCACTACCACCAACCGCCCCTACCTCATCTCTCTTGCAGACTGCTCCATTCATGACTTGCTCTCTGCCACCTATCCACACGAGATTTCCTTCTCAAGCTCCGCCTACCTTTTCATTCCCATATACATATCCAGTAACCTCAACATCCTCTATGGGACATCCCTATTCGGTCGCCTCAACATATTCATCCTCCACACCTTATCAACACTTAACCCCACCAGTGTCTAGCGGTGGTCCTTGGTCTAATTTGCCTCCGTTTACCACAACCACACCATCATCTCATCCAACTACTGATCTAATTAAACAAATGATGGACAAAATGCAAAACCTGGAGGCTTCTGTTTCAGGAAGTCGTAGCGCCTTGACATACGAGCAAGTTTGTCGGGAGCCCATTCACCCTTCTGTCCCCCTTCATTCATATCCTCCTCAATGGGAGTTACCAAAATTTACTCATTTTAATAGTAAAGAGGACCCTCAACAACACTTGCGATCATTTAGACATGCTTGTTATTTGATTGCCCATGATGATGCCTTGTTACTCCGCACCTTTCCCATGTCCTTATCAGGACCTGCCTTGGAGTGGTACAGTGCTTTAACCCAGCACTCAATCTTCTCTTTTAACCAACTAGCCCAATCTTTCTTGGATCATTTCTCCATTAACATTTCCAAGAAAGTATCTATTACCGACCTCTATGCCATCCGACAATTTGAAGACGAATCTATCGCAGATTTCATTGGACGATGGCGGGGCCTTATCAACCAACTTACGTATGCCTTGCCTCAAACCGAACTTATCGAACTATTTACGCGGGCCTGCACTAAGCACATCTCCCCTACCCTCTAAATTCAAACTTTCCGTACATTCGACGAGGCCTTTACTATCACTCGAAAATTAGAAATTCGAGCCTTAGAGGAAGAGAAATTGCGGTTTGCGCAACAAAAACTCCACTTTCCTAACTCCAGATTCCACCAAGAAACCAAATACCACCACTCCTCATGCGATCCCACTTCTTCTAAATCAAAAGGAGCTGTCCACGCGGTGATGGTCAAATCCCAACCACCGTCCAATACCCCGCCAAAAAACCACTTATAAATATAAAGTGAAACCCATCAACTACACTCCCTTGGGGGAGACATATGGTGTGATATTGGAAAAATTGCTCAAAGCAGGAGCCATCACCTTACCTCCTGTTAAAACTCATTCCGGGTTTGATTCCACTTGCGCCATACCTTCCTGGTACAAAGAAAATGACTTTTGTAACTTCCACCGCGTGAAGGGACACAGTCATGAGAACTGCAAGATGTTGAAAAACATAGTACAGGAAATGGTTGATGCAGGGGATATAGCCCTCGATAATCCTAACGCCCCTGCCAACCGAAATTTGAAAATCTTCAACAAGCCATTCCCGAATCACTCTCCCAACAGTAACACAAACCAGGATATCTTAGCTGAGGAGAGTGTTCATGAGATCCATGCAGTCTTCGATACCCAGCCAAAAGCCCCTATCGAGAAAATTTTGAATCAAGCCTCTTCACTAACATGAGAGCCCGAACCTCCTTTACCACCATAAAGCCAAAGCGAAATCATTCCTTTACCTATAAAGGAGTTAACTGCCCAGACTTCTCTTCCCATCAATGAGTCTTCTTATACCACATCCCTACAAGACTGCGAATGAATGTTATCTAATTTATCTATTTCCTAGACATCTCCCTCTACTGCTCTTGCTGCACAAGAGGAGGGTACGCCACTCCTTTTGACATCCTTAGATGAGAAATCTCTTGTACCGACATCACCAAATTCTTTAACCATGACAGACCCTCTCAAACATGCCCTCCTGCCTATTAGTCCTTCATCGCCTAAATCTTTTCAACAACCGGTCGACCTTTTAATATCTATTGATACAGTACCTCATCTACCCCCTGTATCACGCCCACAGTGGACTGGAATCACAACCTACCTCTCTTCCATACCAAATTTACAATTCAAACATGAAGACTGTCATTCTCCAGAAGATAGACGAATCCTATGGGAACGTTTGAGTATGCCATATTCTACTCAAATGCAAATGACCGATTCTGAGGCCTCCACCATATACCTGAAGTGCTTATAGAAGCTTAAAATGCCCATGTTCTCACCTTCACCCCCCTGATTTCTACCAAATGCCCCGTCCACTTCTATTAACTTAGCCAAATCTTCCCCTACGCTTGGGACCTTGCCCATACCTAGTCTAACACACCCACCTAAGCGGCTTGATTTATCCAAAAATAAATCCGCCCCGCCACCTAGGAGACAAACTCAATCCGTGCCTCTCTCACAATCAAAACCCTCATCGTCACACCCACCTTCCATATTGGGACCTCATCCCTCCACCTTACATCAATATATCATACCTCCTACGTTTTCTTCAAAATGACTTACACCTTCTGCACCTATACAGAGATCCCAGGGTATAGCAACATCGTCAGTCCGCATATCCTGTCCACGTATCAACCCTAAACAAATTCCATCATCAAAAGATTTGTTTTCGGTCACTCCTATTTTCCCGTGGTTTTTTTCTGATACCACATCATCTGCGGCCTCATCATCCAACATAGATTCTGCGCCAAAGAAACCACGTCTAGTAAAAACCACGTGTCAACACCCCTCGGCTAAACCACCACCTGTACGAACCAACCACACCCAAACATTACCAAAACCTATACGAACCAACCACGCCCAAACATTACCAAAACCCGCACAACCAATACCCTCATCCTCCTCCGATTTTGACCCACTCAAAGGATCTTAAGCCAAAATTCTTGCTATGTTGGTGGAGAATGCGACCATTTTCCTATCCCCACTTAGACCTTATGACCCGTCTAAACCTCGAATGATAAGTTATGATGAGTCTAAAATCTGCGCCTATCACCGCACACCAGGACATGATGTGGAGGGATTCAAAGCTTTAAAAACCATCCTTTGTCAGTCACCTCTCCTAGATAGAAAGGTTAAGAAAGACAACTTACGAAGGGAGAGACCTTTAGCTTCAATTCCCTCTCCTCTACCATCTGTCCCCCGCCTCAGCAAGATCTATCATTATTACAACCCCACCTCTTGAAAACCATGATTTATCCCAACCATCTTCCTCATTTCAGGTCTACGAGATTAATATGATTAGTGTCACTACTCGAGGGTAGAAAAACAATGGGAAAGCAAAAGAAAACACACCTGCGAGCATCTCTTTCTCCTTCAACCATCCCGATTGCACCACCACCCAAAGTAGTTATTCGTGGACCCCACTTACCCCGTCTCTAATGGAGCTGCCCATCGAGCCATGATCAAACAGCTTCACCAATCACTCGTAAAAATGCCATTGTATGATCTCATTCAGACTTCTGAATCTCATCGACAAGCTCTCGTTGAGATCCTTCAAGGGATAGACGTTTTACCTAATGAAACCCTACCTGTTGCCTCCATTCTAACACCCAATCACGTTGCTTCTCTCACCAAACAACCCACTGCCCCAACCACTTAGGGCTCTGTACAGCAAGCCGCTGCTGTTAGTTTCTCCGAATATGAAATTATCGACTTTGGTACCGAAGATCCTGACCCGGCCCTTTTCATCTCAGCTTACGTCTGGGATATCCGGGTACGTCGTGTTATGATTGACGGGGGGCGCCAGCCTAAACATCATCTCTTCAAAAGCTTTTCAACAAATGAATATCCCTTCTAGCTACATGTGTGCCAACCCCATCATGTTGCGGTCATTCAATGACGCTATTACCTCTACCTTAGGCACCGTGATCCTCAACATTCGGGTAGGACCACGTACTTTACCCGAAACTCTTCTATGTCCTTGAGGGAGAGTTCCAATATAATATATTGCTGGGTCATCCTTGGATCCGGGCCATGGGATGTGTTCCCTCAACATTACATAGATGCATAAAATTTGAGTACGAGGGGAAGTCCTACATCGTAAAAGCTGATCCTCCCCCCTTTAAAACCTGCGATATGTTATACCGCCCTAACGATGTGCTTATACCAATCAAGACACCCATTCATTCAACCCAACCATCTTCTTCAACTATGCCTCAACCATGTACCTCAATCACACCTACGCCTTCAACTGATGAAACCACCGTCGTAAAAACCACTTCCCTTCCCGCAGCTAACATCCCAACCTCCGACCCCTTAGTAGATGGTTTTTCAATGCCTTACGTTGGGGGAGTATCACCTACATAACGTTAGTTATTTCCATACCCCACAGGAGTACGGACAGGTACATGCCCATCCTAACTATGACCGTCGTGTGGGGGAAGTAATCTCCTACGGACCACCTCACTGCCGCACTAACCTAACGTATGGGGGTGTTGACGCATCCTCCATTACCCCTGAACCTCCTCTTGGTGTGGTCCCCTTCCAATCCGATTTTCAATACTTGACAAATCGTCATTTCGCCCTCACCTTCTTGACTCGCTGTGCTTGGAAAGGCTTTGGTTTTGGTCTTTACGAACAAGGCCGACATACACTCATTCCCGTGACTACCCGCAAACATAATGATCGCAGTGGTCTCAGTTTTCCTGAAACACCTAAACAGGAGACACCTCGTGTCAACTGTATTATGGAAGAAGACGACGTCACCCCTACCAAACCATCATCACCCACTCTGCCATCATCACCCACAGAATCTATAGACCCTGAATCTATCCCTCCTAACTTTTTTTTTTCATAAATGTCTATCTTCATAGGTCCTCTCACTTATCAACACGATAATGAGGACCCATCTTCTCTTGCCCCTTTTGTATCCAGACATGATCGAAGAGGATTCGCCTTTGATTAATGTTGTTGAGTGTCAGGATGACGAATCCATCCTCACTTACCTTGGCGCAGATGATTCTTATATTCAACGAGCCTTACCATCTGAAACTCAAACCATGCTGAATGAATCTACTATAGAAATCAACATCCACATGAAGGAGGATCCTCACATAGTGAAGATCAGACAATCCCTTAACACATCAGAACAAGCCGCCTTTACTACCTTTCTCCGTACTCGCAACCAAGCTTTCACTTGGTCCTACGCTGACATGCCAGGAATTGATCCTACCATTGTCCGTCCATAACATCACCCTAAATCCCGATTCCAAACCAGTCAAACAAAAACTAAGAAAAATGCATTCACGCATTACCCTCTTGATCAAAGAAGAGCTTTAATGACTTCTCTCTGTTTCCTTCATCTTGCCTATTGACTATCCTCAATGGATTTCTAACATCGTACCTGTCACTAAAGCGACAGGGGGACTTCAGATATGCACGGATTTCCAGGATCTTAACCTCGCTTTCCCTAAGGATGACTTTCCCCTCCCAAGTATTGATCAACTTGTTGATCTCACTGCGGGCCATGAAATGCTTTCTATCATAAATGGATTTTCAAGATACAATCAAATTTTGGTTGCACCCGCCGATCAACATAAGAACGCTTTCATAACTCATTGGGGAACCTTCTGTTATCGTGTCATGCCGTTTGGCCTTAAGAATGCTGGGTGCTACCTATCAGTGGGCTATGACCTACATTTTTCATGACATTATGCACACTATCCTTGAAGATTACGTCAACGATCTTCTTGGCAAGTCTAAACATCACAGTGAACATCTCAATGTTTTAACCATTATTTTCGATCACCTGTTGCAATATTCTATTCATCTTCAACCAAAGAAATGTGTCTTTGGTGTCCTTTCGGGGGAAACTTCTTGGTTTTATCATCTCTTTGCGTGGCATTGAGGTTGATCCATCTAAAGTAAAAGCTATCCTAGAAATGCCTCCACCCAAAAACCTCAAACAATTACGTAGTTTGCAGGGTAAACTTCAATCCATCCGGTGTTTCATGTCCCAACTCTCGGATCGATGTCACCCTTTTCATCACCTTCTTAAAAAGGGCGTTGCCTTTCAATGGAGTGAGGAGTGTCACCAAGCCTTCAAAGCTCTCAAAACTTATCTCTTGTAGCCACCCGTGCTTATCCCACCCTAGGACGACCGCCCTTTCTACCTTTATCTTTCCGCCACTGACCATGCTATAGGAGCTATGCTTGCACATCAAGACTCGGCGCGTCGAGAATAGGATGTTTATTATATAAGTCGTACCCTCGTGGATTACGAGACTAGGTATACACCTGTAGAAAAACTTTTGCCTAGCCCTATCATTCGTAGCTACCAAACTCCGACATTACCTCCTGAATCACAAAACTTTTTTCATCACCAACACGGACCCCATTCATTATATGTACACCAAACCACATCTAAACCAACACATCGCTCGATGGCTCATGCTCCTCGCCGACCTTGACTTTGAGTTTATACAACAGAATTCAATCAAAGGACAAACTCTTGTAGACCAACTTGCGGAGGCCCCGTTACCTAGGGAACAATTCACCAATTTTACATTCCCCGACAAACTTATCGCCACTCTTTCACTCGGGGAAGAGTCGTATCAAATGACCCTCTTCTTTGATGGATCTAAATGCCAGCGCGGCGGAGGAGCCGGCGTTGTTCTCATCCCTCTTGACGCTGAACCTATGCCTCTTTCATTCCGGCTTGATTTCCCCTGCACTAATAATACAACGGAATACGAGGCCCTTGTTCTGGGTCTCCAAGTTACGATACACTTAGGTATCAAATCTATCAATATCTTTGGTGACTCTCAATTGGTAGTCAATCAAGTTATGGGCATCTACCAATGTAAAAATGAGGAACTTCAGAAGTACAAAAACTATGTGGATTCACTTCTGGCCTTATTTACTCACTATTCTATCCAAACCATTCCCCACTCTACTAACAAATTTGCAGAATACTATGGCTTGCTTAGCCTCGCAAATTCCCACTTCATCAACTGACTCTAAATTATTCGTCATGGTCCAACAACTCTTTGCCCCATCCTATTCAGCCCCGGTTGTTTGTACGATAAATACTGTGTCTGCTAACTCGCCGGATACTTGGTATCACCAATTCCATGACTACCTTACAACCTCTGTTCTCCCTTCTGACCTTACTAGTAACTGGTAAACGTGCTTTTCTTAAAAGCGTTTCTCGTTATGTTGTCATGGGGGGGACTCCTCTATAAACGTGGCTTTGATGGCATCCTCCTTCACTGTCTAACCAGCGCGGAGGTTACCTATACCATCCAATAAGTCAATGATGGGATTTGTGGTGGACATTTTAGTGGCCTTGCCGTGGGTAAATGAATCCTTCGCCTAGGTTATTATTGGCCTACTCTCAATAACGACTGCTACAAATATGTTAAGCATTGTGTTATGTGTCAATAACATGCCAACCTTCAACATACTCCTAGCCATCCGCTGCAGGTTGCACGAGATCTTTGGCCTTTCTCACAATGGGGTTTAGACCTTATTGGTGAGATTCACCCGACCTCTTCACAACATCACCATTGGATAATCACAGCAACCGAATATTACACAAAATGGGTGGAGGCCATTCCACTCATTTCAATCAAAAAAGAAAAAATTGTCGAATTCATTAACCATCACATTATCTGTCATTTTGGTATTCCTCATCGCCTAATAACAGATAATGGTAAATATTTTAAAAACAAGTTGTTACAAGACCTTTGTGACAACTTTGGTATCAAACTTAGTTTCTCATCACCTTACTATCTGCAGGCCAATGGTCAGGCTGAATCTTCTAATAAAACCCTAACCAAAATCCTCATGAAAGTTGTCAATGAATCCGGAAGAAATTGGCACGATCACATTCCCTTTGCCCTTTGGGCTTATTGTACTAGCATTCATACCTCTACTAATGCTACACCTTTTTCTTTGGTATATGGTACCGAGGTCGTCTTGCCTCTCGAAATACAAATACCCTCCCTTAGAATATCCCTTCAGGATATTCTCACCAACGATGATTTCCGCCAAGAACGATTAGCCCAATTGGAGCTTCTTGACAAACGTCATCTTACAGCTCTTGATCACCTCCAAATCTATCAAAAACGCATCAAGCGTGCTTATGATAAGTGACTTCATGAGTGTACCTTTAAGGTTGGTGATCTTGTCCTCAAAGAGAATCAACATGTCACCAAACTAGAAAAGAGCAAACATGGAAAATTTGCTCCCAATTGGATTGGGCCTTATATAATCACTCACACCTATGGATCAGGCACTTATCGTTTAGCTTCGCTTAACGGTAAACCTGAGCCTGAACCCCTTAATGCCTTGCATCTTCGACCATTCTACTGTTGAATCTAGTGTTATATAACTTCTTATCTACCTACTGCTCATCCCTTGAGCTCATTTACCGCTACATACACTTTGTTTTCTATATCTCAAAATAAAATCAAAATCACTTCTCACCTCCCCTTGATGATGCCTTCCCCTTTTTAGTCTAGTCCATGACTTTAAAGTATTAAAATAAGCCGTATTCTTATGGGATTTTCTTGAGTCAAACTTCCTACTCAACTAGATGCTTCACGCCAAAAGAACATCTAGTCATCTAAATTAAATATAGACTGCTCCCTTGAAGGACAGCTATATGCCGAACTATTGCTGCTACTATAAATAGACTGCTCCCCCGAAGGACAGCTATGCACTAAAATCATATCTGCTACTATAAATAGACTGCTCCCCCGAAGGACAGCTATGCACTAAAATCATATCTGCTACTATAAATAGACTGCTCCCCCGAAGGACAGCTATACATAGTCAGCCTTTTCTCAGCAGCTTCTCGCATTGATCAGCTTTGCGAAGACCTCGAGAATAGTACAATCAATATCCCTTGTAGACTTCCCGCATCGATCAGTCTATATTCAGTCAAATAAAAGCCTCATTCAAAAGAACCTTTTGGGTCATGGACTTGTCTATTTAGGGTAGGTTCTCTTTCATCAGACCACTCACTTTGTAACAAGTTCTCTGTACCTCAGCTATATCATCCACCTCACCTCACCATTTGTTTCAACTCAAGGGACGTAACGTACACCTGATATATTGTGATCATACAACTCTTTTCACCTATTGACTTCTCGTCTATGCACGGTACCTAGGGCTTCAAGCTCATTCTACGTTGTGTGGTTTGTTTAGCTCTTTTCACCTACAGAGCACTCTTTCCGCTTTGCCTCGCATCTAGGATTGTGTGTTGATCTTAATCAGGACATGATTTCCTACTACTTGGGTATGCTAACTTTTGCTTCACCTACACCTACACCAACAACATTATCCTACCAACACCAACAACATTATCCTACCAACACCAACAACATTATCCTACCAACACCAAACAACATTACCCTACCAACAACAATTTTTTACCAAACGAAAAATTGCCTAACCACAACCAAATTGCCTAAATTCACCTCTCCCTGGTCCTAAGGGAGAACTACATCGGTCTGAGGCCCCTCCTTGCTTTGTGCAATGGGCTATGTAGGCAGCACTTCGGAGACATGGGGTCTCCCAAGGTTAGCTCGACCATCCCCTACCATAACCTATCATGTGTGGTAAATATAAATATTTTTGGTGTATTTCTATTTAATCACATTCCTCTTTATCCTTTTTTCAAAACAAAACAAAAACATTCTTATTATTATCATAACTCAAATCAACATACATATTCAATTTTATTTAGATGTTAAACAAATACATCTTCTCTATCATCGACACGCAGGTCGCCATCCTTATTTATTCTTATACCTCGATAACATTTACTTAGACCCTCACGCCTCATCCCAAACCAGGTGATGATCGTGATCGTCAACGCCTCTCGCCGGGCCTCCCTGTCCTCAAAGGTACCACGGCTATTGGTACCGCCCACTGATCTGCCAATCTCTCCTGTAACATGTGAATACACTCTCTCGCATGGAGGTATCTAGCCTCTAGTCCCTCCGCTTGTGACTCACAAACATCGCAAATATCTACCTTTGCTGCAAACCCCCTGTTAACCATTTGGCCCGACCCAAGGCCGCTTCCAACCACTTGGCCCAAGGCCGCACCCAACCACTTGGCCCGACCCAAGGCCGCACCCCAACCATTTGGCCTATTTGGCCCGACCTAAGGCCGCAACCCAACCAATTTGGCCCGACCCAAGGCCTCACCCTAACCATTTGGCCCGACCCAAGGCCTCACCCTAACCATTTGGCCCGACCCAAGGCCTCAACCTACCTATTTGGCCCGACCCAAGGCCTCAACCTACCCATTTGGCCTGACCCAAGGCCTCAACCTACCCATTTCACACCCGACCCAAGGCCTCAACCTACCCATTTGGCCCGACCCAAGGCCTCAACCTCAACCTATCCTATCCGGCCCGACCCATTTGGCCCGACCCAAGGCCTCAACCTACCTATTTGGCCCGACCCAAGGCCTCACCCTAACCATTTGGCCCGACCCAAGGCCTCAACCTACCTATCCGGCCCCACCCAAGGCCTCGCCCTAACAATTTGGCCCGACCCAAGGCCTCACTCTACCCTTATGGCTTGACCCAAGGCCACAACCCAACAACTTGGCCCGACCCAAGGCTGTATCACTTCAATACCATACCCACAATCAACGTTTTATTTTATCCATCCATCATGTACCTTCTGTTCAATCAAGCTCACCTGTTCATGTTTTAGCATGATTAGGGTCCTTGACTTGATCTGTCGACCAACTTTGCCTAGACCTAGACCGTGACGTTTATCTCAACCAAACCAACCATTTGGTACTGCCGAACATGCCTAAACATTCCTGTACCTTACCTGTTATATACCCTGGAGCTACTTCCTATGCCTTGGATACCAGGATTATATCACCCTTGTTTGGATAAACTATCGACCTTTACCTATACATTGCTGGTTTGCTCGTCAAATCATGTACCCTAGTCGTACTATTGCATTTCAACATGCGTCTGCTTCCTTGGACCTACCCCACCACCTTCCCATCCTCTCTACAACATTCACCCTTTATCAACCCTATCCCTGATTTCCCGTTCACTCAATCTGTGATAGATTTGAGGGGGATTACCTATACCCTTAACATGAGAAACCACTTCATATTATTGTCCGCGCAGCTTTACAAAACAAGCTACATGACAATAAGGGGCTAATGTAGACACCAAATTCGTGTCTTACGACCCCTTGTGACCCGCATCCCATTTCACAACCTAAGCTCGTTACCTAAACCTTACACAATTATTTATTAATTACCTTGTAATTGATAAATCCACATCACCCTACCTACCACCTCACTTTGCCACTTCATCATGACCTAGCCCTAACCCTAAAACTAACCTAATTAAGACCCATAACTTGGTCCACACCTACACCCATAACTAATGACCGCTTTCTCACACCCAAAACCGACCTTCTAGTCACTTGACCAAGCCTGCAACTGATCTCTCGGGAGAAAAGTAGGGAAGGTGGGCTATTTTACTAAAAATAGCCTACTTTTTCCTTACCGATGCCGGTTCCTACTCGACTGCCATCGGTTATGCAACCGCCATCGGTTCCCTGTAAATGGGCTCCCTAAACCAAAACAACAGATCGGAATTTCATTTTTGGGATCAGTTGAAGGATTTTTGGATCAACAGAGAGCATTGGGAGCGAGAAACAGAGTCCAGATCTTCACTTGACCGAGCAGAGACGAGTGGAAACCAGAAGTGTTTACAGCAAAGGAGATCAGCTTGCATCTTGGTCAAAACCAGTAAGTCACATCTTGCATGTCCTCTGTTATAACATTTCTTATGCTTTTTGAATCTCAGTCTGCCTAAATCCATTTCTGAATCCACTACCCAACGTGTGCCATTGCATCTAACTGTCATTCCTTTACCCCTCATCATCTCATTTCCTAATATCATCCATAAACCAGCCTTACAAACACCATAGCTACCAAGAAGATCCTAGAACCCACCGGTATCGGTTATCAGTAACCGGCATCGGTTGTCAGTAACCGACATCGGTTCCTCTGATCAAAACCAGAAAACCAGCCTTTCCCCTACCCAGTTCAACAAAACAACTTAATTGATATCTTACAGTCTTTTGTGTTAATTCATATTAGCAGGGGAACTGACCACCTTCAAAAGGAAGTTTTATATTTCCTAGGGCCCAAGGCAGTTCCCTCATTTATTGTCTAATTAAAATCTTGTGGTCTTGTGTTCTTATTTGCAGGTAGTCCTTCCAAGACAAAAAGGATTTCTTCGCAGTTAGCCTGATCTTTCTCTACGGTACACGCACACCATCTCGACATTCTACAGGTATTCCTCCTAGCCCCTAACCTTATCTATTTCTAAAAGGAACGAAAATTTTCCGAGTGAAACACCAAGAGGTAACGTTTTGTTTGTGATTTGACTACTGCATGTTTTGTGAATAAGATGGGGGAGAGTATGTGGGTAGATATGAGAAAGAAAAGATGATAACAAGGGTTATAAATGGGGTGAGTGTTACATGGTAGGTAATCAAGGGTTTCAAGTATGTCTGTGTATACAGAGAGGAATAAATGAGCAATTTATTGTCGTAGGTGGTTGTTTTAGGCAAGGTGTATGAAAGTAATAGGGACCGATATCGGTCAGGGATAACCGGTATCGGTTACTCAACCGGTACCGGTTAGCTGTAAATGATACCGGTTGCTGTAGGAATTTCCAGAATTTGAGAAAAAACCCGGGGTGATTGGAGGAATTGAATGGTTTTTTGTTATTTCGATGTATGCAGGCAGAGGCAGGGTTGAGGATGAATGATAGTGTACCAGCGCTGTTGTCACGAATCCGAGCGGATGTAACGCCAGCTGAATGAACATTGATAAATCGTTTGGGGTTAAGTGGAATCTGCTATTATTCATGAATCGCACGTAACCATGCTATGTTACAGGCGTTGATTGAGAGATGGAATCCTGAGACAAATACCTTCTATCTACCAACAGGGGAAATGACAGTAACATTGGAAGATGTGTTCCGTATTTTGAGACTCCCAATTATAGGAAAACTAGTATATCAGGCATTACCTAGCGTGGCACAGGGAGTGATAACAACAGTATTTGGTCCATATGCACGAGACTTAACACAACGAGGTTTGTCATTTACGTATGGGATAATGTATGCAGCACATCCTGAGGAGACAAGGTTAGCAGTAATATTAATGATAGCGGTAGGGTATTATGCATTACCGAGGGCAGAAGGGGGAAGATTTCCAAAGGCATTGATGTGTGTTATTTGGGAGATGATAGAAAGGAACGTGACTTTTGCATGCACACCTGCATATTTGGCGGAGCTATACAGGGGTTTATGGGCTTGTAGGAGAAATCACAGAATGACACTGGATTGTTCATACTTATTACATTGTTTGGCCTATGAGCACATTATTTGTGTGCGACCAATAGGCCGACCCATCCAGTCAGGAGAGACCGGAGTACAAAGGTTGGGATTCAGACGATGGGTCCAAACAGAACAAGAGGCAAGATCCCAGGCTATGACGGGTGACATTGAGTATTATAGGTAGGTATGGGAGAGGGTGACGATTGCGAATATCTGTTGGCAGCCTTACGGGAACTATATGGTAACAGAGAATATAGCTGAGGAGTTGAGGGGTGTAGAGCGATTGAGGTGGATCGCAGGACACAGGCCAGGTGAGTATGAGAGGATTCCTATAGATCACGTGCGGCAACAATTTGGATTCGTGCAGGACATACCACAGGCTTATAGACCATATATGAGGATCGACGCAGAGGCAGTATTCTCACCTCCCTAGCCAACACCTCCAGAAGGTCCTCAAGAAGTAGCAGCCGATCGCAGGGTAATGGACACAGGAACGACAGAGGCCTATAGATTATGGTGGGTAGCAGAGCTACAAGGTGTACGTGATCGTCCTGACATAGCGGTGATTACAGCAGAGAGGGATCGTCTGCAGCGTTTGGTTCAGCAGCTCCAAACGCAGGTGAATGAGACAAGAGGATTGTTAGTGGTTACGGAGTCACGGGCGGAGAGACTAGAGGCTGGAGTCCTCCATGTGAGAGGGCATATTCATATGTTACAGGAGAGAATGGCAGATCAGTGGGCGGTACCAATAGTCGTGGTACCATTGAGGACAGAGAGGCCTGGCGAGAGGGGTCGACGATCACGATCATCACCTAGTTCGGGATGAGGCATGAGGGTCTAAATAAATGTTAGCAAGGTATAAGAATAAATAAGAGTACCGACCTGCGTGTCGATGATAGAGAAGATGTATTTGTTTAACATCTAAATAAAATGAGATATGTATGTTGATTTGAGTTATAATAATAAGAATGTTTTCGTTTCGACTTTTGGTGTTTTGAAAAAGGATAAAGAGGAATGTGACTAAATAGAAATACACAAAAATATTTATATTTACCACACATGATAGGTTATGGTAGGGGATGGTCGAGCTAACCTTGGGAGACCCCATGTCTCCGAAGTGCTACCTACATAGCCCTTTACACAAAGCAAGGAGGGGCCTCAGACCGATGTATTTCTCCCTGAGGATCAGGGAGAGGTGAATTCAGGCAATTTGGTATGGTTTAGGTAATTGGTTGATTGGTAAGAATATTGATATTAATATTGGTAAGGTAAGGTTGTTGGTGTCGGAAATGAATTGGTGATGTTGTAAAAGGTATAAGGGAAGTGAAAGTTAGCCTACCCAAGTGGTAGGGAACCATGTCCTGATCAAGATCAACACACAATCCTAGATGCGAGGTAAAGTGGAAAGAGTGCTCCGTAGGTGAAAAGAGCTAAACAAACCACCAAACGTAGAACGAGCTTGAAGCCCTAGGTACTGTGCATAGACGAGAAGTCCATAGGTGAAAAGAGTTGTATGATCACAATATATCGGGTGAACGTTACGTCCCTTGGGTTGAAACAAATGGTGAGGGGAGGTGGATGATATAGGTGAGGTATAGAGAATTTATTACAAAGTGAGTGTTCTGACGAAAGAGAACCTACCCTAAATAGACAAGTCCATGACCCAAAAAGTTCTTTTGAATGAGGCCTTTATTTTACTGAATATAGACTTATCGATGCGGGAAGTCTACAAGGGATATTGATTGTGCTATTCTTGAGGTCTTCACGAAGCTGATCAATGTGAGAAGCTTCTGATAAAGGCTGACTGTGTATAGCTGTCCTTCGAGGGAGCAGTCTATTTATAGTAGCAGATATGATTTTAGTGCATAGCTGTCCTTCGGGGGAGTAGTCTATATATAATAGCAGCAATAATTTGGCATATAGCTGTCCTTCGAGGGAACAGTCTATATATAATTTAGATAGATAGATGTGCTTTTGGCGTGAAGCATCTAGTTTGGTAGGAAGTTTGACTCAAGAAAAATCCCATAAGAATACGACTTATTTTAATACTTTGAAGTCATGGACTAGACTAAAAAGGGGAAGGCATCGTTTAGGTGAGGTGAGAATCAAAGTATGTGAGCTTGATTTTTATTATGAAGTGTAGGAAACGAAGTGCATGTGGTGGTATGTGAGCTCAAGGGACAAGCGGCAGGTAGATAAGAAGTGATATAACACTAAATTCAACAGTAGAATGGTCGAAGATGCAAGGCATTAAGGGGTTCAGACTCAGGCTTACCATTAAGCGAAGCTAAATGATAAGCGCCTGATCCATAGGTGTGAGTGATTATGTAAGGCCCAATCCAATTGGGAGCAAATTTTCCACGTTTGCTCTTTTCTAGTTTGGTGACATGTTGATTCTCTTTGAGGAAAAGATCACCAACCTTAAAGGTACGCTCATGAAGTCACTTATCATAAGCACGTTTGATGCGTTTTTGATAGATTTGAAGGTGATCAAGAGTTGTAAGACGACGTTCGTCAAGGAGCTCCAATTGGGCTAACCGCTCTTGGCGGAAATCATCGTTGGTGAGAATATCCTGAAGAGATATTCTAAGGGAGGGTATTTTTATTTCGAGAGGCAAAACAACCTTGGTACCATATACCAAAGAAAAAGGTGTGGCATTAGTAGAGGTACGAATGCTAGTACGATAAGCCCAAAGGGCAAAGGGGATGTGATCGTGCCAATTTTGTCCAGACTCATTGACAAATTTCATGAGGATTTTGGTTAGGGTTTTATTAGAGGATTCGGCTTGTCCGTTTTCTTGTGGATAGTAGGGTGATGAGAAGCTAAGTTTGATACCAAAGTTGTCACAAAGGTCTTGCAACAACCTATTTTTGAAAGATTTTCCATTATCTGTAATCAGGCGATGAGGAACACCAAAACGACAGATAATGTGGTGGTTAATGAACTCTACAATTTTTTCTTTTTTAGTTGAAATGAGTGGAATAGCCTCCACCCATTTTGTGTAATATTCAGTTGCTGTGATAATCCATCAGTGACGTTTTGAAGAGGACGGGTGAATCTCACCAATAAGGTCTAAACCCCATTGTGAGAAGGGCCAAAGATCTCGAGCGACCTGGAGCGGGTGGCTAGGAGTATGTTGAAGGTTGGCATGTTGTTGACACATAACACAACGCTTAACATATTCGTAGCAGTCGTTATTGAGAGTAGGCCAATAATAACCAAGGCGAAGGATTCATTTAGCCACGGCAAGGCCACTAAAATGTCCACCACAAATACCGTCATGGACTTGTTGGATGGTATGGGTGATCTCCGCACCGGTGAGACATCGAAGGAGGATGCCATCAAAGCCACATTTATAAAGGAGTCCCCCCATAACTACATAACAAGAAACGTGTTTAAGAAAAGCACATTTACCAGTACTAGTAAGGTTAGAAGGGAGAACAGAGGTTGTAAGGTAGTCGTGGAATTGGTGATACCAAGTATCCTGCGAGTTAGCAGACACAGTATTTATCGTACAAACAACCGGGGCTGAATAAGATGGGACAAAGAGTTGTTGGACCAAGACAAAAATGTCAGAGTCAGTTGATGAGGCTGGAATTTGCAAGGCTAAGCAAGCCATAGTATCCGCAAATTTGTTAGTAGAGCGTGGAATGGCTTGGATAGAATAGTGAGTAAATAAGGCTAGAAGCGAATCCATGTAGTGTTTGTATTTTTGAAGTTCCTCATTTTTGCATTGGTAGATGCCCATAACTTGATTGAATACCAATTGAGAGTCGCCAAAAATATTGATAGATTTGATACCTAAGTGCAGCGCAACCTGGAGACCCAGAACAAGGGCCTTGTATTCCGCTATATTATTAGTGCAAGGGAAATTGAGTCGGAATAAAAGAGGCATAGGCTCGGCGTCAAGAGGAACGAGAACAATGCCGGCTCCTCCACCATGTTGGCATTTAGATCCATCGAAGAAGAGGGTCATTTGATACGACTCTTCCTCGAGTGAAAGAGTGGCGATGAGTTCGTCGGGGAATATAAAATTGGTAAATTGTTCCCCAGGTAAAGGGGCTTCCACAAGTTGGTCTGCGATGGTTTTTCCTTTGATTGATTTCTGGTGGACGAACTCAAGGTCGAGGTCGGCGAGGAGCATGAGCCATCAGGTGATGCATTGGTTTAGATGAGGTTTGGCATACATGTAATGGATGGGGTCTGTGTTGGTGATGACGAAAGTTTTGTGATTCAGAAGGTAGTGTCGGAGCTTGGTAGCCACGAATGATAGGGCTAGGCACAACTTTTCTACATGTGTATATCTAATCTCATAATCCACCAAAGTACGACTTATATAATAAATGGATTGTTCTCGATTTTCAGAGTCACGATGTGCAAGCATGGCCCCTACAGCGTGGTCAGTGGCGGAAAGGTAAAGGTAGAAAGGGCGGTCGTCTTGAGGTGGGATAAGCACGGGTGGCTGCAAGAGATAAGTTTTGAGAGCTTCAAAGGCTTGGTGACACTCTTCACTCCATTGAAAATCAATGTCCTTCTTAAGGAGGTGATGGAAAGGTTGACATCGATCCGAGAGTTGGAAGATGAAACGTCGGATAGATTGGAGCTTACCTTGTAAACTACGCAATTGTTTGAGATTGGTAGGTGGGGGCATTTCTATGATAGCTTTTGACTTTAGATGGATCGACCTCGATGCCACGCAAAGAGACGATAAAACCAAGAAGCTTTCCCGAACGGACACCAAAGACACATTTCTTTGGTTGAAGACGGACAGAATATTGTAACAGGCGATCAAAAATAATGGTTAAAACATCGAGATGTTCACTGCGATGTTTAGACTTGCCAAGAAGATCGTCGACGTAATCTTCAAGGATAGTGTGCATAATGTCATGAAAAATATAGGTCATAGCCCACTGATAGGTCGCACCAGCATTCTTAAGGCCAAATGGCATTACACGGTAACAGAAGGTTCCCCAAGGAGTTATGAAGGCAGTTTTGTGTTGATCGGCAGGGGCAACCAAAATTTGGTTGTATCCTGAAAAGCCATCTATGAGAGAAAGCATTTCATGACCCGCAGTGAGATCAACAAGTTGATCAATACTAGGTAGGGGGAAGTCATCCTTAGGGCAAGCGAGGTTAAGATCCCGGAAATCCATGCATATCTGAAGTCCCCTTGTCGCTTTAGTGACAGGTACGATGTTAGAAATCCATTGAGGATAGTCAATATGCAAGATGAAGGAAACAGAAAGGAGTCATTGGAGCTCCTCTTTGACCAAGAGGGCAATGCGTGGATGCATTTTTCTCAATTTCTGTTTAATTGGCTTGGAATCGGGTTTCAGTGTAATGTTATGGACAACAATGTCAGGATCAATTCCTGGCATGTCAGCGTAGGACCAAGCGAAAGCTTGGGTGTGAGAACGGAGGAAAGTAGTAAAGCCGACTTGTTCTGATGTGTTAAGGGATTGTCTGATCTTCACAATGTGAGGATCCTCCTCCGTGTGGATGTTGATTTCTATTGTAGATTCGTTCAGCATGGTTTGGGTTTCAGATGGTAAGGCTCGTTGAATATAAGAATCATCTGCGCCAAGGTAAGTGAGGATGGAGTCGTCATCCTGACACTCAACAACATTAATCAAAGGCGAATCCTCTTCGATCATGTCTGGATACAGAAGGGGAAGAGAAGATGGGTCCTCATTATCGCGTTGATAAGTGAGAGGACCTATGAAGATAGCATTTATGAAAAAAAAAAAGTTAGGAGGGATAGATTCAAGGTCTATAGATTCTATGGGTGATGATGGCAAAGTGGGTGATGATGGTTTGGTAGGGGTGACGTCATCTTCTTCCAGAATACAACTGACGTGAGGTGTCTCCTGTGTAGGTGTTTCAAGAAAACCGAGACCACTGCGATCATTATGTTTGCGTGTGGTGATGGGGATGAGCGTATGTCGGTTTTGTTCATAAAGACCAAAACCAAATCCTTTCCAAGCACAGCGATTCAAGAAGGTGAGGGAAAAGTGACGATTGGTAAGGTATTAAAAATCAGACTGGAAAGGAACCACACCAAGAGGAGGCTCAGGGGCAACGGAAGATGCGTCGACACCCCCATACGTTAGGTTAGTGCAGCAGTGAGGTGGTCCGTAGGAGATTACTTCCCCACATGACGGTCATAGTTAGGATGGGCATGTACCTTTCCGTACTCCTGTGGGGTATGGAAAGAACTAACGTTATATAGGTGATACTCCCCCAGCGTAAGGCGCTGAAAAACATCTACTAAGGGGTATGCAGTTGGGATGTTAGCTACGGGAAGGGAAGTGGTTTTTGCGACGGTGGTTTCATTAGTTGAAGGCGTAGGTGTGATTGAGGTACATGGTTGAGGCATAGTTGAAGAAGATGGTTGGGTTGAATGAACGGGTGTCTTGATTGGTACCAGCACATCATTTGGGTGGTATAACATATTGCAGGTTTTAAAGGGGGGAGGATCAGCTTTTACGATGTAGGACTTCCCCTCGTACTCAAATTTTATGCATCTATGTAAGGTTGAGGGAACACATCCCATGGCCTGGATCCAAGGACGACCCAGCAATATATTATATTGGAACTCTCCCTCAATGACATAGAAGTGTTCGGGTAAAGTACGTGGTCCTACCCGAATGTTGAGGATCACGGTGCCTAAGGTAGAGGTAATAGCGTCATTGAATGACCGCAACATGATGGGGTTGGCACACATGTAGCTAGAAGGGATATTCATTTGTTGAAAATATTTTGAAGAGATGATGTTTAGGCTAGCACCCCCGTCAATCATAACACGACGTACACGAATGTCTCAGACATAAGCTGAGATGAACAGGGCAGGGTCAGGATCTTCTGTACCAAAATCGACAATTTCATCTTTAGAGAAACTGACTGCAGCAGCTTGTGGTACAGAGACAGAAGTGGTTGGGGCGGTGGGTTGTTTGGTGAGAGAGGCAATGTGATTGGGTGTTAGAATGGAGGCAACAAGTAGGGTTTCATTAGGTAAGACCTCGATCCCCTGAAGAATTTCAACAAGAGCTTGTCGATGAGATTCAGAAGTATGAATGAGATCATATAGTGTCATTTTGACAGGTGATTGGTGAAGTTGTTTGATCATGGCTAGATGGGCAACTCCATTAGAGATGGGGTAAGCAGGTCCACGAATAACCACTTTGGGTGGTGGTGCAATCGGGATGCTAGATGGAGAAAGAGAGGACGCAGGTGTGCTTTCTTTCGCTTTCTCGTTGTTTTTCTACGCTCGAGTAGCAACACTAATCATATTAATCTCGTAAACCTGAGATGAGGAAGATGGTTGGGATAAATTATGGTCTTCAAGAGGTGGGGTTGTAATAATGATAGATCGTGGTGAGGCGGGGATAGATGGTATAGGAGAGGGATTTGAAGCTAAAGGTCTCTCCCTTCGTAAGTTGTCTTTCTTAACGTTTCTATCTGGGAGAGGTGACTGACGAAGGATGGTTTTTAAAGCTTTGCATCCCTCCACATCATGTCCTGGTGTGAGGTGATAAGCGCACATCTTAGACTCATCATAACCTATAGGTCGAGGTTTAGACGGGTCATAAGGTCTAAGTGGGGGTAGGGAAATGGTCGCATTATCTACTAACATAGCAAGGATTTTGGCGTAAGATCCTTTGAGTGGGTCAAAATCAGAAGAGGATGAGGGTATTGATTGCGCGGGGTTTTGGTAATGTTTGGGCGTGGTTAGTTCGTATGGGTGGTGGTTTAACCGAGGGGTGTTGATATGTGTTTTTCACTAAACGTGGTTTCTTTGGTGCAGGAGCTACGTTCGGCTGGTTAGATGATGAGGCTACAGATGACATGGTAGCGGGAAACAACCACGGAGAAAGGGGAGTGACAGAAAATAAATCCTTTGATGATGGAGTTTGTTTAGGGTTGATGGGTGGACAGGATACGTCGGGTGATAATGTTGATATACCCTTTGATCCATGTATGGGTGCAGAAGGTGTAGATCGTTTTGAAGAAAACGCAGGAGGTATGATATATTGGTGCAAGGTGGAAGGATGAGGTCCTAATATGGAAGGTAGGTATGACGATGATGGTTTTGATTGTGATAGAGGCACGGGTTGAGTGTGTCTCCTAGGTGGCGGGGCGGCTTTATTCTTGGACAAATCTAGTCACTTAGGCGGGTGTGTTAGACTGGGTATGGGTAAGGTCCCAAGCGTAGGGGAAGATTTGGCTAAGTTAATAGAAGTGGACGAGGCATTTGGTAGAGGTGAGGGGGGTGAAGGTGAGAACATGGGCATTTTAAGCTTCTGTAAACACTTCGGGTATATGGTGGAGGTCTCAGGATCGGTCATTTGCATTTGAGTAGAATATGGCGTACTCAAACGTTCCCATAGGATTTGTCTATCCTCTGGAGAATGACAGTCTTCAGGCTTGAATTGTAAATTTGGTACGGAAGAAAGGTGGGTTGTGATTCCAGTCCACTGTGGGTGTGATACAGTGAGTAGATGAGGCACTGTATCAATAGATGTCAAGAGGTCAACCGGTCGTTGAAAAGATTTAGGCGATGAAGAACTAATAGGTAAGAGGGCATGTTTGAGAGGATCCGTCATGGTTAAAGAATTTGGTGATGTCGGTACAAGAGATTCTTCGTCTAAGGATGTCAAAAGGAGTGGCGTATCTCCCTCTTGTGCAGCAAGAGGGGTAGAAGGGGAAATTTGGGAAATAGATAGGTTAGATAACATCCGTTCGCAATCTTGTAGGGATGTGGTATAAGAAGACTCATCGATGGGAAGAGAAGTCTGGGCAGTTAACTCCTTTATGGGTAAAGGAATGATTTCACTTTGGTTTGATGGTGGTAAAGGAGGTTCGGGCTCCTGTGTTAGTGAAGAGGCTTGATTCAAAATTTTCTCGATAGAGGCTTTGGGCTGGGTACCAAAGACTGCATGGATCTCATGAAAACTCTCTTCGGCTAAGATATCCTGGTTTGTGTTACTTTTGGGAGAGTGATTCGGGAATGGTTTGTTGAAGATTTTCAAATTTCGGTTGGCAGGGGCATTAGGATTATCGAGGGTTATATCCCCTGCGTCAACCATTTCCTGCACTATGTTTTTCAACATCTTGCAGTTTTTATGACTATGTCCCTTTTACACGGTGAAAGTTACAGAAGTCATTTTCTTTGTACCAGGAAGGTATGGCGTGAGTGGAATCAAACCCGGAATGAGGTTTAACAGGAGGTAATGTAATGGCTCCTGCTTTGAGTAATTTTTCCAATATCACACCATATGTTTCTCCCAAGGGAGTGTAGTTGATGGGCTCGGCTTTGTACTTATAGGTGGTTTTTGGTGGGGCATTAGACGATGTTTGAGATTTAACCATCACCACGTGGACAGCTCCTTTTGATTTAGAAGAAGTGGACGCGTGAGGAGTGGTGGTATTTGGTTTATTGGTAGAATCAGGAGTTCGGAAATTGGGGTTTTTGTTGCGCAACTGCAATTTCTCTTCTTCTAAGGCTCGAATTTCTAGTTTCCGAGCCATGGTAAAGGCCTCATCAAATGTGTGGAAAGTTTGAATTTGAAGAGTAGGAGAAATGTGCTTAGCACATGCCCATGTGAAAAGTTCGATAAGTTCAGCCTGAGGCAAGGCATATGTAAGTTGGTTGATAAGGCCACGCCATCGTCCAACGAAATCTGCGATAGATTCGTCTTCGAATTGTCGGATGGCATAAAGGTCGGTGATGGATACTTTCTTAGCAATGTTAATGGAGAAGTGATCCAAGAAATATTGGGCTAGTTGGTTAAAAGAGAAGATTTAGTGCTAGGTTAAAGCACTGTACCACTCCAAGGCGGCTCCTGATAAGGACATGGGAAATGTGCGGAGTAGCAAGGCATCATCATGGGCAATCAAATAACAAGCATGTCTAAATGATCGCAAGTGCTGTTGAGGATCCTCTTTACTATTAAAACGAGTAAATTTTGGCAACTCCCATTGAGGAGGATATGAATGAAGGGGGACAGAAGGGTGAATGGGCTCCCGACAAACTTGCTCGTATGTCAAGGCGTTATGACTTCCCGACACAGAAGCCTCCAGATTTTGCATTTTGTCCATCATTTGTTTGATGAAATCTGTGGTTGGATGAGATGATGATGCGGTTGTGGCAAACGGAGGAAAATTGGGCCAAGGGCCTCCACTGGACAATGGTGGAGTTAAGTGTTGATAAGGTATGGAGGATGAATATGTTGAGGCGAAAGAATAGGGATGTCCCATATAAGGTGTTGAGGTTACTGGATACGTGTATGGGAATGAGAAGGTAGGCGGAGCTTGAGAAGGAAAGCTCGTGTGGATAGGTGGCAGAGAGCAAGTCATGAATGGAGTAGTCTGCAAGAGAGATGAGGTAGGGGCAGTCGGTGGTAATGATATGTGGGGTCCAAGATTATCCAAAGAAAAGCCAATCTGAGTCGTATGAACCTCTGAAGCTGTCGGATTGGGAGACGGGGCTAGAGATGCAGGAAGCAAGGTGGTATTATCAGGCGGAGTGGGAGCTAAATGAGCAGCTATACTAATAGGCATACCAACAAGGAGCTGACCATCAGGCGTACGGTCAGGGGTATGGGACAAATAGTATTGTACAGCGCTAGAATTAGCATCCAGAAACTTGGCAAAGTCCTTGTCTCCTACAGGAATTTGGGGGATCTCACTGGTGTCTGTAGGATTCCCCACAGAATGTGAAGGGGGTGATTCAGGTAAAGAAACAGAGCAAGCATGTGAAACCATGGCGGCGGCTTGCTTTCAAGTGATAACAACCATGGACAGGTGTTCACAGTAGGGTTTCAATCTATCCGGAACAGAAACAGCCTTAGAATGGTGAAATTGGCAGGTTGCTGGTTTGTCAGGGGTTGTAGAAGACAGTAACCGATATCGGTCTAGTATCCGATGTCGGTTATACTATAGCCGACGTCGGTAAGGTAACCGATGTCAGTGTAAGAAGTCTGGGTTAACAAGATATAAAAGGCTGCTAATTTGATTTTTAACAACGTTTAGTATACGTGTCTAATTATTGATCACAGAAGACAGAGTATGAGAAAGAAAACAGAACTAAAAACAAGCAAGATGCACACACAAATCCAGAGATTAACCCTAGGGTTAATTTTAATTATCGTGGGCTTATGCCTTTAGACGTAGAATGATGTGAGAATCCTAAACAAGAGACTTAGGGGAAATGTCAAGTTGTTTTGGCTTATAAGGTTACCTCAATCGGGCGGAGGAATACCGCGGAAAAAAGGGGGGATGTTTGAGCTGTTGTGTTAATTGTGAAGTGATTCGGTATGTGTTGTGAAGTGAATGTAAGATTAATTTCCTGTCAATACCGTGGATATCACCCCCACGTGTACGACCTGTTACTTAATCTACGTTCACTAGAATTGAAAAACAACAAGCAGGAATGCAATGCACGTGTTTTAAACCCAAATCGAAAATTATGTTCGATGAAGCAAGAGAGATGACTTTCACTAATGCGAAACTAGGAAAGCAAGACAAATTCTTTATGAAATATATAACAAATGCAGCAACAGCAAGTATGCTTCCTAAAATGAAAATAAGCAAGAGAAACAGAAACCCAAGATGGGTCCCACCGGGCGTGCCAAAATGTTTCACTCGGAATGATTCGTTCCTTTTAGAAACAGATAAGGTTAGGGGCTAGGAGGAATACCTGTAGAATGTCGAGATGGTGTGCGCGTACCGTAGAGAAAGATCAGGCTGATTGCGAAGAACTCCTTTTTGTCTTGGAAGGACTACCTACAAATAAGAACACAAGACCACAAGATTTTGATTAGACAATAAATGAGGAAACTGCCTTGGGCCCAGGAAATATAAAACTTCCTTTCGAAGGTGGTCAGTTTCCCTGCTAATATGAATTAACACAAAAGACTGTAAAATATCAATTAAGTTGCTTTGTTGAACTAGGTAGGGGAAAGGCTGGTTTTCTGGTTTTGATCGGAGGAACCGATGCCGGTTACTGATAACCGATACTGGTGGGTTCTAGGATCTGTAGGTTAGTTGCTTTGTGGGGTAGTTGTGTTGTTTGTAAGGCTGTATATAGGTGGTATTAGGAAATGAGGTGATGAGAGGTAGATGAATGATAGTTAGAGGTAATATGCATGCTGGGTAGTGGATTCAGGGATGGATTTATGAGGACTGTAATTCAAAAGGCATAAGAAATGTTATAACAGAGGACATGCAAGATGTGACTTACTGGTTTTGATGAAGATGCAAGCTGATCTCCTTTGCTGTAAACACTTCTGGTATTTCCACTAGTCTCTGCTCGGTCAAGTGAAGATCTGGACTCTCTTTTTCGCTCCCAATGATCTCTGTTGATTCAAAAATCATTCGACCTGATCCCAAAAATGAAATTCCGATCCTTTGTTTTTGGTTTGGGGAGCCCATTTACAGGGAACCGATGGCGGTTACGTAACCGACGATGGTCGAGTAGGAACCGGCATCGGTAAGGAAAAAGTAGGCTATTTTTAGTAAAACAGCCCACCTTCCCTGCTTTTCTCCCGAGAGATCAGTTGCGGGATTGGTCAAGTGGCTAGAAGGTCGGTTTTGGGTGCGAGTAAGGAGGCATTAGTTATGGATGTGAGTCTAGACCAAGTCATAGGTCTTAATTAGGTTAGTTTAGGGTTAGGGCTATGTCATGATGAGGTGGCAAAATGAGGTGGCAGGTAAGGTGATGTGGATTTATCAATTACAAGGTAATTAATAAATAATTGTGTAAGGTTTAGGTGATGAGGTTAAGTTGCGAGATGTGATGTGGGTCATAATTTGGGGGGCTTCGATGGTTTTCAAGACACCAATTTGGTGTCACCCCCTTCCATTTTGAATCCTAATACCTAATTTTCGAGATCCACATGATGCTAATTAGCACCGTACAATATTATTTGTCTCAAGACCGTACACCCAACGGTCAGCTCCTCGTTGGTATGCCATCGTTGCTCACTTTTCATAATAACTCCGCACAAATTCCATCTGGGTGGCCTCAATTACCTCATATACTACTCATAGACTCTACCTCATCTCTCTCACAGATTGTATCTTTTATAACCTCTTGCCACCTATACACATGAGCTTTCCCTCACAAGCTCTGCCCACCTTTTCATTCCACAAATTCATCCGGTAGCCTCAACCTCTTATATAGGACACCCTTATGACACATTCATCACCATTATCTTATATTCAATCCCACCATTGTCTAGTAGCGGCTCTTGGACCAATCCTCCTCTGTTTACAACGACAGCACCATCATCTAACCCAACCAATGATTTAATCAAACAGATGATGGACAAGATGCAAAATCTTGAGGCTTCTATTTCAGGAAGTCGTAACACCCTTGACATACGAGCAAGTTTGTTAGGAGCCTATTCATCCTTCTGTCCCCCTTCATACATATCCTCCTCAATGGGAATTACCGAAATTTACTCGCTTTAATAGTAAGGAGGACCCTCAACAACACTTGTGATCGTTCAGACATGCCTGCTATCTGATTGCTCATGACGATGCCTTACTACTCTATACCTTTCCCATGTCCTTATCAGGACCTGTCTTGGAGTGGTACAATGCTTTAGCCCAGCACTCAATCTTCTCCTTTAACCAGTTAGCCCAATCTTTCTTGGATCACTTCTCCATCAATATTGCCAAGAAAGTATCCATTACCGACCTCTATGCCATCTGACAATTTGAAGACGAGTCTATCACAGATTTCATTGGACGATGGCGGGGCCTCATCAACCAACTTACTTACGCCTTACCTCAGGCTGAGCTCATCGAAATCTTTACGCGGGCTTGGGCTAAACACATTTCTCCCACCCTCCAAATTCAAACTTTTCTGCACCTTTGATGAGGCCTTTACTATGGCTCGGAAACTAGAGATTTGAGCCTTAGAGGAGGAGAAATTGAGGTTACGCAACAAAAGCTCAAATTTCCAGACCCAAGACTCTACCACCAAACCCAACACCACCAACTCTCATGCATTGACTGCTTCGAAATCAAAGGGTGTAGTACACGCAGTGACGGTCAAATCTCAAGCACTTTCTAATACCCATCCAAAAGCCACCTATAAGTATAAAGCCGAGCCCATCAACTACACTCCCTTGGGAGAAACTTATGGTGTGATCTTAGACAAATTGCTTAAAGCAGGAGCTATCACCTTGCCTCCTGTTAAACCTCACTCCGGGTTTGATTCCACCCATGCTATACCTTCTTGGTATAAAGAAAATGACTTCTGTAACTTCCATTACATGAAGGGACACAATCACGAAAATTGCAAGATGTTGAAAAACATAGTGCAGGAAATGGTTGATGCAGGGGATATAACTCTCGATAATCCTAATGCCCCCGCTAATCAAAATTTAAAAATCTTCAATAAACCATTTCCAAACCATGCATCTAACAGTAACACAAACCAAGACACCTCAGCCGAGGAGAAGAGTGTGCATGAGATCCATGTGATTTTCAACTCCCAACCCAGGGCCTCCATTGAGGAAATTCTGAATCAAGCTTCTTCACCAACGCAAGGGATCTCACCCCCTTCTCCTTCATCAGGAAAAGAGGACATTCCCACTATTCCTTTACCCATAAAGGAATTAACCACCCAGAGTTCTCTTCTCACAAATGAACCTTCTTACACCACATCCCTGCAAGATTGTGAGTGGATGTTATCTAACTTATCTATTTCCCAAACATCTCCTTCCACCACTCTTGCTGCAAAAGAAGAAGGCTTGCCACTTTTTCTATCATCCTTAGAGGAGAAACCCCTTGAGCCTACATCACCAAACTCCTTAATCATGATGGATCCCCTCGAACATGCCCTCCTACCTATTATTTCTTCATCACCTAAATCTTTCCAGTGACCGGTTGACCTCTTAACACCCATTGATACAACACCTCATTTACCCCCTGTATCACACCCACAGTGGACCAGAATCACAACCCACCTCTCTTCCATACCAAAGTTCTTGTTCACACGTGAAGATTGTCATCCCTCGAGAAGATAGATGAGTCTTATGGGAGCGTTTGAGTACACCATGCTCTACTCAAATGTAGATGACTAATCCAGACACCTCTACCATATACCTGAGGTGTTTACAAAAGCTCAAAATGCCTATGTCCTCACCTTCACCCCCCTCATCTCTATCGAATCCCTCAGCCACCTCTATCAACCTAACCAAACCTTCCCTTACGCTTGGGACTTCACCAATTCCCAGCCTGACACACCCACCTAAATGGTTAGATTTATCCAAAAATAATGCCATCAATCCATCTAAGAGACAGACCCAATCTCCTTGAGTTCAATCTATGCCTCTGCCACAACTAAAACCCTCACCCCCGATCACACCGATACAGCAGGCACGGCTTCAGCCTTCACCATCACACCTACCTTCTATATTAGGGCCTCACCCCTCCACCTTGCCTCAATACACCATGCCTCCCACATCTTCTTTAACACAACCTATACCTTTTGCACCCCTACAGACACTCATGGGTGTCTCAACACCATCGCCCCAAGTATCTTGCCTACCTGCCAACCCTAAGCAAACTCGATCATCGAAGGACTTGTTTGTTGTCACTCCTCTCTCCCCATGGTTGTTTCCTGCCACCACGTCAGCTAGGGCCTCATCATCTAACCAGCTAAACATAACTTCTGCACAGAGGAAACCATGCCTAGTTAAAACCAATCATCAAAATCCCTTGCCTAAATCACCACCCGTACAAACCACTCGTACCCAACCATTACCAAAACAATCAAAAATCTCACCCACTCAATCAACAGCCTCATCTTCATCTGAATTTGACCCGCTCAAAGGATCTTACTCCAAGATCCTTGATATGTTGGTAGGGGATGTGACCATTTCCCTACCCCCGCTCAGACTCTATGATCCATCTAAACCTCGACCTATAGGTTATGATGAATCTAAAATCTGTGCTTACCATCACACACCAGGACACGATGTAGAAGGATGCAAAGCTTTGAAAGCCATCCTTCGCCAGTCACCTATCTCAGATAGACAGCCTAAGAAAGATAATTTATGGAGAGAGAAGCCCTTAGCTTTGATCCCTTCTCCTATACCACCATCCCCACCTTGCCAAAATCTATCATCATTGCAACCCCACCTCTTGAGAACAATGACTTATCCCCGCCATCTTCCTCCTCTCATATTCATGAGATCAACATGATTAACATTGCTACTCGAGGTCAGAAAAACAATGGAAAAGCTAAAGAAAGCACACCTACGGCCTCTCTTTCTCCTTCTGCCATCCCGATTGCACCACCACCTAAAGTGGTCATTCATGGACCTACCTATCCCATCTCTGATGGAGTTTCCCATTACACCATGATCAAACAACTTCACCAATCTCCTGATCAAAATGACACTCTATGATCTCATTCAAACATCTGAATCACATCGACAAGCTTTAATTGAGATCCTTCAAGGGATAGAGGTCCTACCTAATGAAACCTTGCACGTCGCCTCCATTTTAACACCTAACCACGTCGCTTCTCTCACCAAACAACCTACCTCCACAACCACTTCTGTCCCTGTACAACAAGCCGCTGCTGTAAGTTTTTCGAAGTAGAAATTGTCATATTTGGTGCAGAAGACCCTAATCCCAGCTCTTTTCATCTTGGCTTACATCCGAGATATTTAGGTACATCATGTTATGATTAATGGGGGTGCTATCCTAAACATCGTCTCTTCCAAATCCTTCCAACAGATGAATATCCCTCCTAGCTGCATGTGTGCCAACACCACCATGTTGTGTTCATTCAACAATGCTATTACTTCTACCTTAGGCACCGTGATCCTTAACATTTGTATAGGGCCACGTACCTTACCTGAACTCTTTTATGTCCTTGAGGGAGAATTCTAATACAACATGTTGTTAGGATGCCCTTGGATCCGGGCTATGGGATGTGTTCCCTCCACCTTACATAGATGCATCAAATTCGAGTATGAGGGGAAGTCATACACTATCAAAGCTGACGCTTCCCATTTCAAAACCTGTAATATGTTATATCACCCTAATGATGTGCTTGTACCAGTCAAGGCACCCATTGATCCAACCCAACCATCTACTTCAACCACACCTCAACCATCCACCTTAACCACACTCACACCTTCGACCAATGAACCCACTGCCACGAATACCACTTCCTTCCCCGCAGACAACATCCCAACTTCAGATCCCTTGGTAGAGGTTTTTCAATGCCTTACACTGGGGGAATACCGCCTATACAATGTTAGCACCTTTCTTACCCCATAGGAGTACGGACAGTTACATGTGCATCCTACCTACGACTGTCATGTGGGGGAGGTGATCTCCTACAGACCACCTAATTGCTGCACCAACCTAACGTATGGGGGTGTCGACACATCCTCTGTCACCCCTGAACCTCCCCTTGGTGTGGTTCCCTTCCAATCTGATTTTTGATATCTAACCAACCATCATTTCGCCCTCACCTTCCTGACGCGCTGTGCTTGGAAGGGTTTTGGTTTTGGTCTTTATGAACAAGGCCGACATACGATCATTCCCATAACTACCTGCAAACACAAAGATCATCGTGGTCTTGGATTTTTTGAACCACCTACACCGAAGAAACCTCATGTCAATTATATCCAGGAAAACAACGAAGTCACCCCTTCCGAACCATCATCGCCCATTTTTCCATCTTCACCCACAGAGTCGATAGACCCAGAATCTATCCCTCCTAAATTTTTTTTTTCATGAATGCTATCTTCATGGGTCCTCTCACTTATCAACATGATAGTGAAGACCCATCTTCTCTCCCCCTTTTGTATCCAAACATGATCGAAGAATATTTGCCTTCAATTAATGTTGTGGAGTGCCAGGATGATGACTCCATCCTCACCTACCTCGGTGCGGATGACTCTTATATTCAACGTGCCTTACCATTTGACACCCAAACTATGTTGAATGAATCGACTATAGAAATCAACATCCACACGGAGGAAGATCCTCACATTTTAAAGATCAGACAATCTCTCGACACATTAGAACAAGCCACCTTCACTACCTTCCTCCATGTGCCCCACAATCAAGCTTTTTCTTGGTCCTACACCGACATGCCAGGAATCGATCCTGACATTGTTGTCCATAACATCACTCTGAAACCAGACTCTAAACCAGTTAAACAGAAACTGAGAAAAATACATCCACGCATTTCCCTCTTGGTGAAAGAAGAGCTTCAATGCCTCCTTTCTGTTTCTTTCATCTTACCTATTGACTATCCGCAATGGATTTCTAATGTCATACCTGTCACTAAAGCGACGGGGGGACTTCAGATATGTACAGATTTTTGGGATCTTAACCTCGCTTGCCCAAAGGATGACTTCCCCCTACCTAGCATTGATCAACTTGTTGATCTCACTGCGGGCCATGAGATGCTTTCTCTCATGGATGGCTTCTTGGGATACAATCAAATTTTGGTAGCCCCGGCCGATCAACATAAAACCACCTTCATTACCCCCTGGGGGACCTTCTGCTATCGTGTCATGCCATTCAGCCTTAAGAATGCTGGTGTGACCTATCAGCGGGCTATGACTTATATTTTTCATGACATTATGCACACTATCCTTGAGGATTATGTCGATGATCTTCTTGGAAAATCCAAACATCGCAGTGAACATCTCGATGTTTTAACCATTATTTTCGATCACCTGTTACAATACTGTGTTCGTCTTCAACCAAAGAAATGTGTCTTTGGCATCCTTTCGGGAAAACTCCTTGGCTTTATCATCTCTTTGCATGGCATTGAGGTCAACCCAGCTAAAGTCAAAGCTATCCTAGAAATGCCCCCACCCACTAACCTCAAACAATTGCGTAGTTTGCAGGGAAAACTCCAATCTATCCGGCATTTCATTTCACAACTCTCGGATCGATGTCAACCTTTCCATCATCTCCTTAAAAAGGACATTGTCTTTCAATGGAGCGAGGAGTGCCACCAAGCCTTTGAGGCTCTTAAAGCTTATCTCTTGCAGCCACCCGTGCTTGTCCCACCTCAGGACGATTGCCCTTTCTACCTTTACCTTTCTGCCACCGACCATGCTGTAGGAGCCATGCTCACACATCGTGACTCTGAGCATCGAGAACAAGCAGTTTATTACATAAGCTGCACTCTTGTGGATTACAAGACTAGGTATACACACGTAGAAAATTTGTGCCTAGCCCTATCATTTGTGGCCACCAAACTCCGACATTACCTCCTGAATCACAAAACTTTTGTCCTCACCAACACTGACCCCATACATTATATGTACGCCAAACCTCATCTAAACCAACGCATCACCCGATGGCTTATGCTCCTCGCTGACCTCGACCTTGAGTTTGTACACCAGAAATCAGTCAAAGGACAAACTATCGCAGACCAACTTACGGAAGCCCCTTTACCTGGGGAACAATTTACCAATTTTACTTTCCCTGATGAACTCATCACAACTCTTTCACTCAGTGATGTGTCGTATCCAATGACCCTCTTCTTTGATGGATCTAAATGCCAGTGCGGTGGAGGGGCAGGCGTTGTTCTCATTCCTCTTGAAGGTGAACCTATGCCTCTTTCATTCAGGCTTGATTTCCCCTGCACTAACAATACAGTGGAATACGAGGCCCTTGTTTTGGGTCTCCACGTTGCGTTACACTTAGGTGTGAAGTCTATTAATATTTACGGTGACTCTCAATTGGTAGTAAATCAAGTTACTGGCATCTACCAATGTAAAAATGAGGAACTTCAAAAGTACAAACATTACGTGGATTCACTTTTGACCTTATTTTCTCATTATTCTATCCAAACCATTCCCCGCTCAACTAATAAATTTGCAGATACCATGGCTTGCTTGGCCTCGCAAATTCCAGCCTCACCAACTGACTCGGACATATTTGTCTTGGTCCAACAACTCTTTGCCCCATCTTACTTAGTTCTGGATGTTTGTATGGTAAATAATGTATCTGCTGATTCGCAGGATACCTGGTATCACCAATTTCACGACTACCTTACAACCTCTATTCTACCACCTGACCTTACTAGTAATGGCAAACATGCTTTTCTTAAAAGTGTTTCTCGTTATGTCGTCATGGGGGGACTCCTCTATAAACGTGGCTTCGATGGTATACTCCTTCGCTGTCTAACCGGCGCTGAAGTCGCTCACACCACCCAACAAATCCATGATGGACTTTGTGGTGGGCACTTTAGTGGCCTCACCATGGCCAAGCGGATCCTTCACCTAGGATATTATTGGCCTACTCTCAATAAAGACTGCTGCGAATATGTTAAGCGTTGTGTTATGTGTCAACAACATGCCAACCTTCAACATACTCCTAGCCACCCGTTACAGGTCGCACGAGATCTTTGGCCTTTCTCACAATGGGGTTTAGACCTTATTGGCGAGATCCACCCGCCTTCTTCACAGCATCACCATTGGATCATCATGGTAACTGATTATTACACTAAATGGGTGGAGGCCGTTCCACTCATTTCAACCAAAAAAGAGAAAATCGTTGAGTTCATCAATCATCACATTTTCTGTCGTTTTGGTGTTCCTCATCGCCTGATAACAGATAATGGAAAATCTTTCAAAAATAAGTTGTTACAAGACCTTTGTGACAACTTTGGTATCAAACTTAGCTTCTCGTCACCCTACTATCCACAAGAAAATGGACAAGCCAAATCTTCTAACAAGACCTTAACCAAAATTCTCATGAAAGTCGTTAACAATTCTGGGAAAAACTGGCATGATCACATCCCCTTTTCCCTTTGGGCTTATCGTACCAGCATTCGTACTTCCACTAATGCCACACCATTCTCTCTGGTGTATGGTACCGAGGTTGTCTTGCCTCTCGAAATACAAATCCCTTCTCTCAGAATATCTCTTCAGGATATTCTCACCAATGATGACTTCCGCCAAGAGCGGTTAGCCCAATTAGAGCTTCTTGATGAGCGTCGTCTTACAGCTCTTGACCACCTTCAAATTTATCAAAAGTGCATTAAGCGTGCTTATGATAAGCGAGTTCATGAGCGTACCTTTAAGATTGGTGATCTTGTCCTCAAAGAGAATCAACATGTAACCAAACTAGAAAAGAGTAAACGTGGAAAATTTATTCCTAATTGGATTGGGCCTTACATTATCACTCACACCTATAGATCAGGTACTTATCGTTTAGCTTCGCTTAATGGTAAACCTGAGCCTGAACCCCTTAATGCCTTACATCTTCGACCATTCTACTATTGAATTTAGTGTTACATCACTTCTTATCTACCTTGCGCTCATCCCTTGAGCTCATTTACCACCTCATACACCTTGTTTCGTGCATCTCAAAATAGAATCAAGCTCACATGGTTTGATCATCACCTCCTCTTAAAGGTGCCTTCCCCTTTTTAGTCTGGTCCATGACTTAAAAGTATCAAAATAACAAGTTCTCAATTATATGATTCTGGGATATTCTTGAGTCAAACTTCCTACAAAACTAGATGCTTCATGCCAAATGGACATTTAGACTACGCTCTGAACTAGACTGCTCCCTCAAAGGACCTATGTGTAAAGCTGCATCTACTATTAAACTAGACTGCTCCCTCAAAGGACATCTACGTGCAAAGCCGCATCATGCTACTATAAGTAGACTGCTCCCTTGAAGGACAGCTATACAAAGTCAGCCTCTATGAGAAGCTTCTTGCCTTGATCAGCTTTGTGAAGACCTCAAGAAACAACAAAATGCATATCCCATATAGACTTCTTGCATCGATCAGTCTATATCCCAAAAAAAAAGAATTAAAAAAAAAATTAGTATTCAAAAGCACTTTTGAGTCATGGACTTGTCTATTTTTTGGTTCTCTTTGATTAGAATAATCACCTTATAACAAGTCCTCTACGCCCCAGCCATACCATCCACCTCACCCCACCATTTTTCAAAAAAACTCAAGGGACGTGACGTATAACCGATATATCATGATTATACAACTCTTTCCACCCATTGAATTCTCGCATATGCAAGGTACCTAGAGATTCAAGCTCATCCTATGATAATACGTGGTTTGTTTAGCTCTTTCCAACTATGGGACACTTTTTGCCTCGTTTACCCGAATCTAGGATTATGTGTTGACCTTAATCAGGACACGGTTACCTATGCTTGGGTAAGCTAACCCTCGCTTCAACTATACCTTACACTAACACCAACAACCTTACCCTACCAATATCAAAAATTTTACCAACCAACAAATTTCCTAACCACAACCAAATTGCCTGAATTCACCTCTCCCTGGTCCTAAGGGAGAACTACATCGGTCTGAGGCCCCTCCTTGCTTTGTGCAATGGGCTATGTAGGCAGCACTTAGGAGACATGGGGTCTCCCAAGGTTAGCTCGACCATCCCCTACCATAACCTATCATGTGTTGTGTTTTCCTTAAAAATATAAATATTTTCACGTATTTATATTGGTAACACTCACCTTTGCCATCAATCAACCGGCCCGACCCAAGGCTGCCACCAATCAATCGGCCCGACCCAAGGCAGCCACCAACCAACTGGTCCGACCCAAGGCCGCAACCAATTCATTGGCCTGACCCAAGGCCGCAACAACCTAATCAGCCTGACCCATGGCCGCAACCAACCAACCGGCCCGACCCAAGGCCACCACCAATCAATCCGCCCAACCCAAGGCCGCCACCAACCAACCGGCCCAACCCAAGGCTGCCACCAACCAACTGGCCTGACCCAAGGCCGCCACCAATCACCTGACCTGACCAAAGGCTGCCACTTATCAACCGGCCCGACCCAAGGCCACCACCAATTAATTGGCCCAACCCAAGGCCACCACCAATCAATCTGCCCGACCCTAGGCCGCAACCAATCAATCGGCCTGACCCAAAGCTGCAACCAACCAATCGGCCTGACCCAAGGCTGCAACCAACCACTCGGCCCGACCCAAGGCCGCAACAAACCAATTGGCCCAACCCAAGGCCGCAACTAACCAATCAGCCTGACCCACAGCCACACTAGTTAAGTACCTCGATCGAAGCCCGCAAATTATGATTCTATCCACCCATCATGTAGCCATTTGTTTAATCGAGCTCACATGTTCATGTTTTAGCATGACTAAGATACTTGAATTGATTAGCCAACCAGCTTTGCCTAGACTAAGACTGTGATGTTTATCTCAACCAAACCAACCATTTGGTACTACCGAACATGCCTAAATGTTATGGTACCTTACCCGTTATATCCCTTGGAGCTACTTCCTATGCCTTGGATACCAGGATTATATCAACCTTGTTTGGATAAACTATCGACCTTTGCCTATGAATTGCTTGTTTGCTCTTCAAATCATGTACCTTGGTCATACTACTGCATTTCAATGTGTGTCTGCTTCCTTGAACTTACCCCACCTTCTTATCATCATCTCATCATCATTCACCCTTTATCAACCCTATCCCTGATTTCACGTCACCTCAATCTGTGATAGATTTGAGGGGGATTACCTATACCATTAACTGGGGCAACCACTTCTTATTATTGTCAGTGCAGCTTTACAAGACAAGCTACACGACAACAAGGGGCAAATGTAGACACCAAATTTGGGTCCTACGACTCCCTGTACCCCGTATCTCATCCTGCAACATAACCCTACCTCACCACCTAAACCTTACACACTTAACTATTTATTAATTACCTTATAATTAATAAATCCACATCTCCAAACCTGCCACCTCACCTCGCCACCTCACTATGACCTAGCCCTAACCCTAAACTAACCTAATTAAGACCTATGACTTGGTCCATACCCACACCCATGACTCATCACCCCTCACCTGCACTAACATGAACCTAATAATGACTTGACCAAGCCCATAACTGACCTTGGGAGAAAAGGAGGAAAAGTTGGCTATTTTACTAAAAATAGCCACTTTTCACCTAACCGACAACGGTCCCTATTTGACCACTGTCGGTTACATAACCGCCATCGGTTACCTGTAAATCCCCTCCCTCAACTAAAAGAAAGGAGGAGGAAATTCATTTGCAATATCTGGAATCCATTTACGGAGGAAATTCATTTGGAAGATCCGGAATTCATTTGTAGAGGAGAGGATCGAGCCCAAGACTGTAACTGATCAACGAGATCACTGTCACACTCATCCAAGCATTGGGAGAGTCAGAGGATAGCTTCATCAACTCACTTTCGAGGGTTGGATCATCCCACCTGAGCTTTTCCTTCGTCACCACATTCCTCGGACCTGTATCCTCGTCAGAAAGAAGTAAGAAGTATCTTGTATGCTTCTAGGCTCCCTTTCGTGAAATTTTGATTGATAGGTAATTATAAGCTCACCCCTAGATCTAATCCCCGGCAGCACCTAGCACCTACCCTACATTCATCCATCCTCATATTTCCCAGAAGATAGCTCTCTCACTCTCTGAATCTGCTCTATCACCCTATTACTCCCCTCAACTATCTACTAACCTTCCAAACCTCATAACCACCTTAAACCAACCTACATTAAAAGAATCCCTAAATCGTTGCCCTTACCGATCTCGGTTACTCTCTACCGGTACCGGTTCTGGTAACCGCGATCGGTTATCCTGTGACTGCCATTGGTTACTGTGACTTATACCAAAACCAGCCTTTTACCTATTCACCTCAAAACAACCTCAGATTCAGTCTGGTCTATCCCTGTAACTTGATCTGAACATGTCAATAACCAGTGACCAAACAAACAACATGACGTTTTATTATTGGTAGTTTAGTCTCTATTGCTTTGTAACGAGATACCTAAATTGTGAGTTCACAATAGCTTCTTTATTATCATTTACATCAATTTGTATTAAAAGGGAACTGAACACCTTTGAAAGGAAGTCTAATATTTCCTGGGCCCAAGGTAGTTCCCTAATTTATTATCTAACTAAAATCTGGTGGTCTTGCATTCTTATTTACAGGTAGTCCTTCCCAGAAAAAAAGGATCTCTTCATAATTTATATGATCTCTCTACGGTACGTGCACACCTTCCCAACACTCAACAGGTATTCTTCCTAGCCCCAATCCTTATCTGTTTCTCAAGAGAATGAAAGGATAGAAGAACCTCTATTCCGGAACAAAATTCTGTGCGAAACAGGATGAGGCAAGTTTCCTCATTGAACATGTTTTACATGTGGATCTCCTGACCACTACAGGTGCAAATGCCTTCAGAATATTACTTTTTTGGGAAGAATCATAACTATGAGAAATTCCAGGACTTATATGATCATATTAACAAACACAATAAAAAGGAAAACAAGGGCACATGGATGGTTAGGATACATCCTGTGATAGAAAATTAGTGGATGCCAAAGTTTGCACTAGAACCTAAGGTAGTACCTGTGAATATTACTACACATTTTGAAGTTGCATGTGCAAAACAGACATTACAATAGAAGCCTACCATTACTAAGGAGGATTTTTTACATGCAAGATATCCAAATCCTACACATCAGAAGGACGTTTATTATGAGACCATGGAGGTACTGAGAAATATTCAGGGTGAAATACGGTGTTTAAAAGAACAGTCATGGAAGTTAGGACAAAAGAAGGAAGCATATATGGTTCAGTCAGATGTTGATGATTTGAAAGAGGTATAAAAGATAATGCACCAAGAGAATATTATTCCATTACTAGGTAATTAGTTAAAGGGGAACACTCCACACACAGGTATTGAGAATGGATGGAAGATATTTCATGTTAATCTTCCCCCTCATAGCTTATATTATTACAAGGAAATCACTCTAATTTTTTTTATGGATAGGTGGATTTTGAGCAATATATTGATTGAAATAGACATGGAAGTGAATGTGCTTACTTTAGATGCATGGGTGCAGATGGGAAGACCTCCATTACAACCATACTCTAATGCATTATTTATGGATAATTGGACTAATGCCATTCCAATCGGCGTTTTAAAAGATGCATCCATTACTATACAGAGGGCCAAGTTCACTGGGGACTTTGAGGTCTTAGCACTTGTAGAAGATGAAAACTTCCCAATTCTACTTGGGAGCCCTTGGTGTTATGTAAATAATGTTGATCTATGGTTCAATAAGGGGTATATAAGTTTTGAGAACAAGGAAGAATGAGTTATTATCCCTTTAACAAATGGAAAATATGAACCTTTGAGTGAGGAAGAACTAATCAGAATATATATGTGTGCTATTAGAGATCCATAAGTACTTGAGCCATTTAAGGAGGGAATCCTCTAGTGGGAAGATGCATAGTCTATTAGTGAGACTACAAGTATTTCTTATGACAATTGGGACCATGGAAGCTATGAGATGGTTGGGTGTGAGGTAAAAAGTTCATTTTCACATAGGAGAAAAGCTCGTTGTATTATACGGATAGGTTAAAACTCTATACCCTCGTATATTAGAGAAGGATATCCTATGGTATGCCTATGCACCATGTAGGAGAAGTGGATAGATCAAGCAAAGAGAAGAAATATGTTAGTATATACCCTACACAGGACGTCAGTGCATTACTGGATGGTTCACAGGGATAATATCATAGAATGGAATGAAGTAAGAATTTCTCTAACAACCCAGTTTCTCAGGAGAAATGTGCCTACTCATATCTACATATATCATGGTAATCATCCTATTTAGCACCATGTTTAGGAGTGTGAGAGAATCTAGATATAGGGGTAGGAAGCTTTACCACCTTCACTGTAGGTGTACAAAAATTATTCCACTTTGCAAGGTTGTGCACACACATGGTATGTTTATGCCGAAATACATAGGGAGACTGAAAATTCATAGGACTTGATTGTAGGATTGGTCCAGAGTTTTGACTATTTCTCTTCTAAACCTCCAGTGAGATAAGCATCACAAATTATGGAATGCTTGACTATGGGAGATAGTGCAAATCCTATAGAACTCATTTAGGATTTATTTGATGAGGAATAACAAGGCGTTTTTGTTGATAAAATATATGAGATAGATGTTGAACTACTTAAGTGCATTTTCCTTGACAAGGAGAAAGGAGATATGGTCTACATAGTGGATGGAGAAGAAGTAGAATATTTGGACATAGATCATTTAGTAGGTATGCATGAGGTCTTAGAAGGTGTAGATAACAATAAGTGCACCTATCATGAACCTATAAAGAAAATGAAAGTGAACATTGGCACGGATGTTGAACCTAAGGAGGCCATAATTGGTGATTATTGGTCTGATTCTGAAGTAGCAAAGATAATTATGTTACTAGATGATTTCTAGGACTTCTTCCCTAGGGGCTATCCTGAGTTAAAGGGGGTGCATGAGTCATTAGGTGAGATGAAGATTAAGCTAAAGGAAGGAGCACACCCATTCAGGAAAAGACCTTACAATATAAACCCTAACTTGTGCATAAAAGTTAAAGAAGAAATTAAGAAAATATGGAAATATGGCATCATTAAGCCCCTAGAAGAATCAGAGTGGGTTAGCCCCATGGTAATTAGTATAAAGAAAGATGGCCAGATTATGATTTTTTTATTATAGGGAGTTGAATGGTGCATGTTTGATTGATCCTTTTCCTATGCCTTTCACTAAAGAAATATTAGAAGGTGTTGCAAGGCATGAAGTTTTCTCTTTCACAGATGGATTCTCGGGGTCTCACTAGGTTGGTATTATGTAATAACATCAGGAGAAGAAAACCTTCACCATTGAATGGGGAATATTTGTATATATAGTGATGCCCTTTGGTTTAAAGAATGCACCTATTGTATTTTCATGCATTGTTGTTCAAGTATTACAGGATTTTATTCATAAACTCTTGCAGGTTTACTTGGATGATTAGACAGTATATGGGCTTATTAAGGATCATTATGAAAACTTATGCTTAATTTTTGAAAGATGTAGAGAGTTAAGCATCTTTTTAAACATCAAGAAGTGTGTATTTGATACACCTTTTGGAAATTTGTTAGGGCATATCATCTGTAAGGAAGGTTATTTAGTAGATACAGCTAAGGTTGCACTTATTATAGGCCTGGAAGAACCTACCAGTCAAAGTGAGGTGCGTAGATTGTTGGGCCATAGAAGGTATTATAGAAAACTTATCAAAGGATATATGAATATTTCCACACCCTTGGAAGAGTTACTCAAATGTAAAGGGAAATTCTATTGAGCATAACCACGACAACGCACATTTGAGGCATTAAATGAGAGACTTACTACAATGCCTATTCTACATTTTCCCTCATGGAACCAATTGTTTCACATTCATGTGGAAAAATCTAGCATGGCCATTGGTGCAATGTTTTTTCACCCTGGAGAAGGTATTATAGATCATCCTATCTATTTTTCTAGTATAAAGTTGACTCCTGTAGAATAGAGTTATAAAACTATAAAGCATGAGGCCTTGTCGATGATCTATGCACTGCCTAAGTTTAGACAATAATTGCTACCAATACCATTTTTATTTTATACAGATCATATGGCATTAAAATACTTGGTAAATAATCCCATTTTACAGGGGTGCATATGTCAATGGGTTATCTTATTCTGAGAATTTGAATTTACAGTCATGGAAAAACCATCTAAAAGTAATTATTGTTCAGACCACTTATCGATAATTTAGGCAGGGGAGGATGCGAAGACAACTGAAGATATAATTCCGGATGAAAAATTGTATAGGTTAAATCAAGTGCCTTCAAAATTGGAGGATATTCTATCTTTCTACACACATGTATGGTGTCATACGGAATGAAATCATTAGAGAAGAAACAACTTACAATTCATGTTTCCCTCTTCATGTATATTAGTTGTGACTAATATAAACAAGGTTGAGATGATTTATTATGCCAATGTGTACTAGAACATGAGCACATGGATATCATGGAAGAGGCTCATAGTGGTATTTTAGGTGGGCATTATGCAGGTGACGCCACCCACACAATATTATATTTGTTCGATTATGGTAGGAGGCCTTGTAAAAGGATTGTAGAGAGTATTGTAAGGCATTTGATCATTGTTAATTCCCTTTCGAAACCTTGGAAAAGAGATGAAATTCCTGTTAGTACAAAATCACAACACCCCTAGATGTTGATTAGATTTCTAGGTTGATCACTCTAGCATCCAGTGTGATTGCACAACATTGAATCCTTTCTTTGAGTGTCGGACTCATGAAAATGAGAAAGGAATCTCCAGAGAAGGCTGGTTCCTCTTCCTAAACTACCTGACACAATCTATTCCAGTGTAGGAAATCTAATCTAATCCTAATCAAACCATGCCAAGGAGACAGAGAGAGAGAGGGAAAAGGGAAAAATAGAGCCTACACTAAAATGGTGATACACCAGAGAAGGAAAATGTTGAACATCTATAAAAACTGCCATGGGACAAGGAGGGGTGAGCAAATGGGAAGGATGGACAGATGCATCACAGGCCCAAGGATATATTTCACATAGAAAATGTCCCAAAACTCCATGAACAGAGTTCCAAACCTGCAATGAACATTCAAACGTGCACAAATACCTGCAATGAAGAGAGATAAGAAGAAAACAAGCGAAAAACGAGAAAGGATGGACAGATGCATCACGAAACACGTTTTTTATTGCTCCAGAAGTTTGCACAGAACATAATTTCAATAGTAAAAGGCAAAAATGCAATTACAGAGAAAGGGAGGAGGTTCAAACTCCATTTTCAACCCTGGAGAAGAAAAGAAGGGAGGGCAGAGCTGAAAGATGAACCACACTCTTAGAAAGAAGCCCCTCCTTACAATTTATAGGAAGAATGAGAGAGGGAAGAGAGAGGAAATCTGAATCTACCCCAACCACCTATAGGTTTCCTTTAATTTATCTCATTATGGCGGTGGGTGAGAACCCTGGCAAAAGCGGTGAACTGTATTTTGCATTAAAGCTGGTTGTTGAAACGTCATTTCTGGCCATTACAACGTGCCAGAGATGTTCCCTGATTTTATCTGTCCAAACTGAACCAAAATGAAATATTTCCCTTAGAATCGTGTAGATAATTTCACCAGCTTTCCATTGATATAAAGAACGTAAAAATCTGAGCTCTGGATCGAAAGTTATGGCAATCTGAAGATTTAGGGTGAAAACAGGGCAAAACGGATCAGCGGGAAAATATTTGAATTTTTCCCGCGCTCTGCCACTTGGATGACACGTGTCAGGATCTGATTCATTCGTGGGTTCATCCTCTGAAAACTCCCTTCAGGTCCTTCTTTAATTTATTGCCACTTGGACACGTGACATTATTTTATTGGCTTGGGCCTGAGGGTTGCGCTTTGTCCTTCGAAAATTTGGTATTTTTCACTTTGGGAAAAAATTCCCATTTCTCCCCCGCACTCTGCCACTCAAGTGCCACATGGCACGATTTCATTGGATGTGGGCCCTTCCTAACCATTTTACTTTTGTTTTGCCTTTGGAAATTTTTTTAAAATTTTCTCGTCGGGCCGATGAGGTAAGACACGTGGCGAGTTTTGATTCGTTGGCGGCTCTTTCGGCTTTTCACAACCCACGCGTCCCTCGCATACCTTTGGCCTGGCTGTCCCAAAATGTCTGTGAGAAAAATCTTTGAACCACTCGGCTCCTTCGGCTTCCTTGTTCCTGTTTGAGGTGAAGACGTGGCGAGATTCCATTTGCTCTCGGCTCCTTCGGCTTATTACGTCCCACGCGTATTTTTGGCCCGGGTGTCCCAGATGAAAGTCCCCTGTTTCAGCCGAATCGGCTGGTTCGCGTCCTCCGCGTACTTTTGGCCCAGATGTCCCAGAACACCTAGGAAAAATATCTCTGAACCACCCGAAATGGACTGACTTGTGCCAAACCAGCCAATCCGCATACTCTACGTACTTTCAGCCCAGATGTCCCAACTGTGCGAAACGAAGACTTAGACAATTTTTCCTTGCTTTCAGCCATTTCAGCTTTTCGCGCCCCACGCATCCTGACGTCCCAACTGTCCCGCAGACCATCTGGACTAGGACTTAGCCAATTTTCTTCATTTTTCGGCCCCAAGCTTGGTACAACGAACCTCAGTTCAACCCGAACTAGTACAACCCGAGCCCTTCAGACCCGAAATGCCTCAAAACAGTCCTGCAACCTTATTTTTTGCATTTCTTCCATTTTATCAACCTGTTGGGATTCCTTCTTGGATGGGAGAGTTAGAAGGAAGCTGAGGGGACCCCAAAAACATGATTTTTTGCCTTGAATCAATATACTTTCTCGGGATTGAGTAATCTGATGCATGTTATCAAAATTACCTTGGGGGGTGAATTTTGGATAACAGTTTTAGCGGCTCAGCGGGGTTATCTACCTGCTAGATGAATGATCAGTAGCTTGAAGCAATCCATTGGGCATGGAGTCATGAGTAGTAGCCTGAAAAATGATCTAAACTTTGAAAACTTCCCTTTGAACCGCTTGAATCCCACTGAAACGGAGTCATTCTCACCAAAATGCCACTGAAATGGACTGTGCAGGAGCAAAACCAGCACCACAAAAACTATGTACATAACTAAAAATCATACATGCTCCAAATGGAACATGCAGAGTGTGCAAAATCACTTCTTCTGCTGAAAGCTAACCTACCTACTCTATTTTTACTGGAAGCAAAGGTGGGCTAAACAAACCCTACAACCGGTTGTGTAAAATAGCTTCCTTTCTTCAAAATTGGCAGCCATGCAAATGATTTGGAGCTGAGTATGGCTACTAGGATGGGTGGAAAATCAACAAGAATATGAACTTCTACCCAAATCATCAAGGTGTCAGTTGAAGGAAAATTCAATACCTCTTTTAGTTTCTCTACATTTGAATTGAAGAGGTATGATAGCTGATCCTTGGTACTTTGTAACTCACCCTCATGCTCAGAAGCAAGCATGACTGGTTGTGACTTCTCCTTTGGCTCCAATAAATCCAAATGCCTGATTGGGCAAGGTATGGTCCATTTGATATGCCCATAGCTCTGATTTTCAACTCCAAAAATGGAGTCTTCTTGTAGACCTTCCTGAATGGATGGTGTGGAAGAAATGGTGAAATTGTGCCCTTTCTCTTCCTCCAATGAAGAACATGAAAGATTAAAATCTTCCAATCTTGGTTCCAAAGAGCTGCTATAAGATGCAGGCTGCTGCAAATGAATGTTCTCCTTCATGACAGCAGACTCAAGTGTTTGAAATTTGGATGATGAAAGAGAGAATGGTGGAAACTCAACCAGCTCTTCTCCATCAAAACAGTCCTCCAAATCTGACAGATAAACTGCCTCATGGCTGTCCTGCTGCAAATGCTGCACTTCCTCCATGGTATCTTCTTGATCTGTAACTTGACCACCATGGTTTCTCTCACCCTCCAACATTGAGTTTGAGAGATCAAACTCCTCTTCATTACTAGAACTTGAGAGAGGTCAAGTAGAAAAAAGAACTGAAGGTTCTCCTATAGCCTGCTTTGTGCTCAAAGACCTTGGATCTGCAATTTTATCCTCCACAACTAGAATGTGCTCCTCTTCTTTTGGATCTGGAGCAGCTTCTCCTTTCTCTACTACTTGAAGAAAATCTTGCTCTTGATAGACCTCTTCCTCTAGCATGAAGTTTGTCAAGTCAAACTCTTCAATCTACTACTCTAGAGGACAAGTTGGGACTGCAAGATCTTCTTCTGAGCTTTCTTCCTCTATGGCTGATTGTGTAACTTGAATTGAATCAACATTCCCTTCAAATAGAGTGCCAACATGGACACTACTTTATGAAAAAACTGACTGCTGATCTGCTTCTTCTTTTTGCTCTTCTTCTGTTGCCACAAAATCAGTCTTAACCACCATTTGTTCAACCTTATCCTCTTCTGTAGGTTTAACCATCAAGGGGATCTTTGTCATCCCAAATTTGGCAGCCCAAACCCTCAAGTTGTCTGTCATTTCTTTTCTGTTGGGCTCCTCTTCTTGCTGTCCTTCATGGCCGATTTTTGCAATTTCTTCTTCCCCACATGGAATTGGGAATGCAAGAGGAGGGATGGGTTGTAACTCAATTGATTTGGCAATTTTTTGTAGTGGTAGAGGAGGTGAAACCTCTTGTTTCTTTGGGGGAGAGCGTATTTATTTTAGCTCTTGTGGAGGGGATGACTGTTTGGAAGGAAAAAGGAAAGAAGAATTGAGGTGTGGTGGAAGACTGAGAGGTGGAGACATGGGATCAACATTTGGGACAACAGATGGGGAGTTTAGAATTTGCAATTCCAAATGAGATGGTGCTGCTTGAGTAATGGGAAGAGAAGAACCAGATGATGGTGTAGAACTTGCCCATTGACAAGGTTGTTCAACAACAAGTGTATAGGCCTCTATTTCTGCTGTCCATTGTGCAAGTTGGGGCAGCAACTTCATCATGAAGTCCAGTTTCTCCTGAGGGCTGAAGTGTCTTGGAAAAAGGCCTCCCCATGGACAAGGAGTCCTGCAACCAATTCTAAAAGCTCTCATTTGAGCTGTTGCCCTGGACTGCACCATCTTTACCTCCATCTTGTGGATTTTCTCCAACAGACCAGCATCTTGCATCTGATTGTCTTTATTATATGCATACTCTTGATCTTGGAAAGCTCCATAGCCAAACTAATTTTGGCATTGCTGCTCATATGGGTATGCATGCTGATTTTGAATTTGTTCAAAATGCTGATTTGGAGGATTTAAAAAAAATGTTGGAGGTGGGAAACATTGCTACTGTTGTTGAAAATGTGAATTCCATGATGGAAATGAATTCATGATTGCACAACTTCATGGAATGGAAAAGAATGAAAGGGATGGAAAGAAGGATGGATGGGAATGGCTGAAAAATAGGTTTGTAACTTCAGAAATGGGTTGCTGATCAGATGGAGTCACCAGATGTGTTTGCAAGTGCCTTCAAAGGCTGAAATCTTCACAGGAACACACCAACCTACAAAAGATGAAGTGGAAGACCTCTAGGGTCCCACCGGGTGTGCCAAAACTGTTAGTGCAAAATCATAGCACCCATGGATGTTGGTTAGATTTCTAGGTTGATCACTCTAGCATCCAGTGTGATTGCACAACATTGAATCCTTTCTTTGAGTGTGGGACTTGTGAAAATGAGAAAGGAATATCCAGAGAAGGCTGGTTCCTCATCCTAAACTACCTGCCACAAGTTATTCCAGTGCAGGAAAGCTAATCTAATCCTAATCTAACCATGCCAAGGAGACAGAGAGAGAGAGAAAAGGGAAAAATAGAGCCTACACTAAAATGGTGATACACCAAAGAAGGAAAATGTTGAACATCTATCAAAACTACCATGGGACAAGGAGGGGTGAGTAAATGGGAAGGATGAATAGATGCATCACAGGCCCAAGGATAGATTTCACATAGAAAATGTCCCGAAACTCTATAAACACAGCTCCAAACCTGTAATTAACATTCAAACGTGCACAAATACCTGCAATGAAGAGAGGCAAGAAGAAAATAAGTGAAAAATGAGTAATGATGGACAGATGCATCACGAAACATGTTTTTTGTTGCTCCAGAAGTTTACACAGAACATCATTTCAATAGTAAAATGAAAAAATACCATTACAGAGCAAGGGAGGAGGTTCAAACTCCATTTTCAACCCTGGAGAAGAAAAGAAGGGAGGGCAGAGCTAAAAGATGAACCACACTCTTAGAAAGAAGCCCCTCCTTACAATTTATAGGAAGAATGGGAGAGGGAAGAGAGAGGAAATCTGAAACTACCCCAACCACCTCTAGGTTGCCTTTAATTTATCTCATTATGGTGGTGGGTGAGAACCCTGGCAAAAGCGGCGAACTATATTTTGCATGAAAGTTGGTTGTTGAAATCTCATTTCTGGCCATTACCACGTGCCAGAGATGTTCCCTATTTTTCTCTCTCTAAACTGAACCAAAATGCAAGATTTCCCTTGGAATTGTGTAGAGAATTTCACCAGATTTCCATTGATATAAAGAACATAAAAATCTGAGCTCTGGATCGAAAGTTATGGCGATCTGAAGATTTAGGGCAAAAATAGGCCAAAACGGATCGGCGAGAAAATATTTGAATTTTTCCCGTGCTCTGCCACTTGGATGACACGTGTCAGGCTCTGATTCATTCGCAGGTTCATCCTCTGAAAATTCCCTTTGGGCACTTCCTTAATTTATTGCCACTTGGACACGTGGCATTATTTTATTGGCTCGGGCCTGAGGGGCGCGGTATTTTTCACTTTGGGAAAAAAATCCCATTTCTCCCCCGCACTCTGCCACTCAAGTGCCACATGGCATGATTTCATTGGATGCGGGCCCTTCCTGACCATTTTCCTTTTGTTTTTCCTTTGGAATTTTTTTTAAAATTTTCCCGCCGGGCCAATGAGGTAAGACACGTGGTGAGTTTTGATTCGTTGGCGGCTCTTTTGGATTTTCACGTCCCACGCATCCCTCGCGTACCTTTTGCCCAGCTGTCTCAAACTGTCTGGGACAAAAATCTCTGAATTGCTTTATTTGGGCTTCCTTGTTCTAGTTTGAGGTGAAGATGTGGTGAGATTCCATTTGCTCTCGGCTCCTTCAGCTTTTTGCGTCCCACATGTATTTTTGGCCCGGATATCCCAGATGAAAGTCCCCTATTTCGGCCGAATCGGCCAGTTCGTGTCCTCCGCATACTTTTGGCCCGGATGTCCCGAACCGCTTGGGACAAATATCTCTGAACCACCTGAATTGGACTGAGTTGCACCAAACTGACTGATCTGCGTACTCCGCGTACTTTCGGCCTGGATGTCCCAAATGTGCAAAAAAAAGACTTAGACAATTTTTCCTTGCTTTCGGCCATTTCAGCTTTTCGCGTCCCATGCGTCCCGACGTCCCAACTGTCCCGTAGACCACCTGGACTAGGACTTAGCCAATTTTCTTCATTTTTTGGCCCCAAGCTTGGTACAACGAACCTCAGTTCAACCCGAACTGGTACAACCCGAGCCCTTCAGACCCGAAATGCCTCAAAACAGTCCTGCACCCTTATTTTTTGCATTTCTTCCATTTTATCAATCTGTTGGGATTCCTTCTTGGATGGGAGAGTTAGAAGGAAGCCGAGGGGACCCTAAAAACATGATTTTTTGCCTTGAATCAATATAATTTCTCGGGATTGAGTAATCTGATGCATGTTATCAAAATTACCTTGAGGGGTGAATTTTGGATAACAATGCCTTTGAGGCCTATTCCTAGTTCACAACTATTTTTAAAATGGGCAATAGGCTTTTTAGGTCCTATTTTCCCAGCTACATGTAGAACTAGATCACGCTACATCATCACTTATACTAATTATCTTATAAGATGGGGAGAAGTAGCACCTAGAAATTATTGTATAATAGCTACAACAACAAGGTTCTTATGGGAAAATATTCTCACTAGGTATGGATGTCCTCTGAGCTTGACAAGTGATAGGGGTACACACTTCTTAAATGAGGCAATTAGGATATTATTGGATGAATTTATGGTCACACACCACAAGAATAAAGCTTATCACCCTCAATAAAATGGGACTAATGAGGCCTAAAATAATATATTGAGCCATACCTTAATAAAAATTTGTGATGCTAGAAGGAAAGATTGGGATGATAAAGTTTTTGTTGTAATTTGGGCATATCAAATAATCTACGTAAGGTTAAATAAGGCAACACCATTTCATTTGGTGTTTGATGTAGAAGCATTTCTTCCCATGGAATTCATGTTAACTTCTTTTTGTAATACACGCATAGGAGGTCTAACTAATAAGAAAGCATTAGAAGAGAGAATTGACAAGTTAATAAAGTTGGATGAGAGGCATGCTATAGTATGTTGGAGTTAGAAGTAGGAAAAGGCCAGGTAGAAGGCATGGCATAATAGACATATCTGGGATAAGAAGCTTAGGTTGGATAGATGGTACTTCTTTATGATTCAAATTTTTTGTGCCATCTAAGAAAACTTAAGGTGCATTAGTTGGGACTATATGTTATCACTCACATCCTTGAATCATGTACTTGTTAGTTAGAGGCACTTGATGGAACATGGTTACCCGATTACTTTAAGAGGAGTAGGCTGAAGCGCTACTATAAATAAATCTTCTTGGTGTTTGTAATAAGGCAGTATTTCCATTTAGTATAGATTTTCCTTTCTCTATTTATTTTAAGTGTATTTCATTCTTTTTCTCTATGCTTTGTCAATTTAGTTTGTTGGTTTTTGTAATAAGTGTGTTTGCATGCTAGTAACTAATTACAATCTGAAGTATTTTTATGCATAAAGGACTTCACATACCATTGGTGTAGGGTGGTTTCTATTCAAAAATGGGTACACATAAGAATAAAAATTTATAGGTTCTATTCAGTATGGAAAGGAGTTGCTAGAAAGAATATTTCTCCTAGGGAAGACCATAGCTAGAAATAAATGAATAAACAATATAACATGAGGTAAGCAGCAATCTTAAAAAACTATTAGAGGAAGGAAATTTGGTGAGGTAATTCGGCGTATGGAAGTGCGTGGAATGAGGTATGTAGCTAGAAGATAGGAAGGCACATTAAAAGGTTATAGCTGGGGTGCGTAGGTGTGTCACGCAAAAGTTGGGAAAATTGTCAGTTGATGAGAGGATCAGTGGTAGGTAAAGGAGCAATTTCTGTAAAAAAAAATTAAAAATCTATATAACGACATGACATGGGTTCATTTTTACCTTTTTGATCAAAATTATTCAAGCGAGCTAGTTGTGACCAAGCCAAGCGAAACGTGTCAAGGTGCGGAGAGTTGAAAAACTAAACACAGAGAACAAATTTATTCATAGAAATGGCTTTCATCCCCATTGGATAACGGTTTGAGTAGATTAGAATCATTGAGAAGGAGTTAGGGACCATGGTTCTGAGTAAGGGTATGGGGTTTCACGCTAGGGCATGAAATCTTACTCGACAAAAAACAAAAGGTGAGATTTTTATAATGGCACCAAGGAAGGTTCTTGTAATAGGTATGAAGGGGATGAAGAAGGTAGAAGTCGAGGTCAAAGTTACTCTTAAGATAAATTTTTAGTGATGAATTATCTAGGAGTAATCATCAAATGGGATTGGGATTCCCATATCCACAGATGCATAGTAAGTGATTACAACCACCGCACCACTAATAATAAGGGGGATTTGGATGCTTTGTTGAATAAGAAGACCAACAAGCACACAGTGAATGATACGCTAGTATATGACAATGTTGGGGAGAATTTTCTCAAGAAGGTAGGGTTGTATAACTATATAAACTCCCATATTTTGGAAAAAAAAAATTTTTATACCAATGGCTTATGAGAAGAGTCCATGAGGAATTATTTTATTTTTTTGTACGATGGGTAAGGATCACTGTGCCTTTGACTTCCACATTAATAGGACTAAAGGGCACATGCAGAGAAATTATTAGTGATCTAATTGTTAAGGCAGCTATTATAACCACCAGCAAGGAATTAGGATATGGCAAGGTTCTACGCAGAATGGACTTATATAGATTAAGGAAGTACCCTGTGTTGCAGGAAGCCACTCATCTGCTCACTAAGTTGAATGATAAAGAGAGATGATATATGGTAAATACCATGTCATTACATATTGCGAAGAAGATGTCACAAGGGGAAATCTACAATTTAGCAAGCTACATAGTAGAAACAATTATTGAGGAAACATGCACATGTGAAAAGATATGTTTTGGCATTATCCTATTATCTCTTGTGTTTTTATAAATTAGAGTGTCTGATGGGCCAAAGAACAAAATTTAGGAATACCCTATGGAAAAGAAGTCCCTCGCAGAGAGATTTGAGAAGTATTTGTTTGAAGGAACAATGACTGGCCTATTCAAACAAAGGGGAGAAATATGATATGATCTACTACACATGAACTTTGAGGAGGAATGGTGCATTCTAAAAGAGTTACCATAAGTAGTGGGAAATCCTATGTAGTTTGTAGTGTATCAACATTTTTTCATCGCGTAGTTTGCAATGAAGGATGGAACATGGAGTCCTTAGTACATACTGCCCTACGATTTCCTAGTGTGTTATTTCTAGATAGCAGTACTCAGGTTTATTGATGCATGTCAGTTGAGATTTAATGTGGACAAGGTAGATTGTGACTACCATACTATCAACAAAACTTATGTTTATCTAGGTCGATCTATCTACATTGAGAAGCTCATTTCATATTTTATAAGTATGAAGCTGGTTATTTTGGCTATTGGGGATAGTGGATCTGTGCTTATCTATCTCTACCTTAAGCCTATTTTGGAAAATAAAAAGTATTCGGAGAATGGGTTCATGCTCCCAGAGCCACATAAGGGAAAACACACAGTTGAAAATGTGGAAACTCCAAATATTTCCTTGACCATAGAGATATATGAAGAAGAAGAACACAAGGATAGTATAGGATTGGACCATAGAGGTAGGAGGTATCCCAAATACAAATTAGAAAGTGAGCGCATAGATACTCCCCCACAAATGCAACAAGGAGAGGAAAAATTGGACATAGATGTAGTCCATGAGGAGTGTCAGTTTAACAATGTATTCATAAGAACCAAGACCTAAGGCACATGAACATCACAACCTTTATGAAGGTCACCTCGACTCTCCCATAAAAAATAAGCACCTGAGAGAAAGAGAAAAAGAAAGCCGAATCTTAACAAGGAGGAGAAGGATTCTTAAGAGAGCATGTCAGGAACCATGGTCTAACCTAAAGATGTGGAGGAACCTTGAGATGAAGAAATGAAAGATGAAGAGGAAGGGGTGAAAGAGGTAGAAGAAATAGTGCAAGAAAAACCCAACATGCCCATTACAACTCAGGTAGGAGAAGGGACAACTCCAAACCTTGGCATACAGGTTCATAAGGGGCCAAGGATAAAGAGAAGTGAAGAATATGTTTTCCCTAGTATGGGCTATGGTGAGGACACAATAAAAAACATTCATGCCTAGTTTCAAAGAATTGTGCGTCTTAAGGAGTTATATGGGTGGGAAATGATGGACCTAGATATGGCCACTATGCTCACAAGGAAGTAATTATCCTAGTCCATTTAGACTCATATGGATGAACAAGACTTTGATGTATGTAAAGAATATTGTGTCTGATGAAGAGTGAAGAAGGCACCCCAAAGCAAGCATATGACAATAAAACCTACTTTAATGTCTAGTGAGTAGGTCAAAAATTCCTTGGTCAAGGTATTTGCTATGGTGGCACAGAGAAATGTTGATAAGGCTACCACCATTCGAGCATTGATGGAGGATAACAAAGATACCTGAAAAAACAAGAATGAGCAAAGAATGAGGCCTTCATTAGCATTGGTGGAGGAGATTTGTGATCAAATTCTAAAAAAAAGGCCTCATTTAGAACCTAAGGTACCTGAAAAGTTTCCTTTTATTATGCATTATGTGCTCACTTTGGTTGATTTGGTGTTAGAGGATGGACCAATTCGGATTCCCACACCAAAAGATATTGAACAAGAAGCAAAGAGAGTACAGTCCTCTATGCTTAGAAAATTTTTAACTTATGAGGCATTACTCCAAACTTTAAAGGATCAACTTAAGAAAGTAGACCAAGATCTCAATTTTTGTGTGGCACCGAAGGTAGTAATAAGGACCAGAACTCTAGTTGAAGATAATGAAGTTCTGGTAGCAATGAAAGATGAGACACTTGGACACTCAAAAAGATTGACACTAGTGAAAGAAAAGCATGAGGACCTCATAGAAGCCTAGGATCCACACAAAGAGTGGATTGATGAGATTTGGAAGTTCATAACACAAAATATGGACCTCATGGAAGGAATGATGTTAGGTATGGCCAATGTTGTCCAAGTACTAAAGAATGAGAAGGAAAAGATCACTCAGGATGAACTAGATGCCATGGCCACAGATATTCTAGAAAATATAAGGACTGCACTAGATTCATGGCAAGCATTTGAGGCTAAGATAAAAAATGATTATCTAGAGCTAATACTCCCAGTTGAAGAAGAGCGTACTATAGAATAAAAATTTATTATTTTGTACAGTGTTTCATTAATTTTTTCATTCCTTATTTTTTATTATTGGGAACATTAGAAAGAATTCCCATTATCGGGATGACAATGAATTTTAGTGTGGGGTGACGTCGAGTATATATAATGGTGCCTTAAGGAGAAGACACATAAAGGATGCATGCACAGGAACAAGGCACATAAAGATTGGGAAGGAAACTTGCGCCAGAACAGTTCAACTCAGCACTTAGCCATTTTGTTAGATATGGGATATTATTGGAGATAACATATGGAGCACACATGGAGATGAATAATTACGTGACATGGAATGATAGTTTGGTAGCTAGTGGCTGATAAGCTCCATGCATGGTTTGAGATAATAATAGGATTGATTCTTCCAATTAACTATAGGATATCTATTATTATAACACTTACATGTTTGCATGCTATAGTAAAAGTTCCTGGATATTATGAACATGCAACCGATTTAAATAAGTGCATAGGTGATGAATTATAAGTCCCCACCTCTATAAATATGTATTCAACTATGTAGTTTAGGGGGTATGTGAGACTGAATTATTATAGAGTTATGTTGTTGGATCTGATGTGCACATGACTCATGGTGATACATTATAGTGTAAGAAGATTATTATTTTAATGCAATGGATAATATTGGATAGATAATGGTGTTAAACATAAGTGAATCTAGTTAATGTATGGTTAAGCTTATTATAGTTATTGTTTAATTCATGATTCTCTAAGATATAGATCTGGATTATGCACTATGGAATGTTTATGTTTAATTATGGATCTGAATATGTTTTATCACCATCACAATAACATCTTGCATAAGAAAATATAAATAAGGTCATGGTACCTTTACACGCTTTGGGTGAGCACTAAACTCAAGCTGGGTGATGTGCCAGCATGCTTAGGTTTTTCAAAGTAGATTCTAGGTTGCATCACCTTTGGTAAGATCTACCAAAATTTATAAGCCTTACATCTTGAGTTCCAAGATTTTAGCCTATGTTCCTCTTACAATGGTGAAGGACATTTTTTCAGAAATGGAGGTTTCCAACAAAATATATCCTTAGGTGAATAAGTTGTAGGAATATGATATGGATATACAACCTACAAAATTGGTTACGGGTTTAGATCTTGCAAATTTTGTGGAAGAAAGAAATTTTTAAGTAATGGAGATAAATGAAGTTGAAAAAAGACATAGGATGTCTAAGAAAAAATGAACAACTTAGTTTGGTATTAGGATGTGATCTTTTATCTCAAGAATTTAGATATTCAAGGAAATTTAGATAAGAATCAAAGGACACTAAAATTGGCCTCTCAAAAATATGTTATAAATGATTATGTGTTGGCTTGGAAGAACCTAGAAGGGATCTTATTGAAGTGCATCACAAAAGAATAATCTCCCAAGGTTATTGCGTAATTTCATGGGGGAGTATGTGGAGGTAACTTTATTGGAAGAGTGAATGCTCATAAGATTTTGAGAGTAGGTTATTAGTGACCAACAATTTTTAAAGATGCAGCCTTGTTAGTCAGAAAATGTGAGAGTTGTCAAAGATTATTTGGGAGGATGAAAGCTTCAGGTGTTTTAACCTTGTAACTAGTATCAATAGAATCTACTTTAGTGGGAGATGGATTTTATTGGTGAAATATCAAATTCTTCAAGTACTAGACATAGGTGGATTTTGGTTGCTACAGACTACTTCACCAAGTGGGTTGAAGTCATCCCCAGTAAGAAGGAAACTCACCAAATAGTCTTTTATTTGATTATAAATGATATAATTTGTAGGTTTGGAGTACCTAAAAAACTAGTTGTTGATAATGCTATGAGCTTTAGGGATAAACCGTTAAATTAAATTAACCATGCATTACATATTCATATCCCTTAGTGCACATGATTAATTGAATTAATTACTTTAATTAACATTCTCACTTGACCACGTCACCTAGCCACATCACCTAGACACCTCATCATGGACCTATTCTTAGCATGTTTCTTTTAACTAAGAATCAATTTATACTTACCTTAACTAACTGAGACTTAGTCTAACCCTAACATTAGATGCATATTATTTCTCTAACAACATACCCACTTATCTAAGTGCAAGATACCATTTTAGATTGGGACCAACGGGTATAACTGGCCAAAAGATAGCCAAGATCTGTTATTTTGGTGAACCTAGGATTTCCCACCGTAACCGACATCGGTTAAACCTAAATCGACATCAATCACCCTAACCGTCGTTGGTTACCATATATTCATTTTGGCAACTTTGTTTCAGGGGTTGGAAATATTGAGTTTTGGGAGAGGTTGGTCATTTTTCAAGTTTGGAGAGAGATATTTTCATGTAAGCATGAACTAGAGCCTTCTCAAGCATCCAAATGACCCTAGCCAGTACCAAGATTGATTTAAAGGCCTTTTCTTTCATGGTAAAATTCTAGGAATCACTGTTGCAACACTAACAACCAGTTTCACAGACCAACCATTGCTATCCTCCACCAATAACGCCTATGAATACAAGTAAGTGTGTTTTTTATCTACATCATTTTATAATTACTTAGATTTTAGTTTATCTCTATTTAATTAGATCATATTCTCATTTGCATTCCACCATCCCCACTTTCCTATCAATCGACTCATCCAACCACCCACAACCCTTTAGCTCCCCTTACTCGACTCCTAGGCATTCTTGAGCCTTCCTAGCATTTTTATGAACCTAACCATCCTTATTCCATTCTCTTTGAAATCACAAAGACACTCCAAAACCAAGTTTATTTGATTTCCAACATTCTTCCCCTAGCGAAACTTGTCACCTTGGCCATCTTCAGTTTCCCCTTTATTGGCATCGGTCACCAGACTGACGTCGGTTACTATGTCTTCTGACAGACTTTCACTAAGTTAACATTAACACCCCAAAAACCTCTCATAACCTTGCTCAAACCTAGTACCTTACTTGAATTCCTACCACATGCCTTCCCGACTCTCTATATAGACACAGAGAGAGCCTGGGTACCACTTTTGACATTCTACAATTATCCACCTTAAATTGTCACCAGTCACATCTAAACCATCGTTGGTCATACCCTGACTGGCGTTGGTCTCTATGTTTGACAACCCAAATTAGGGTAGAAAGCTAAAAAAAATCCCCAAACTTCCCAGAATCATTTGCAACCTTTTACCAGAGCTCTGTCAGACTAGAAGAAACTCATAACCACCTACTCAACCTCCAGATCTAATCATAACCCTACCTGTTAGATTAGGTTTTCTTAATTTATTTGAAAATGATGCATAAATTATATCAACTACAGTAGGATCTTATTTTTTAAAGTTATTTCTTGCATTGAATTTTATTAAACATTGGATCGACAACCATCTAGGAAGTATTACACTTCCTGAATCTAGCACATGTTAGGTAGTCCACTGACATATATTGTTTAATATTCTTCTTATGGTCTTGTTTTGCATTTACAGGTAGTTCATCCTATCCAAAAGGAAGTTCTTCACAGTCATCCTGGATCAGAATTCAGAAACACGTGCACAACCTTCACCTGACATCACAAAGAGGTATTCCTCCTTGGCCTATCACCCTCTATATGTTTCATTAAATCTGTTGAGAATCCAGTGAAACATTTTGGCATGCCTAGTGAGACCCTCTCTTGGGTTCATTGCATTTTATTCTTATAGGGAAATCTTGTGTGTCTCTTTATTTTTGAAAAATATGTATTTAATCTTCTCCCTAGTAACATTCTTTTCTTCTAATTATCTAAATGACATTTTTGATTTGGTGTTTAAAACAAATCATTTCTTTCTTTCTGTATTTACGTAGTAGTGAAAGAGCACATTCTTGACCTATTCATCATTTTCTACATTAAATATAATTGTCGATTTGGGTTCCAAATTTTGTTGCATTTCATCATTGTATGTTGCATTTTAGCTCTTATTAAAAATTTAGGGAAAACCATATGCTGTATGTCAGGCCTAGCTAATGGTTGACATAATTGAACTATAGAAACACTTTCTCTTCTCTCTCTTTTCCAAATTACACAAATAAAAATTCACACATTTTCTTAAACAACACCTTACCTGGAAGAAGTTTTCAATGATCACACAATTAGAGGATTAACAGTGGGAAATTAGTTGGTTTCTCTGTCGGGTCATTAACTCAGACAAAGGACCACCCCCACCAAAACATAACCTAAAAATACCCTTTAGAATTTTCCTCTCAATAGGACATCTTCCAAACCAAAAGAAAATTGTTATGAATTCACAACTCATTCTTAAATAGCATATGCTAAAAACATAAAATTCACCTATAGGATTACATGTTTTTCTTATCTTTTTCCTAAGTTGTGTTTTGAGTTGTGAGGTTACGTTATCTACTTTCCTCTTACTTTCACATCCCCCCATCATATTTGGAGTATTCTGACTATTTCTTAGTGTGTCAGGGTCTAATACTATCATCCTTAGACTTTTGGGTTGATACTCCATCTGACTTAATTTAAAAAAACCAATGTTTCTTCACTTATTCAAATTTCATAGTAATCAGCATCGGTCTCATGACCATCACTAGTTTCCATCTGACTATCATCGGTTTACCTAGCTAGTATCAATTTCTAGCTCTTTTGGTAATTTTACCCAAAAAAGCATTCATCACCTCTGCTATTCTATTTGAAGTTCTCAGGACATCATCATATCCCTGGAATTCTAATATCACAGTCAAGGACATTTTACTTATTTCATTTTCATCAGTTTTTGCCTCATTTGCTAAAACTATTGATTTCCCCAAAGTAATTGGTATCGGTTAGTGTAACTATAATCGATCATCCTTTAACTATCATTGTTTATTTAAACCATCATCGGTTCCTTTTTTCTTATTTTTAATTAGAACATCGACCAGTTTCACCTCCTGGAATCTATCCTTCACCATTTCTATTATTTTGCGTCATTTGTAGAGTATAGTTTATCAGGTCTACGCTAATTCACATAGTTATGACTCATAGTCAAACCAACTCCCTTGTGTTTCACACTATCCTTCAGCCACTTCCACCTAGCCTGTTACCACCTTCTATCTTGTCTCCCATGGATCCAACTCAGCCCATCACCATTAATACTAGCAACGAGGATTTCACAAGAATCCTTAGCTAGAATCCCGCTTCCCTATAAATTATCTCACCCAATCATCTACCATAGACTCCTCAGGATAGTTGGTATATATAATTCCTATTTCTATCCCTTCTACCCTCACCCCTACTTCTGCATCAACTACCACTAGCTTAGCATCACCTTCATCCACCTTACCACCTGTGGTGTCTCAACTAGATCCCAAAACCTCTATAACTTCTAAACTAATGACATCTATCACACTTGTGGTGTCAACCATTCCTTCACCAATTTCCTTAAGCATGGTCCCATCTATACCCTTTACCTCGTATGTACCATTTGTATCACTTTAGACACCAAAATTGGGTCACACTCCCCTTGGTCCCTCGATAAATAAATACCTTGAACACATCCACCTAGCCATGGCCCCCTTCACCCCACTATAATATTAATTTAAATATCTAAATTAAATTAATTCATTATCCTCACCATATTTATTATTTAAATATCCTAATTGAGATAATTCCCACATATCCAATTCACCTAGACACCTCATCTAGCCACCTCATCCTAAGACCTATTCTTAATAAGTTGCCATAACTAACTAAAACCTACCCAAACCCTAAAAATCAATGCCTACATTCCCTCTAGCCATATTCCCGCCCATTAGAAGGAATCTTCCATGCTAATCTATGGGGTAAATGAAACGAGATCCAAGTAAATCAAGGGGATCTTCCTATTTTAGTAAACCTAGGAAATCATACCTTAGCCAATGTCGGTTACCCTTAACCGCCATTGGTTAAGCCAGAACTGGTGTCGGTTACCATTTAATCCTAAAAAAAAACTTATTTCAAGGTTAGTACATATATGAGAGAGAGAGACATCTTCTGATAACAAGTGACAAAACAAGAGCTACATGCAAGCAAAACCAGCATCCGTACATGCATCAGAACATCCATAGCCATCACTTGAAGCAACCAAAAATCCATTTGTCTTCACCGGAGCATCTGGGGAAGCGCCAACACCACATCAAGTCCATTCCATTTGATCACCCAAAATTACCTATCAGGCATCAAGTTCATACAAATAGTAAGTTTTGTTAACCAACACCTATTCATTTGTCATATGATAGATCCTTTTACATTTGTTATTAGTTTCTTCTTTCATTTCTATTCCCCCATCATTTACCTCCATGAAAACTTAACTATCTTTTTATCCATATACTTACATTGCCCCTACCTGGACCTAAATCATTCCTATGCATACCTCATATCCATACGAATTTGGCCATTTCCCTTCCATCTTCATCTAACCTCGTATCTATCACCCAACCAAGTTTTATTGAGTTTCTAGTACCCCAACCATACTAACATTGGTAACCCATAACCGTCACTGGTTAACCTAAACCAACATCAGTCTCCGTGTCTTTTACTAGAAACCCATATCGAAGCCTAAAGTCTCCACCAAATACCCTAAACTACCCAGAACCTAACCCTAACTAGTACTAATACCCTGACAGTGACCTTGACCTTCAAATTCAATCATAGCATAGCCTGTTGTGAACAAATTTACTTATTTTAAATGAATGAGATACCTAAATCCTTTTAACTACAATAGGATTTCCTTTATTTCTCACATTAAGTTAGTTTAAATAGTGGATTAACAGTCATCTAGGAAGTATCACACGTCCCAAATCTAGCACACGCTAGGCAGTCCACTGCATATATTTTTTAAATTTTTATTTGGTGGTCTTGTGTTCCATTTTAGGTAGTTCCTCCAAGTAAAAAGGAATATCTCATGATCAGTTGTGGATTCAGAATTCATACGTGTGTAATAACCTATCAACCAACATTTCAACAGGTATTCCTCCTATCCCATTACCCTTATTTGTTTCGTCAACATTCGAAGAAACACTCTAGAATCAGGTGAAACAATCACAACCACCCATGGTGTCAGAAACTCAAACCCCATTTCAAAACCTCATCCTTTCCATCCCACATTCTTTACCCAAAATTACCATGAGATTTGTTACAACTACCCCACCCACTTACACACAACACTAGCAACCCCAAATCCTGTCTATCACTTATTGAGAATATCTTCTTCCCACATATATTCCCCCTTTACAATTCTCATACTAGGCACCCTCATATATTGGGATGTTTTCCACATCATACATCCATCATCAACATCCCTTCACAACAGGAGGCACCCATTCCTCACAACCCACCAATATTCTCATTAGGATGATTATGGAAAAGATACAAACATTAGAAGCATCATTTTTTGGCTTTCAAAACTCCTTAACTTATGAAGAAATATATAATGAGCCTATTCATCCATCTATCCCCATTCACTTGTACCTTGTACATTGGGAAATTCCCAAGTTCAATCATTTCAACATTAAAGAAGACCCACAAAAACACTTGCAGTCATTGAAACATGGGTGCTATCTAATTGCCCATGATGATGCTTTACTCCTACGAACATTCCCCATGTCCTTGATAGGACCCACCTTAGATTGGTATAGTGATTTACCCAGACATTCCATCTACTCCTTTAAAAACATTATTCTTATACCATTGCTTAATCAATTTCATCAAAAAGGACACCATTAATGACCTATACTCAACATGACAGTATGATGACAAATCTATCACAGATTTTGTTGCTCACTGGTGAAGCCTTATCAACCAATTAACATTCCAATTACCTCAAGTTGATCTTATAGAGTTGTTCATAAGAGCTTGTACTAGACATATCTCACCAACGCTGTAGGCAAAAACCTTCTGTGCCTTCAGCGAAGAGTTTACGATGGCACAAAAACTAGAAATTTGTGACATCAAAGAGAAGAAAATTTAGCTGTGTAAAAAAAACACTGCGTTCAAATAAAATGAAACCTCTTCACCTTCAAATCCCCAAAGCAATTATTCAAAAGCCAAAGGATCTTCCAATGTGTTAGTTCTCAAATCTTTTCCATCTCACCCATCTAATCATGCCAAACCTTTCTCCAATCTTTCTCTTATTTATAATTTTCAATTCTGACAGGAACAATGAAAGTACACTCCAATTGGTGAGCCCTATTCTTCAATCTTAGAAAAGATTCCTAAGGCCAGATTCATTGCACTTCCTCTCATAAAGCCTCATATTGGTTTTTATCCAACTCATCCTATGCCTGTATGGTATAAGGAGCATGACTATTATAATTATAATCATGTCAAAGGCCATAGCGATGGTAATTGCATAACTTTTAAGAACATTGTCAAGGAAATGTTAGATAATGGAAATCTTGTCCTGGACAACCTGAATGCACTAGAAAATCAAAAATTTCATATCTTTAAGAATTTGTTTCCTAATCATACACCATCCTCTAATCAGCATGGGGAATCTTCAACCAATGACAACAATTTCTGTGAAGTCCATGTTGTTTTTGATATCATACCAACCATTCCCCAATTTCATCATGTCCCCTCCATCAATGAAATTATAGCATGATCTCCTCTACCTATAGAGGAGCCTACGTCATATAATCCCTCACCCACATAGGAGTCCTCTTCATCTCTCCCCTCCCCTATGGAGGAGTCCACCATTTCTACCAATGTAATTTCACCACTCATCTTTGAACCCAATGAATAATCAATGGTATTAACTCTCCTACACATGAGAGATTCATGCTCATCTTCCCCTCCACCAAAAGAGGATCCTACCTCATCTCACCCATCATCTCTCCTACCCATGGGGGATCCTTTAGAATTATCACTTCCTATTGGTGACCATTCCCCAATAGCCTTTTAGGATCATGTTGATCTTCTCTCGACTCTCTTACCCACAGATTCATGTTTCACCGAATTCTTAATTGATTTAATGAAATAGATAGAGGGTTATAGGCCTAGGAGGAAAACCTATTTGTGATGTCAGTTGAATATTGTGCATGTGTTTGTGATTTCTGATCCAAGTTGACCGTGACGAATTTCCTTTTGGCTAGGAGGAACTACCTATAAATGATGAACAAGACCACAAGAAGAATATTAAACAATATATGTCAGTGGACTTCCTAGCAGGTGTTACATCTAGGAAGTGTGATACTTTTGAGATGGCTATCAATCCACTGTTTAATACAATTGAATGTAATAAATAACCTAAATAAATAACATCCTATTGTAGTTGATATATTTTAGGCATCTAATTCAAATACAATAAGTAAATCAAATCTAATAGGTAGGGTTATGATCAGATTTGGAGGTTGGGTAGGTGGTTTTGAGTTTTTTCCAGCCTGAAAGAGGTCTGGTAAAGGCTACAAATTATTTTGGGTTATTTGGGGATGGATATTATCTTGTTGTCCTGAGCTAGGTTTTCAAACACACATATTGATACCGCTCAGAGATATACCGACATTGGTTTAGATATGACTAATGACGGTTTACGGTGGATGATTGTAGAACATGAAAATGGGTACCTAGGCTCTCTCTGTATCTACACAGAGAGTTGAGAATGCCTATGGTGGGACTTTAGGTGGGGTACCAGGTTTGGGTAAGATTATGTGAGGTTTTTTGGGTGTTAAGGTCAAATTAGTGAAAGTTTGTCAGGAGACACAGTAACTGACGTCAGTCTGATGACCCATGTCAGTAAAGGGAAACAAATGATGGTTAAGGTGACTGGCATCACTAGGGGGGAAATGGTGGAAATTAAATAAACCAAGTTTTGGAGCTTCTCTGTGATTGCACATAGAAAGGAAGAAGGATGGTTAGGTTCATAAAAATGCTAGGAAGGCTAAGGAATTCCTAGGAATCAAGTATGAGGATTTAAATGGTTGTGGTTGGCTGGATGGGTGGATTGATAGGAAAATGGGGATGGTGGAATAAAAATGAGAATATGATCTAATTCAACAGAGATAAAGAAACCACAGTCTAATTAAATATAAAATGATGTAGATCAAAAACATGCTTGTATTTACAAACTTGGTTGGTGGAAGATAACAATGGTTGATCTATGAAGATGGTGGTCAGTGCCATAGAAGTGCTTCCTATAATGTTACCGTGAATGCTAATGCCTTCATATTAGTCCTGGTGCTAGCTAGGGGCCATTTGGATACTAGATAATACTCTTGTTTGTGCTTGCATGTAGATGCATTTCTCTCCAAACTCGAACAATCACCAACCTCTTGAAATTCACAACCTCTGGAACAAGGTAGCCAAAATGAATATATGGTAACCAATGACAATTAGGGTGACCGACATCGTTTCAGGGTTAGCTTATGTCAGTTATGGTGGGAAATCCTAGGTTTGCCAAAATAGCAGATCTTGGCTATCTTTTAGCCAATTCAGCCAATTGGTCTTGATCTAAAATGGTATCTTGCACTTAGATAAGTGGGTATATTTTTAGAGAAAGAATAGGCATCTAATGTTAGGGTTATGCTAAGTCTCAGTTAGTTAAGGTAAGTATAAATTGAGTCGTAGTTAAACAAAACATGAAAAGAATAGGTCCATGATGATGTGTCTAGGTGATGTGGCTAGGTGAGGAATTTAATTAAATTAATTAAACTAATTAATTCAATTAATCATGTGCACTATGTGATATGAATATGTAAGGTATGGTTAATTTAATTAACAAGGTTATAAGGGTGAAACGACCTAATTTTGTTGTCTACATTTTGCCCCATTTTTTCATGTAGCTTGTATTGGTAAGTGACACTCATAAAAATAGGAAGTGATTGCCCCATGTATGGGTGATAATGGGGCTAACCCAAGTGTGCGCAAAGGTGATGCCCCTCAAACCAGGAAATGATGAGGTGTTATGCAGATTTGGTGAGTGGTTTGATAAATGTGTAGTTTGTGTAAGTGAAGGTAGGTGGGGAAGGGTATGGGTACTTTGGGAAAAGGGTAATGGTCAAATCGATTAATAGGTAATAGGCCAAGCTCAAATTTGGTAATGGGAAATGGTCAAATTGGGTAATAGGTAATAGGCTAGGGTCAAATTGGGTAATGGGTAATGGAAATTTAATGCATGCACACATAAAGATTGTAACACGATACTAGGTGTAAGAGCTTGCAAACTCTACATCGTCCAAGGTCAATAGGATTATCCAAACAATGGTAAAGTGATTTATATATGAAAGCCATATGATATGGTTAGGAAACACAATGTGGGTTAGGTTCATGATCGTTTAGGTATGATCTGGTACACCATAGGTTTGGTCGAGATAAATGACACATCAATAGGAAAGGTAGGGTTATTAGGATAAAACAACATAGGTAACGACATCATAAGGTATAACGAGTACATAAGCTCAAAAGGTACCAAAAATTGGTTCAGGTCAAGGTATATGGGTCATGGCATAAGTAAGGCCAAGGTATAGGTAATTTGATGGGTATACGGGGTAAAGTGGGGTATGGGTTATTAGGGTGGGTGGTGTAAATGGGGTAGTGGTGGTGGCTAAAGTATGACCCAACTGATAATAAGGTCGGGTGGAAGGTAATGAGGGCATTAGAGTAGGTAGAATGAAGAGAGGAGTCTAAGTGGGGTGTAGGAAACATGAACGATATCGGTCATGTCAAACTGATAACAGTCTATGTGAACCGGTGTTGATTAGGTTAGAGAGATATCGGTTCACCTGTCGATGAGTTAAAATGTAGAACCCATGGGAAAAGGGCTCATTTGAGCATTTTAATGTGGTGAAAATGGCTCTAGAGGAAGAATAGTCAAACAAGTTTTCAAGGCAAACAACATCAGGTGTGAGTCGAGGCTGATTGAGAAAGAGGTGAGTGGTTGTTAGAGCAAGGAAGATGGGTCCACATGATCATGTGGAATGTGTTGATTTTCCGGGGATCCGGGGGTTGGTTGTATACATGGTAGCAACAAGAGGCAGTGGAGGAGGCCCACCAATGTAGAGACTGGAGGTGCTAGTGAGGAGGAGGCAATCGAATGAGGTAGGTTTCGACCCCTATTTTTTATTTTGAATTGGTTTTTGTGGTAAAATTAACAAATGCGGGGGGGAATTTTAAAATTCAAAAAATACGGGTAGAATAAACTGATTTGGATATGGGGAGGATAAAATGTAGGCTAATTAGGTTTGGAAATGAATTTGGGTGAGGTGTGGATAGAATGGGTGTAGTTTAGGCTTAGTTTGGTCAATTTTAGAATTTAAAAGGAACGATAACCAGATCATACCAAGCCATGAACAAAGATGCTAATAAAACACCACGATCTATAAGATGAAATAAATTCGCTAGAATAACTTTACATAAAACGTTTACAAACAAATGAGTAACAATGTGATACGTTATTATGGAACTCAATTAATTACAATGAGAATGGGCCTTGCTTATATAGGAAATGAATAAAAATCTAAGAACTAGTCAAGGTCATAGATCAAGCCATAAATCAAGGAAATAACTAGACATCAAAGAACTAGTTAAGACCATAGATTTAGGAGATAAATAGACATAAAGGATCTAGTCAATACCATAAATCAAGGAAAGAACTAGTTAATACCATAGATCAAGGAAAGAACTATACATAACAACTAGATAATATATCCTAATATCTAAATAAGATAAAAGAAATATCCACACACATAAGTGGGTGAGGATAAATATAATAAAGGTAAAAAAGGTACCTAGGTGAAAATGAGCTAAGGTAAATATTTACTCCAATAAATTTTAGAATTTTAGGGCTGTGGGGGTTTGGATTTGGGGCCAAACCAGAGACTCACTCCAGTTTAGGGTCAAACGATGCCGGTTATATTTTACTAGTGTCGGTTAGTGGTCCCCCATACATTTCTACTACTAATCATTCCTTAGGTACCATGCTTACTCATCGTGATGAACAACATAAGGAATAGGTGGTCGATTATATAAGATGTACACTTCTAGACTATGAAACCAAGTACACCCATGCTGAAACTTTTTACTTAGCCTTACTTTTTGTCACCACTAAACTTCGTCATTACCTACTCAATCACAAAACCTTTGTCATCACCAATATGAAACCCTTACATTATATGTATGCCAAACCCTACCAACATCAACATGTTGCATGTTGTCTCATGCTTATTTCTAACCTTGACCTTGAATTCATCCATTAAAAATATATCAAAGGCCAAATCATCTCTGAACAACTTACATACTCACCCCTCTTCAGAAATAAACCCTCTAACTTCGATTTCCCGAGTGATTCCATTGCTACCCTCTCTTTAGAAGATATCATTTACCAAATGACCTTATTCTTCGACAATTCCAAATGTCAGCGTGGGGGTGGTGCAGGAGTTATCCTCATTCCTCTTGATGGTGAACCTATGTCTTTATCTTTCAAATTAGATTTTGATTGTACTAACAATATTCGCCAAATATGAAGCACTCGTATTAGGTCTGCAAACTGCCATCACCTTAGAAGTTAAATCAATTACTATATTTGGTGATTCCTAACTAGTTGTAAACCAAGTCAATGGTATATACCAGTGTCATAATGAAATACTTCAAAAGTATAAACACCATGTGGACATACTTTTGACTACCTTTGATTGTTATGAACTTCACACCACTCCACATTCCACTAACAAATTTGTGGATACCATAGCTTGCCTAACATCTTAGATACCTACTTCACCTGCCGACTCCAAAATATTTTTCATAGTACAAAGGTTACAATTACCTTCTAATTTATTTTGAGATGTCAACTTCATCGAAATCATTGCACCTGACCCATGTGACCTTTGGTATAAGTAGTTTATATACTACCTTTCCCTTTCCATTCTACCTCCAGATCTTACTCGTAATGGACAACGTGCCTTTCTCAAAAGTTTCTCTCACTATGTCATCATGGGTAGTCCTCTTTATAAACATGGATTTGATGGTATTCTCTTAGGATACCTTACAAGTTATGAGATTCCTTATACCATCAAGGAAGTTCATGACGAAATTTGTGGAGCTCACTTTAGTGGCCTAGCTGTCGCTAAATGTTTCCTTTTCCCGGGCTATTATTGACCCACCCTCAACTGTGACTATTATTACTATGTCAAACATTCTGTGAAATTCCTACAACATGCTAATCTTCATCACACACCTAGTCATTCCTTACAGGTAGCATGATACCTTTGTCCTTTCTCTCAATGGGGTTTAGATCTTATCAGAGAAATCAATCCTCATTCTTCACAATGCCATTAATGGATTGTTACCGTAACCAAATACTACAATAAATGGGTAGAATCCATACCTCTTATTTCTAAAAAATCTGAGAAAATATGCGAACTCATCAATCATCACATCATTTGTCACTTTGGTATTCCACACCGTCTCATCATTAATAATAGAGAATAGTTCAAAAACAAAACCCTACGAAAAAATTTGTGATACATTTCGCATTAAATGCAGTTTCTCTTCACATTACTACCCACAAACAAGTTTCCAAGTAGAATCAACCAATAAAACCCTTAAAAAAATTATTATGAAAGTAGTTAACGATACTGGAAAGGATTGGCATACGCACATTCCTTTTTCCTTATGGGCTTACCATACTAGTATTTGCACCTCAACTGCTACCACACCTTTTTCTCTGGTCTATGGTACCAAGGATGTCTTGCCTCTTGAATTTGAGATAACATCTCTTCTTATCTCACTCCAAGACATGCTCAATGCTGATGAATTTTGACAGGACTATTTGGCACAACTGTATTTATTAGATGAATTTTCTCTTCTTGCTCTTGATCATCTCCAAATATACCAAGAACATACCAAATGTTCCTATGACAAAGGTGTCTGTGAGTGAACCTTCCAAGTTGGTGACCTAATCCTGAAGGAAAATCAACATGTAACCAGAGAAGATAAAATTAAACGGGGCAAATTTTCTCCTAATTGGCTTTAACCCTATATCATTACTCATACCTATAGATCAGGTGCTTATCGTTTGTCTTCACTCAAGGTAAACCTAAACCTGAACCCCTCAATACCCTGCATATTTGACCATTTTATTATTGAATCAGGTCCTATATCACCTTCTATCCATTTCAATCTTGTCCTATGAGCACCTTTCACCTTTCATATTACCTCTTCTTGGGTTCGATGACTAAGAAAGAATCATTTGATTATCCATCACCTTTTAGCCTTATCTTCAATATGAGTACCACAGCTCTACTCATGGAATGATTTTCATGGATAATTTTCATATTTTTCAAGATGGAATCCCATGGTTTTTCATCACTTGAAACCATCTCTTTCATATTTATCCTTTGTGTGCTATGGTTTTATCTTCTAAAAAAGAGCTTAATCTTCCTCTATAGTCTTGACATTGACTTAAACATCCAAAAACAAACTAATTTCAAAAGAAAATTGGGATTCAACTCCTTGAGTAAAACTTCCAACAAAGAGACGACTCCCTCAAAAGGGACATCTCTTCTCTTTATCTCACTGCTATAAATAGACTGCTCCCTTGAAGGATAGCTATGCAAATCTAGCCATACTACACATAGTCTATCATAAAAAATGACTATCCTTGCAAAAACAAAAAAAAAATCCAAAGCTTCTTGCATAGATCATCTTCATAAAGACCTTAAGGAGATAATATACTCATCCCACATAGACTTCCCACATCGATCAGTATATCAAAAACAAGAGGAAAAAGAGAAAAAGATAACACTATTTTTGTCATGACCTTTCCCTATTTTGATCTTAGGTCTCTTGCCAAGTAAGGCATGTTGTCTCGGCACTAGGTTATGCTAAAACCAACACATTTTCACCTCATGTCCTTTCACCCTAATTTTCCTACCCTTCTCCAAGGGGCATGTCACAAGTTGCCATTTCCACTGATCATGGGACTTTCTTCCCCCCTTACAAAAGTCAATCATCATGGTATGCCTTTAGGTTCTTACATTCATAAACCCACCTTGGGTATGGTAAACTATTCAGTTCTACTAGTTAAGCGGCCTCTTGTTGGTTCACCTCTTACCCTTCCACCTACCGTCATTACCCTTGTTGATTCCCCAATACAGATTAGGAACTCGACACCTATATTTTGGGGATTCCTCTTTCACCAAAAGCAACCTAAAATCACCCATGCCTAAATGACCTAACCTCAACCATACCTCCATGACCCCAACCCAACCATTCCTAAATGACCTAGACTCAATCATGCTTAAAACCTACCAACCCATTCCTCTACTTCACCATATTCTTCCCTAGATTATGGGAGAACTAGATTGGCTTGAGGCCCCTTTTCACCGAGGCTATGTAGGCAGCACTCTGAGGGCCTGGGCCCCTTAGAGGTTAGCTCAGCCATTCTTTCCCCTAGACAATTTCCCCCCCTTTTATATTCACATTTTATCCTAGTTAGTTTCCGTTTTACACAAAACTTGGAAATTAAACAATCATAAAAACTACATACCTCCCATTTTATAAAATCTCCATAGTCATACATCATTTATTTTCCATAAAAAACAACAACATGGAAATTAAATCAAATGCAACACCATGACCAAATCATGCCTATGACCTGACTCTAGTCATGTTTACGACCTCGACTCCATCATGCCTATGACTTGACACCACCATGCCTAAATAACCTAAATTCCACCATGCCTAACTGACCTAGACTTAACCATGCCTAACTCACCTAGATCCCACCATTCCTAACCCACTTAGACTCTAATTTTCCTAACCTGACTCAGCCATGCCTAAATTACCTAAACTCAACCATGCTTATGACATGACTCCAATCATGCCTACGACCTCAAATACATCATGCCTAACTGACCTATGGTGAACGATGCCTAAATGACCTAGACCCCACCTTGCCTAACCCACCTAAACTCCACCATGCCTATACCTTTCTCAACCATGCCTAATTCACCTAGTTTCCATCCATACATAAATAATAATGGAAATTAAAACACAAGTACGTCATCCATATCTTAAACCTCATCATCTATAACAATGAAAGTCTATATATCAATACAAATATACATTGATACAAATATATACAAGTATCTCCAAATGCTCAGATACATCCTGGCCATCTTTAGCACATAGGCCAGTATAAGATCAAAATCTCAAAACTCTCATGTACATCCTCACTATCATTGGCCAATAGGATAGTATATATCAAAACAAGATGACTAATAAATCATATCTAGTGACTAGTCATCACTCCATCTAATATCAAGGCCTATCTCATATGTCTCCTCTTCCTTAATCCAACCCGGAGACCTACGAGCATCTATCCACCTAGCCTGGGTCTAGCCTCCATGAACTGGTAGCCTCACCATGGCCCTGTCTTTGGGATCTTCATCCCCATATGATATCTGAACTATGAGTGTGGGATATATTCCACTCACTCTCTTCCTATTGGACTGTGTACTCAACGTAGAATGGGACCTCAATGCCTGCAGTCAATAGGTGATCCTTGTAATAGTGAGCCTCATTAAGGGCCTCCATGAACCTCACAATAGACATTGTCTAAGGTGGTTCCATCAGCCTTATGGCCACCTTTCCACTCTTCCCTACTACCATCGCTCCTGGACACGGCGCCCTGGTGCTACTTGTACCATTGGGACACTTGTCTCAATGAAGGAGGTTGAATGACGTGACCCTGTTCCGATCCTGGTCGGTATTCCCTACTGTTTACATTTTGATCTTGTTAAAGCCACACCTATGCCTCTAATGTGGACACCATCCTTACACTTCTTTTAATCAAGACTGACCTCTTGGACACACATTCTGAATCCCGCTGCCACTCTACCCCAGGAGATTGACAGTCGCCTACCACTAGTCCTTAGTGGCAGCACTAACACAATGTGCTAATTAATTGATTTTGAAAATTGTAAAAGGAAGGTATAACACAACCATATTAGTGAATCCTTGATAGCCCAATAGCTCCTTGTATAGTTGTACCAAATAATTCAATGCCGGGTAAAAGTAAACCACTCCTGATCATTGTCTCGTAATATCCCATCAGACCCCTAGGAAAATGACCACCCTCTTTAATCAATAGTAGTAGTACATAATACCCGGCTTTATCACCATCATCAACATGGGGCGTAGGTTGTCTTTATGGGTGTAGAGTTATCCATATCCTGGTAAACCCAAGCTTGGTGCGGTGCTCGGGTTATCTCACTAGCCATCTCCAAAACCTTCTATCCTGCCCGAAGGAGCATCTGTAGATAGGGCTTAATTAAAACTAGACTCTCCGAACATCAACCTACCATAAAATCCTAGAGAGGACATCCGCCACATGATCGTCATTCACCGATAGATTTAGGTGGATGGAATGTGTTGTCACTGGCAGTCCCATCTATCCATGAGAGAGCACCATGAGACTAGGACACGTTTGATCCATCTGGCGTCGCCGCTGGACCTCAATGATCACCTACCCCTGCAGAGGGGCCACTACTCCCGGTGTAACACTTTCTGTTCAAAAGCCACTATAGGGGTTGGTACGCTTAATCTCATAGAGCATGGCAATTGGTTCAGTGCTTGCAACCCAACCAACCAACAATTATCAAGGCGAGGAAGTCATTTTTATCACACAACATAATTCTACACCCTTCTTACCACATACAAATTTAAAATGTTGTCCTACTTATCCTCGACCACGTATTTATCCCATTCCCCGTACCTTGAACCCCATAACACAATGACCTAAGTCCCAAACATCCACCGACAGATGTTACCTACATGCACCTGGTCCACAACGACTTTTTAGCATCCTGCAATCCCTATGCCTCATTTTATCTGGTCTATAAGAACCCACTATTTGCTGCCCCATCGCACCCTTTGCTCTAACATATTTGGCCCCGTCACCTTTTGACAGTGATGACGTCTGGTAACTGCTACGATGTCAATCCTTATGATCCACCGTCAGGTCATGTTCTCTTCATTGACCCTGTACATACATTAACCGATTTTGTCCATACCAATCAACACGCCTTAGTTCGGCCCCAAAGCTTGCTGAACCACCTACCCCTGGCCAAAAATCTGATGGCCTTCACAAAACATGAAAACCACCAAATAACACCACCCACAAAACCTTACCCTAATTTCAGGGTACCCATACGGGAGCGACAGGCCACCGGCCCCAGTACAAAAATTGGTGTTTTCAGTTTACCCGTATTTCAAATTTTGTAGATTGTTCCCCTGATTTGTCATTTGAACACCAAATCAATTTCAAAAAGCAATAGAAGTTGAACCTACCTAATCCTATTGCTCCTCCTCATATTAGCACCCCAGTCCTCACACCATGTTTTACCTCTTCCACCTCCCTCACCCACTACCACAATATTTAAAATCAATCTCCAATCCTCCAGCGGAATCAAATAATTCAACTCCATATTGTGGACCCATCTTTTCTTGCTCCACAAAACCAATCAAACTCCCTCAACATTAATCTCATATAAATACTTATCTAATCCCTGAAAACAACCACACACTCCTCATTACCTTTCTTCCAAAATTGACATTTTGTCATGATCATGACTTCTTCCCCTTAAAAAAGTCAATCATGTAATGCCTTTAGGTTCTTACATTCATAAACCCACCTTTGGTATGGTAAACTTATTACAGTTCTTACTAGTTAAGCGGCTCTTTTGGTCACCTCTTACCCTTCACCTACTTCATTACTTGTTGATTCTCCAATACAAGATTAGGACATCGACACCTATATTTTGGGGATTCCTCTTTCACCAAAAGCAACCTAAAATCACCCATGCCTAAATGACCTAACCTCAACCATACCTCCATGACCCCAACCCAACCATTCCTAAATGACCTAGACTCAATCATGCTTAAAACCTACCAACCCATTCCTCTACTTCACCATATTCTTCCCTAGATTATGGGAGAACTAGATTGGCTTGAGGCCCCTTTTCACCGAGGCTATGTAGGCAGCACTCCGAGGGCATGGGGCCCCTTAGAGGTTAGCTCAGCCATTCTTTCCCCTAGACAATTTCCCCCCCTTTTATATTCACATTTTATCCTAGTTAGTTTCCGTTTTACACAAAACTTGGAAATTAAACAATCATAAAAACATACATACCTCCCATTTTATAAAATCTCCATATCATACATCATTTATTTTCCATAAAAAACAACAACATGGAAATTAAATCAAATGCAACACCATGACCAAATCATGCCTATGACCTGACTCTAGTCATGTTTACGACCTCGACTCCATCATGCCTATGACTTGACACCACCAATGCCTAAATGACCTAAATTCCACCATGCCTAACTGACCTAGACTTAACCATGCCTAACTCACCTAGATCCCACAATTCCTAGCCCACTTAGACTCGAATTTTCCTAACCTGACTCAAACCATGCCTAAATGACCTAAACTCAACCATGCTTATGACATGACTCCAATCATGCCTACAACCTCAAATCCATCATGCCTAACTGACCTATGAGTCAACGATGCCTAAATGACCTAGACCCCACCTTGCCTAACCCACCTAAACTCCACCATGCCTATACCTTTCTCAACCATGCCTAATTCACCTAGTTTCCATCCATACACATATAATAATGGAAATTAAAACACAAGTACATCATCCATATCTTAAACCTCATCATCTATAACAATGAAAGTCTATATATCAATACAAATATACATTGATACAAATATATACAAGTATCTCCAAATGCTCAGATACATCCTGGCCATCTTTAGCACATAGGCCAGTATAAGATCAAAATCTCAAAACTCTCATGTACATCCTCACTATCATTGGCCAATAGGATAGTATATATCAAAACAAGATGACTAATAAATCATATCTAGTGACTAGTCATCACTCCATCTAATATCAAGGCCTATCTCATATGTCCTCCTCTTCCTTAATCCAACCCGAAGACCTACGAGCATCTATCCACCTATTCCTGGGTCTAGCCTCAATGAACTGGTAGCCTCACCCTGGCCCTGTCTTTGGGATCTTCATCCCCATATGATATCTGAACTATGAGTGTGGGATATATTCCACTCACTCACCTCCTATTGGACTGTGTACTCGACGTAGAACGGGACCTCAATGCCTGAAGTCAATAGGTGATCCTTGTAATAGTGAGCCTCATTAAGGGCCTCCATGAACCTCACAATAGACATTGTCTAAGGTGGTTCCATCAGCCTTATGGCCACCTTTCCACTCTTCCCTACTACCATCGGCCTCATGGCCACTTGCCCTTGTGCTACTTGTACCAAGGGACCCTGTCTCAATGAAGGCTGTTGAATGACGTGACCCTGTTCCGATGCCTGTGTCGGTATCCCTACTGTTACATGATCTTGTAAAGCCACCACCTATGCCTCTAATGTGGCACACCATCTTACACTTCTTTTACTCATGACTGACCTCTTGGGACCACCCATTTCCTGAATCCCGCCCTCTACCCCCAGAGATGCCAGTCTGCTACCAATAGTCCTTGTGGCCGCACTACGCACAATGTGCTCATATGATTGAAAATGTAAAAGGAAGGTATAACAACACACCATATAAGTGCAGCCTTTGATTAGCCCCAACAGCTCCTTGTATAAGTTTGTACCAAATAATTCAATGCCCATGTAAAGTAAACCCGCTCCTTGATCATGTCTCGTAATTACTCCCATCAGACCCCTGGGAAAATGACCACCCTCTTAATCAGGTAGTACATAATACCCTACTATCACCATCATCAACATGGCTAGTTGTGTCTCTTATGGGTGTATAGTATACATATCCTTGTACACCAAGCTTGTGCGGTGCTCGGTTATCTCACTAGCCATCTCCACAAACATTCTAATCACTGCCTCGAAGGTGCCATCTGTAGATAGGCTATAAACTAGCTCCCGAACAATCAACTACCATAAAATCCTAGAGACATCCTCCACATGATCGTCATCTCACCGATAGGAAGGTGGAATGTGTTGGTCACTGCATCCCATCTATCCATGAGAGAGACCATGAGACTAGGATCACGTCTGATTCCATCTGTACCTGCTTGACCTCAATTATCCCTACCTCCCGCATGTGGGCCCACTCCTCCTCTGTCACACTGTACCTCAAATCCCCTAGTAGGGGTGGTACTTTATCTCATAGTGTCAATTGTTTCAGTGCTTGCAACCAACCAACTCAACAATATCAAGGCCTGAATTCATTTTTTATCAACAACATAATTCTACACCCTATTACCCCATACACATTTATCATGTTCCTACTTTATCCTCGACCACGTATTTATCCCATTCCCACTTACCTGAACCCTGTACCCACCATGACCTAAGTCCCACCTATCCCCTACCTATGTTTACCTACATTCACCTTTTCCCAACTACTTTTATCCCTCCTCAATCCCTATTCCCTTCATTTTTTATTTGTCTATAATAACCCCTATTTTCTGCCCCATCTTCACCCTTTGCATCTAACCTATTTTGGCCCCGTCACCTTTTTACAGTGACTGACGTCGGTAACTGCTAACTGATGTCAATCCCTTATGATCACCGTCAGTCATGTTTCCTCTTCATTGACACTGGTAATACATAACCGATTTTGTCCATACCCAATCCGACATTGGTCTCTGGTTTGGCCCCCAAAGCTGAACCCCCCCTCCCCCCTGGCCCAAAAATTCTGAAATGGCCTTAAAAAACATAAAACCACCAAAACACCACCCAAACCTTACCCTAATTCAATTTTACCCCTATTTATCCTACATTCCACCCTCCCCATACAAAAATTGGTTCATTTTACCCGTATTTTCAAATTTTGTAGATTTTTCCCCTATTTTTTCATTTTAACACCAAATTCAATTCAACATACAAAATAAGAGTGGTAACCTACCTCATCCTGTTGCCTCCTCCTCACTGGCACCCCTGGTATCTACAATGGTTGACCTCTGCCACTCCTCCTCCCACTACCACCATATCTAAAATCAATCTCCCTATCCTCCAGTGAATCAACTCATTCAACTTGATCATGTGGACCTATATTTCTTGCTCCAACAACCACTCAACTCCCTCAAACCTCAATCTCATATAATTACCTTATCCCCTACTCGCTGAAAACACCACACACTCCTCATTCTTTTCTTTCCAACAATGTGAAACATAAAATGAATCTGTAACTATACAGATTTTTACTTTTTAACCACAACCCAACCCAATCGACATCAGTTTACAGTAACCGATATCAGTTTGCTATGACCGATATTGGTCATATTCCTTATACCCCATTTGACCCCTTCTCATCAATTTTACCACCTTCATACCCTTTTACCCTTCACCACCTTCACCATTAACCCTAAGGTATTTCCTACCACCTAGCCACCCAGCTGGTACCTCTCATATTTTTCCCTTCCACCTTTTTCTCTCTATAACGACCTTACCCACAACCTTACCTCCTAATCTCCACACCATGAAAAATTCAGCCCTTCCCATTCTCTCATCTCTTGACCTCTCCACCACTGAATTTTGGCCTGAACCCCCAACAAAAGACATTTTTTCCTTCCACCCACCCTCATTTTCCATTGGGGCATATTTTGGCCCCTAACACAGCCTTACCTATGGGCTTTCCTAGTTCACCCAACGTAACCTTGACCCTTATGACCCCCACATTAATTTAATCATAATCCCTTGTGATAATGATACTCGAGTTGTTTAGATCAATGCCCTTACCTTTCCTAAATGTCATGTCATTTGTCCAAAATAACCTATAACTTTGGTGTACCAAATCATACCTAACGTCCTGCACTTAACCTTTTTGCAATACTTGACCACATCTTATGCCTTGGATACCTGAATCACTTCACCCTACTGGATAAACCTACCATCCTTTACCAATTGAAATATTCAGTGTGGTACCTTATCATAGTATATATGTGTGTGTGCATTAGATGGAACTTATCTCTTACCCAAATTATGAACATTTTGTCTTCACTATAACCCCACCCATTGTACCCTACCCACAAGCCTAAACTACCCATACATTTCCTTCATTATGTTTAGGGACTTGTCATTTTACCTACACCTTGACCTTACCTGTTCCATAACCTATTTACCTAGACATGGCCTACTTTGTGTGAATATTGACCTTTTGTACTCGTTATACCTTACAATCTTGTTACTTATTTTATTTTATCCTAAAGACCATAACTTGCCTATTCCTGTGCCATTTATCCTGACCAAATCCATGGTTTACCGAATCATACATACAAGATCCTAAACCTAACCTCCGTGGTGTTTTTGCACCATATCCTATGCCTTGGATACCTGAATCACTTCACCCTTGTTTGTATAAACCTATCGACCTTAGATGATGTATATTTTTCAAGTTATTCAACCTAATACGGTGTTACAGTTTATACGTGTGTGTGTGTGTGTTTTTTTTTATTCCCATTACCCATTACCCAATTTGACCTTAGCTTATTACCAATTACCTGATTTTACCATTACCTATTACCCAATTTGACCCTGGCCTATTACCTATTACTTGATTTTATCATTATCCTTTTCCCAAAGTACCCATACTTTTCCCCACCTACCTTAACTTGCACCAACTCCATATTCATCAAACCACTCACCGAATCCATAAAACACCTCACTAGTTCCTGGTTTGAGGGGGATCACCTTCACCGACACTTGGGGAAACCCCTCTCTCACCCATACATGGGGCAATCACTTCATGTTTTTGTTAACATTTCTTACCAATACAAACTACATGACAAAAAGGGGCAAAATGTAGACACCAAAATTAGGTCATACTACCCTTATATGATTGTTAATTAAATTAACCATACCTTACCTATTCATATCCCACAGTGCACATGATTAATTGAATTAATTATTTTAATTAAATTAATTAATTTAATTCATATCCCACAGTGCACATGATTAATTGAATTAATTATTTTAATTAAATTAATTAATTTAATTAATTTAATTAACATCCTCAGTCTACCACCTCACCTAGATACCTCATCATGGACCTATTCATAGCATGTTACTTTTAACTAAGACTCAATTTCTACTTACCTTAACTTACTGAGACTTAGTCTAACCCTAATATTAGATGCCTATTCTTTCTCTAATAGCATACCCACTTATCTAAGAGAATAACTAGCAGAATTGGCCAAAAGATAGCCAAGATTTGCTATTTTGGAAAACCTATGATTTCTAGCTGTAACCAATGCTGGTCACCCTGACTGTTGTCAGTTACCATATATTCATTTTGGAAACCTTGTTCCAGGGGTTGGAAATTTAGATTTTTGGGAGAGGTCAGTAATTTTTTGAGTTTGGAGATCGATATTTGTATGCAAGCATGAACCATATCCTTCTCAAGCATCCAAACAACCCTAGCCAGTACTAGGACTGATCTAAAGGCATTGTCATTCACGGTAACATTCTAGGAAGAACTGTCCTGGCACTGACCACCAATTACATAGATCAACCATTGCTATCTTCCACCAACCAGGCATACAAATACAAGTAATTTTTTTTTTATTTGGATCATTTTATACTTACTTAGATTGTATTTTCTTTATCTTTGTTTAATTAGACCCCACACTCCTTTACATTCCACCATCCCTGCTTTCCTGTCAATCCACCCATCTAACCACCCACAACCGTTTAGCTCCCCATACCTGACTCCTAGGCATTCCTAAGCCTTCTTAACATTTTTACTAACCTAACCATCCTTCTTCCATTCTCTGTGTAATCACAAAGAAGCTCCAAAACCAAGTTTATTTGATTTCCACCATTCTGCACCTACTAATGCCGATCACCTTGACCATCTTTGGTTTCCCCTTTAATGCCATCGGTCATGAGACTGACATCAGTTAAGTTGTGTCTTCTGTTATACTTTCACTCAGTTGACCTTAACACCCCAAAAAACTCTTAGAACCTTACCCAAACCTGGTAACTTACCTGAAGTCCCACCACAGGCCTTCTCAACTCTCTGTGCAAACATAGAGAGATCTTGGGTACCCATTTTGAAGTTCTACCATTATCCACCATAAACCATCATTGATCATATGTAAATTGTTGTCGGTGTCTTTTTGACCGGCATCAGTCTTTGTGTCTGACAACTTAGCTTAGGGAAACAAGCTAGTATCCATCCCAAAACTACCCAGAATCATTTGTAGCCTTTACCAGACCTCTATCAGATAGACAAAAACTCAAAACCACCTACCCAACCTCTAGATCTGATCATAACCCTACCTGTTAGATTATATTTTCTTATTGTATTTGAATGAGATGCCTAAATCATATCAAATACAGTATAATGTTATTTTTATATGTTATTTCTTGCATTAAATTGTATTAAACAGTGGATTGATATCCATCTAGGAAGTATCACACTTCTCGGATCTAGTACATGTTAAGTAGTCCATTGACATATATTGTTTTATATTCTTCTTGTGATCTTGTTTTGCATTTACAAGTAGTTCCTCCTAGCCAAAAGGAAGTTTTTCGTGTTCAACCTGGATCAGAAATGAGAAACACATGCATAACCTTTAATCAACATCAAAAATAGGTATTCCTCCTTGTCTTATCACCCTTTATCTGTTTCATTAAATATTTTAAGAATCTGGTCAAAAAATATTTTATTTCATTATGAATAATATAATTTGTAGGTTTGGAGTACCTATAAAAATATTTGTTTACAATGCTATTAGCTTTAGGGATAAACCATTAGTAGATATGTGTCAAGAGTATGGAATCACTCTGACATATGCATCCAATTTCAATCCTCAAGGGAATGATCAAGCTTAGTAAAGTAATAAAAAAAATAATAATAATTAGGAAATTGGAAGTTAATAAGAGAAAATGGGGTGAGAAGCTAAAATTTGCACTATGGGCAGATATAATTACGTCTAAAAGAGCTACAGGAAAAATTCCCTTAAATTAGTTTATGGAGTTCCGCATCTTTTACCCTTACATATGCAATTGTCTTCCTATCAGTTCATGCAATAGTTTGAGGATGAATAAGTAGGCCCTTATGAAGTTGGGAAATAGTTTGATAGTGGAATTGGATGAAGAAAGAATGGAATCCCATCAAAGGCACGTTAAATTAAGTGAAATACTTCAGAAATTTTTTGATAAAAAAGGTGACCCCTAGAGCTTTTAGTTTTAGAGATCTAGTATTATTGTGGGATAACAGGCATAAGCACAAAGAAAAGCATGGAAATTTATATGCATTATGGATGGGCCCCTACTCTATCAATATAAGGATTAGTGAGCATCCTTTGTTCTTCAAAGATTTAGATGGAGACTTGCTAGAGTTTCTTGTCAATGGAAAGCATCTGAAACATTTCCTAGATTGAAAATCTACAATCAAGGTATAAAATATTGTACAGTGCATAGTATTTTGTATTTTGTTTTGGGTTTTGTCTCCCTTTTCTTTTTCCTATTCTACAGTGAGTAGTTTCCTTGGTATCTCAGTTTTTTTTGGAATTCAGTTTTCTCTGTTAGACCTTGTGTATGTTTTGAATGACTCCGTAGCCCAATGGATTTAGGCACTTGGTTTATTTTATGTGTTGGTAATGTGGTTCTTGTGGCACCCATTGGGGGTGCCCATTCTTGAGTCATAGATATTGTTGATTCTCATTTTGATCTCTCAATTATATCCTAAAATGTGCATTCAAAACATTTTTATCTGATTGTCTGAGATTGAAAACATGTATGTCGAAGAACAAAATCCTATTAAAAATATGTTAAATCCTATTTTATGTCATGAAAATCCTCTTTTATGGTCAAGGATCATGAAAACATGTTGTCTCTGAGGAAATCCTGTGAAAAATGTCAAAAAAACCATGTAGAATAGAGGAAAGCCCTGTTGAATGTCATCCTTATTGTTGTCAGTACAAATTACAGATTGTAAAAACTTTTTTAAACTTTTACGACACGTGGCACAACACCATTGGTCACATTGTGGTAGACTTATGTTATAAATGTGCATAATTTTCATATTGCAAATACAATTTTGAAGTCTTCCCATGAAGCTCGAAGAATATTCTTTTGAAAATTTGGGTCAATGCTATAAAAGGGTAAATTGACCCCACTCCTGAGAGAAGGTGACATGTCGACATATGGGGGATTCTAAGAGAAATACAGTTTTGTATCAAAGTGATACAAAGTAAAAATTATAAAAATATCTTTGATGCCTAATAAGGACACGTGGCATGCTTACAATGAAATTCAAATGTCAAGGATTCAAGTCAAAATTGCAAAGTTGCATCCATATAAAGAGAAAAATGAAAAGGTAAAAAAAAACATACCTCACCCCACAAATCTTGAAATCAAACCACGTGTATGATCTCAATTCAAATTAAGTGGTAAAATTAAATAGTCAAGACGATGTACATTAATGGATACCACCATTAATGCATTTTGGGTAAAACAAAACCAGATTTATTGATCTAACTCAGTTTTTATTCTGTAAGTGAAGAATTTGATGCCCTAAATTGCTAAAAATTGCATGAAAAAGGACAAAAATAGATTCAAGACAGAAAAATTGATCAAGGAATTCAAAAAATGATCACATGAAGAAGAATTGCATAGATCAAGTGCAAGAAATTGGCAAGTTACGTTATTCTCCCGTACCTTGGTTGATTACTTCACAAATTTCACATTAATTTAGGGATAATACATTAAAGAATAATATGAGGACCTATGAGTCACATTTCTCTATTTTATTTGGTATTACATGCAATTTGGATACAATAAAGGACAAAATTTAATTGATGGAGACCTGGAGAATTTTGTAAGGAGGATTTGTAGTAAAAATAGAAATAATTTAATTAAAGCTATCAATGCGAGCCATATTTCTCTAGAGGCTATCATCCCACCAGTAATTCATGATCCTAAACTAGTGTGGTGGTGTGCCTATAACTATGACCCTAAGAAATTACAAGGTGATTATATACATTAGTTTTTAGTAATGCAATGAAAACAATAAGACTAGAATTTGAAATTGGAATCTAGGTTAGAGTCTAAGTTTTTTGAAAAGTTTGAGCCTACAGAAAAGGCTATGTCCTCATCTTCTTTGAAGTAAGAATCAAGTTCAGAAATATAATCTTCTATGAAGAAATATGAGATCTCTTCTTCTATATCATAGAGGTGTGAAAGATAAAAATTTGTTTCCAGAAGGCTGATGTTTCTTTTGATGTCAGATTCAAATGTTATGTGGTTTATCTTGTGCTCTGTCTAGGCCTACCTCATAACTGTACTCGAATGATGTAATGTTATCTCAGATCCTATGGAACTCATAGTATACCTCCAAAAATTATTTGGTTGCTTCACAAATTTTTTGAGATGATGCAAATATTTCTTCCAAATGATCAAGTGGTAGAGTGTAGATAGAACAAAGTTTGAAGTCATGTAGCAGATCAGACTGCTCCCATTCTAAGGGGTGTCAAAAAACTGGTAGTGAATCAATGTTGGTAATGGGATGAATAATACCTAATATGGCCATCTACAAAACTCATACTTGATAACATGTTAGCATCAAATAGAAATGGATACAGATTGTTAGGTAGATTTGAGAAAATGTATGGAAGAAAAATATTGTGTAGGAATCGCAGGTGATTCTAGCAATTGCCAGTGATTACTGTGAATTCTAACAGGATAATAAAACTAAGAGTATAGCTTAATTATTTTTCAATTTTGATGACTTTTGAAGCTTAAACAAGAATAATAATGAAAAGATGAGAAAATTTACCAAAAAATGGAAACAAAATTCAGTGAAAACAAGTGCTCACCTTTAATGATTGAACAAATTGAATGGAAAATGGGTGAAGATGGCTTAACGATATCTTGATGATAAATATGTATGTTACAACGATCGTGTTGATGTAGTAGGGTGATGAAGGTGATGTGTTGAAAACATTACAATCACATTGTTCGTGAACGGATGTAAATCCCTTGTAAAAATCCAAAAATCCTCCCCCAAAGAGGCTGTCAAACCTGTTTATATAGATCGTCAATGACCGGGATAATCACCAGTGATTTCAGAAAAATTGAATTAGGAGATAAAAGGAGTGATTTTCTTTCCATTTTAAACTTGATTTAAAGGGATTTTGAGAGAAATTGGGATACTAAGAGGGGTGATCTCAGATTAGGACTAGGTTAGTTAAGATAAATGTAGAGGTGTTTTTTAGAAGGTTTCCAAAGTTAACTTATTTCTAACTAGGGGTGGGAAGTAGTTATAAGGATAAGTTAGAAGTGGTTAGGCTATATTTATAGAATGTTGCTAAATTAACTAGTTACAACTAGTGAGTGTGGATGAGTTCACATGATAAGGTGTGAGGGTGAGGTGTGAGAGTGTAATTAAATTATCTAATTAATTATTTAAGCAATTATATGGGGATGTGATAACATGAGCATTTAATTTAAATTAAAAGGGTACAAGTGGGTGACTTAGGCCATTGAGTTTCATGAGTGGCGTATTTTCATTATTTTGATGATCGTGAATGAGTTTAGATAATGAAGGTGAGAGTGTGTATATTTTTGGTGTCTACATTTGCCCCTTTTTGTTTGATGATTTGTGGAAAATCATTAAAAAAATGATGAGAAGGTTGTTATGTATGGGTATTTCTATTACAACGCAATATAGTGATCACCAATGTATTTGTTTCAAACGCTTCCCCAGTTGAAGGTAGTACAAAAAAGGTTACTATGGAATCAATTGATAGGGTACCCAAAGGGTTCTATGCCTATAGACATATGATCCTTGACAGATGGCAAAACCAAGTGATGAGGGCCAAAGGACTCGTGTGCCATAAATGATTGGTGATTCCCAATATAGGGTATGTTTTTTTTATTCAAAATTTCAAGGGCTAAGGCCTATTGGAAACCTAACACACTCATGCAAAAGTGAAAATGGCATGGTTTATGGTATTATGGGCATGAATTCCTAAAGCAGGTAAATCATCGATGATTAGTGCAATCGTCAGCGATTGCATCATGTAAAAATGGAGGGATATGAAAAAGTCTAAAAGGATTTTTGTTTTACCACATTGCAACTGTGGTAAAAAAAATTGATAGTATGCTGGTGTTTGGTGTGAAAAACATGTTTTTAGAGTGGAAATATGACATAATGATGTCTTCAAGGAGAAAATGCAAACCCGTGATCGTCGAGGTAGGATTCAATCCGTTTTTTGTTTTGTTTTTGTGGAGTTTTGTGTATTTTAGGGTTTTTAGTGCCATATTGGGGGCACGTGGATGCCCTAATTTTGATTAGCAGGAATCATTGGTGATTCATCTGATCACTAGTGATTGACGAGAATCACTAGCGATTCACCTGTGACAAAAAATAGTTTATATGTTAAATAGGAAGGAGTGGTTTTTTATTAAAAAAAAATCACATTTAGGGAATGTTTAAAGTTTCCTATGGTGTTAGATGTATATTTTGATGTCAATGTTGATGTTTTAATGTGACTTTTTGTTAGGAGATTTTGGACAATAGAGTTGATGTCTTAATACTTAGAATGAATGATATTTATGTGATAATACTAATGTTCATCTTTTTTGTTTGTGTTTTGCAGGTGGATGCATAGTTGACTATCCATGACTATATACCATTGATGTTGGATGAGGTGAAGGTAGATTTATCATATGAGGATTAGGACTATCTTAAGGTAGTGGGTTTTGGTGTTATGATTTTTTATATATGGGTTCATAGATGTCATATTTTGATATTGGCATTGTTAGAGAGGTGGTATCCTTCCACAAATACTTTTTACCTTCCTATAGGGGAGATGACCATTACCCTTGAGGATGTTCATCGTATTACGAGATTACCAGTTTGTGGATAGGTGATTTATTCATATTTTATTACAGAGGATGAGAGAGAAAACACTATGTAGAGGATATATGGAGGGCATACTTGGGATGTGAGGTATTCATCGGGGTAATTTTATTACCAAGCATTATATGAGCCTGTGAGAGCCAATTTTCCACGGATGACTCTGATGATGATAGGTATTTCATGTTTTGCTTTTCCAGATTCAGGATGTGTTTATTTTCCTTAAGTGATGATTGTTGTTGTTTATGAGATGATGGAGCACCATACAGTGTTCAAGTGGGCACCTAACTTATTAGCACAATGATCTATAAACTCTCCACTTTAGAATTGTTCATAGAATCACAATTAAATGCTATTATTCTACTTTTAATTAGAAAATGATAGAGATAGCTAGTGAATGAATTTCCTTATGCTTAGAATCAATAATTATAGGAAAAGGAAAGAATATAAACTCATGAACACCAACAAGTTTTATCCTTGAAACCTCTAGAGGAGGAAAACCAGTCGGGAAGGGAAAATGATCTTTCTTCCCACTTTTTATTAGCCAATTAAAATAAGAAGTAAAAAAATTACAATAAGTATGAAAGAGAAGTAGATAAAATCTCACACTTCCTCCCATGTACTTTTTTATTCTTCCTCAACACTCCTTTATTCTACAAACACAATTCTAGCACTAAGAATTCCTTGCTCACTTGATTTCATGCTTCGATAATAAAAAATCCCCTTCCTACATGTATTTATATCCCTTCTCATGTCCTCCCATGCACTGGAGGATGGGAAAGGTCATGGAGGAGAAGAGATATGGACAACATTTCCAATTATGGGACTGTTCGTTTTGAATTTTACTTTTTCTATCCAAGAGTTTCAAGAATGTTGCCCAGTGCAGACCAGCGGTCATACGACCTCCACCCTAGTTGGCTGGCGGCTACATTACCACCACCTTGTGCATTTTGGTGGTTACATTACCACTGCCCAGTGCATTCTGATGGTCACAGGACCGCCACCCTGGCTAGGTGGCGGTTAATGAACCATCACCTGGGTTGGATGGCGGCGGTAGTTTTGTAACCATTGCTTTGCACAGAGTGGCAATTTTGTTAACATAAAGATAGAACCTCCATTTCTTCATTTTCCTTCTTTGGTGCTAGATGATCTAATGAAGTAGAGTCATTTTAGATCCCTATGGATCACAGCTCCCTTGCTTAGGAGGATTATAGTCCTGTTATCCTGCAAAATTGAGAAGGGAAATTTTGCAGGTAACCATACCCAAAAATTTTGTTTTGGCCCAAAGGAAGTTTGACAACATTCGAAAGAAGCCCAAAATTCTCTTCCGAAAATCAAGTTTTAAGGACTTAGCCATTTTTTAGTATTTTTTGAGCAACGCACTGATAAGTTCTTGTCGACATGCTGAAAAGTGCGCCAAGTGCTGAGAATGTCCTGTTGACATGTTGAAAAGTGTGCCAAGGGCACTAATAAGTTCTTTTTGACATGCTGAAAGGTGCGCCAAGGGCACTGATAAAGTCCTGTCGACATGCTGAAAGGTGCACCAAGGGCACTGATAAAGTCCTGTCGACATGCTGAAAAGTGCGCCAAGGGCACTGAGAAGTTCATGTTGACATGCTGAAAGGTGTGCCAAGGGTGCTAATAAGTTCTTGTTGACATGCTGAAAGGTGCGCCAAGGGTGCTGATAAGTTCATGTCAACATGTTGAAAGGTGCACCAAAGGCATTGATAAGTTCATGTCGACATGCTGAAAAGTGCACCCTTTTACACTAAAAAGTAGTTTCTTCCTGGGATCCATTGATCATTTTTGTAAGATATTCAAAAATCATTTTGGCATACACGATGACTTCATCCATGTTGCACCATGGGATGTTGCCATCCAAAAACTTGCCCAAGTCAACTGTTGACTTTTTAGATATTTTCTAGATATTTTGTAAGTGGTTGGTTTGTTTTTGCCTTCTTCTCTTCTCTTCTTCTATAAATACTTGAATACTTGTTGTATTTGATGGTGGATACTTTTTAGATGAAAAATAGGAGTAAGAAGAAAAGAGTTTGAGATTTTTGTAATAGAAGGAAATATTAATACAATATTTAGACTTTGTGTTGAATACTTGTGTTATACATCAGAGCTTTCTTATGTTAGATCTGTATGTTTGTTCTATTGAATATACTCCTATTTTATTGTCATTTATTCATCATTATTGCTTTGTTCGTCTATGTGAGTAAGTTCGGCTCTGTTTACTACTAGCCCAACACATAGATCCTCTGACCTTTCTACTTTGGAATTCATTTCTTTTCTCCCTTCAGATCTTTTCCATCTCCCCACCTCATTCCTTTCCCTTCTTTTATAGTTGGAAATACTCCTACTGGGATGAGATCCCAACCCCTAAAGGCAAAATATTGTGAGACTTGCACAGATTCCTGCTGGTAGAATAGCAATAAACCAGTTTCACTTTGCTGACTCAAAGAGGGGCTATGCCCTACACACTGTTGGCTCATCTATCCATAGATCTGCTCTCACGATAGATTTTTGGACCAACAGTTTTTGGTGACTCTACTAAGGATCGAACAGATCTAACAGATCTATGATAGTGGTATGTTTGAAAATCAAGAAAAAGTCAAAAATCACTACCTGTTTGCAAAATTTAACTTTTGTCTGAAATCCAAAATTTTTGCAAAAGTGATCCAAACTGAGAATTTTCTTCAGGGATCCATAGATCAGGGCCAGTTAGAGATCTTTAGTTCGCTGAGTTTTTACAAAAACCTATATATTTTTGTAGATCTGAGATTTTGACAGTTTTACAAAAAATTCAAACCCTTGCAAAAATTCAAATCTAAGATCTGAAAATCAGCTTACTAAGTTGGCCATAATTTTATCCCCATTAACATTTGTCATTAAACTGCAATTGGTTTTCGAGAGGAGAATAAAATTTAAATATTCAGAAAAGTACATGTTGCTGATTTTCATCAAAATAATTAGAAAATAAGTAGGTATAGCCAAAAAGAGTTCTTAAATCCACTCCAAAAATTATAGATCTGGAAGGTACACTGGCAAGTGAACCATTTACTCGTAGTAGGAGAGCTCACAGAGAAGTTGATCTTACCTTCGACCTGCTTCAAAGGCACAACTTCAGTGTAACACCGGCTCACTTCTCATCATTGAGTTCAGTTGACCGGTCATCCAGGAGTGTTTCACCTCCATGAAGGAAGCATCTCTCATCAGGAACATCTACATCACTTTGTAGTGCCTTGCTGCTCAGTGGAACTATTCTTCCATCTCACGTCCTTTTCTAGCCGTCCAAATGGCAGTGCCATGGGAAAATGCTATGGGCCCTCTTGCATTACCACATCCAGTTCACGTGCTCCCTCATGGAAACTGAAAAAATTTCCCAAGATTTGATGGGAGTGGGAACCAAAGTACAGATGCACATATATCTGCATTCATCATGTCATGCAGCATCCTAGATGTGACCCATGAAGATGTGTCAGTTCACCTCTTTTTAGAGACCTTGCAAGGACCCGCAACAGAATGGTTCCAACATTTGCCAGCCGGATCTCTCACTAATTGGGCCATGTTGCATACCACATTTGAAGATAGATACAAGCCTTTGGAAGATGCATTTTCATTGTTATCACAATTCACTCACCTGAAGAAGGAAGCCAATGAGACCATGCATGATTTTATCACCAGGTTCAATGCATTAATCAACTGTGTGCCTGTTGCCATGTTGCCAACACTAGAAAATAAAAAATGTTTCTTTGTAAACGTAATGAGCTCAAAAATAAGTTTTTTGCTTCTACATGAACAAATAACTACCTTGCCTCTTGCCCAGGCTACTGCCATTCGGATAGAGGACAACTTGCTAATATCTGGTGAATCTGAAAACCCAGATTCTAACCAAGTTCAAATTGCTGTACACATCATTCTCTTGCCACTTTGTATTGATTTTCGCATTGTAGAAAATTGTGCAAATGACTTTTTGCTCATTTTTAATAGAAATAATAAAAACTCAAGCTACTCCATGAACCTCATTGACTAAGAAATCCCACAGAGGAATTTCGTTTCCAGCAACGTGACACAAGAGGCTGCACCTACCTATAACTTCTCCGCGAGTTCGGCGCTTGAGGCTCTACGTCTCTGGGTCCGGTTGAATGGGACTGATCTATTAGAATCTTGAAAATAATCCTTTACAAATAATTCTACAAAATTATGACCTTCTCATAGTCTTCCTCTGTCAAAATAACAGGGGTTTCTTTTTACATCTCCTTCAAACTCCACTCCGAGCTCAAGATATGAGCATTACAATATTATTACACAGTCCCGAATGCATTACAAATAGAATACTCACCCTTCTTATATTGTTTGTGCGCCTCCTAGCATGCCGGCTGGGTGCTTATCTTTTTACTTGGCCCACCCAAGTTCTATTCCCCTCCTTTTCTTTTGGCTTATCCTTGGGATCATTATCCCACATTGGGCGCATGAAAACTAGGTCAACACTATATATGGTAGGTGGGCGCAGTTTTTTAAATGGCTAGAAAGCCGCCTTAGCCTATGTGGTAGGCGCTTAAGTTGGGGCACATTTCTTGGATGGCGCATGGTTTAATTTTAGGCACTTATCCCATAGTATGCATGCGGTGGACAGTTTAAACAATTGCGTGAAAAGTGGGATGGATAAGGCGTTGAATAGAATAGCAAATGCGTGGAAAGTGCAAATAAGTTATAAGGCGTGGGTAATTTAAATCATACATGCCCAATGTCCCACATGCATGGCGCAAAAGGAAATATAGAGGTTTATATACACAAGTTGATTGAATGGTTAAATGAGAAGGAGGCCAAGGCACCCCTCCATAATTGAGTGTGTCGAACCTGGCTGAGGGCCCCCAGCCAGTAAATAGCGGGGTCCATTTGTCTGAGAACGAGTGTCCAAGACCGGCGTTCCAAAACCCATTTTTTTAATACGTCACACAATTCATCCACGTGTCACAATATGATCGCAACACTTGGCGAGCGTGCACACGTCCAACCTGCACAAAACTCCAAATTTTGCCAGTTGCCCAAAAATTTCAGCGGGCTATAACTTTTGCAAACGAGCTCCGTTTCCTGCAAACAAACTGTCGTCGGAGTCGTATAATTTTTCTCCACGCTTTAAAAATGACTGTAAAAATTTCTGAGAAGATCTTAGATCAGTGTTTCTCTGTGAGGATCCTCTGGATCATCTGGCCAATTAAAATGAGAACCGTCCAAGCCTAAAGCTTCAACTCCTTCTCCTGCCACTTCGTCTGATCTGGCATTTCAAAAGATGGCGAATGACTTTCTCGCGTTAAAAAATTAGCTAGCTAAGGCTTCCCCAAGCTCTTCGTACCGAGATATCCCATGAAGGGAAATTTCACTCCTAATAATGTCCCTCAAAGGTTGCATTTACCTGCAATGGCACCGATATTAGCACTTGAAGCCCCTTCGGTCAATGCCTCTAATCAAGATTGAAGGAAGAGGAGCAGAATTATGAAGAAACTTCATCGCCAAGGTGAATGATGATCAAGATGTCAGTGAACTGACTGGTGACTCTACTATCGAGGTATATGGAATTTGACAAGGAAGAATCTGATGAAGAAGAGGGTACCCAAGGATATGCAAGCAGGTAGTCTTATGCGGTTTTCACCCACTCTCAAGGGAAAGAAGTAGAAGTTGCTGCCAGGATATGTAGAAACGAGAAGGTTATGTCGAACATGCCTCCAACCATTGCAAAAAGAGGTAATCCCCTTCCTGGTCAACCTATTATTAAGTCTTTTTCAAAGAAATCTTTTTCCCCTATCTCCCCTCCGAATCAGCCCTCTCCTATTCCTATTAAGACCGGTAATCCTACCCCACCATCGCGAAATGAGGGACTCATTCCTTCATCAATGCACAACCCTTGGCCATGTTTGACATAATTGATCATGCTAAAAAAACCAAGATCCAAATGTCTGAAGCTGAGTATCTTCAGTCAAACCCTGAGCAGCTTGTAAGGTTGACTGAATATATTCAAAGCCAAGCTATCCTAACTTCTTAGGCATCCCCGAAAGGAATTATTTCTACTCCTCCTGCATCTCGCATAAATGTTGCCTCGACTTCCGCAGTCAGGCAAAATAGAACCTTTCTATCTCTCCCTCCTAATCAATGGCCACAAGCTAAGCAACTACATAATCGATTCTGGGGCTTCCGATAATATCATGCTGGTAAAATTCACCCATGCTCTAGGCCTCACCCTTACCAAGCCTTTTGATAGATGTTACTCCTTGGAAACCAAACCGGTTCCATTGATTGGTCAAATCAAAGACGTGCAGTTCACATTTACAGTGTTCTAAGAGAAAAGAGTAAGGATGACCGTCCTCATTGCCGATATTCCGGTAGCATATGGAATTCTACTGGGAAGGAGTTTTTGTAGTGAAGTTGGTGGAGAGATTTGTATGGACTGGTCTAAGGCTAGAATCCCCGTCAAAGGTGTAATGTAAAAATTGGAGCCTGAAATCACAAAAGAAGTACATGGTTACTAATTCCGATGACCCCAAAACCCAAATTCTCTTCAAATCATCTAGGGATGGGAAATTATTTCTTATCTACCGAGTCTGACAAAATGGACGTTCTCATCCGGGAAGAGGATGTTAACAAGATATGGACTGTTGTAGTTTTATGGAAGTTGTGCAACTAGCGGATGCGGTGCCAGAGCTATGTTAATTTCCCCAGAGGAAGAGATTTTTCCTCTCTCTTTCAAGTTACAGTTTTTCCAACATGAATAATACTGTTTAGTATGAATCTTTGCTACTTGGCATGCAAGCCACAAAAGAAATGAGGAATCAAGAACCTAAAAGTACAAGGTGATGCAGAGCTGGTCATAAATCAAGTGAAAAGGATATACCAAGTGAAAAAGGAAAGGCTTAGGCATTACTGCAATGCGTAGTATGGGATGACATCAAAGAATTTGATGTTTTTTCAATAAAAGCCATTTCGAGAGCTCAGAACGACATGGCCAAATTCATTAGCTGTCTCAGCATCCCTCATGCTCCCTCAACCTAGGGTTGAAAACATACACAAATACCATTGAGGTAGTTTTCCGCCCAAGCGTGCTCAGACAACTCTTAGTACTGGTAGGTATTCAATGATGATAACCAACTTATTGCCTTTCTGGAAAAGGAAGAAAATTTTCAGTGAGCTTCATTTTGAAGGATCTACTTCTACATGTCATGAATCTGTTACTGGATCAAGATGATGAATCAAAAGGTAGTGATGGCATATGTCAGCTCAAAGGAAATAAAATTCCGAAATGTTTGGTCTCTCTGGAATGTTTGTTTGACAGACATGACCATTTTGTCAGGAAGAAAAGGTAGGATAATCCTCACTTCTATCCAGAAACCGAACCAGTCAATCTAGGTACTGCGGAACATCCACAGTTTGTGAACATCGGAAAATGTTGCACACCCGAGGAAAATCAGAAGTTTGTCAAACTGTTGAAGAAATACATGGATGTATTGACATGGTCATATGCTGATCTAAAGTCTTTCAAGCCAAAGGATGTCCAACATGACACCCCGTTAAAAGAAGATCTCAAACCCTTTCACCAGAAACAGAGGCACTATAATCCTAAGATCTCAAGTACCATCTAGGCTGAAATACAGAAGATGTTGGATGCAAGGATCATTTTTCCTATCCATCACAGTACCTAGGTCGCAAACATCATGCCAGTATGTAAGAAGAATGGTGAGATACGCGTCTGCGTAGATTTTTGTAACCTGAATCAGGTGTCCTTGAAGGACAACTACCTGCTTCCCATAATGGATCAGGTTTTGCAGGCAGTAACTGGACCAGAAATGTTGTCCATGCTTGATGGTTTTTCAGGATACAATCAGATTGAAGTCTCACCTGAAGACAAATTTAAAATAGCATTCACTACCCCCTGGGGCACATTTTCCTATAGCAGAATGCCTTTTGGTTTGATCAACGCTGGTGCCACCTTTCAGCGAGCAATGGACTTTGCATTCAAAGGTATGATGAGAAAGGTTATCGTATTTTATTTAGATGACTTAATTGTGTTCTCCAAATAGCAAAATGATCATTGTGATCATTTGGAGAAAGTATTGATTAGATGTCAAGAGCATGGGATCTCCCTAATTCTAAAAAAGTCTATTTTCAGAGTCACATAAGGAAAATTGCTGGGACATGTTGTTAGCAAAGAAGGGACAAAGATAGATACTGAAAGAGTTAAGGCTATTCAGAGCCTTACTTTACCTACAAGCAAGACCGACGTTCACTCTTTCTTAGGAAAAGTGAATTTTCTCAGGCGCTTTGTTCCCGATTTTGCTGAAAAGACTCATCATATATTAGACATGATGAAAGGGTCACCAACTTTCCGATGGAGTGAAGAAGGGAAGAAGTCATTTGAGGAAATAAAATCCTCTGTCGCTCACATGCAAGTCCTGGTATGTCCTGATTTCTCCAAAGATTTTATTATGTATAGCTATGCATCTGAGCACACTGTGTCGGCCATCCTAATGCAAAAGAATTCTCAAAATGTTGAATCCCCGATTGCGTTTATGAGCTCTCCTCTCAAGCCTCATGAATTAAAGATATCTCAGTTGGAAAAACATTCCTTCACCATTGTCAAAGTAGTCAAGAACTTTAGGTATTATATTCTAAACTCTCACACAGTGGTGCTGGTCCCTGACATAGCAATCAAGTCAATCCTAACTCAACAGGAGTTAGGGAGTTTGTGAGGAAATTGGATTGCAAAATTCCAAGAGTATGATATCAATATAAAACCAACTAAGTTGGTAAGAGGCAAGGGCCTTTGTCAACTCATGGCTGAAAATCGAGGTTTAGAGGACCCTGACAGAAAAGATGATTTTGCTGATGGAGCACAAAGCCAACTAGAGAAAGTCGATTCACTACCCATGGTTCTATTCGTTGCCACCAGTGACGAATGGTATTCTGATATTGCTTTCTTTCTCACTTATGGTGAATTTCTAGCTCATCTAAATACAAAGGAGAAGTGTGCTATAAAGCTCAGAGCAGCCAGATATGTCATCTGGGATGATGGTTTATTCAAAAGTGGAATAGATGGCATCTTCTTGTGATGTGTTGACAAACCACAACAGACAAAGTTACTTTAGAGTTTTCATGATTTAGCCTGTGGTGGTCACTTCTCCTCTTCCATGACAGCACACAAGATCATCCGGGCCAGGTACTATTGACCAACACTTTTCCAATATACAGCCACCTCGGTAGCAAAGTGTGAACCTTACCAACAATTTGTTGGTAAGCCAAAATTGGCTGCTTTTCCCCTCAGGCTGGTCGTTATTGATGAACCATTCAGGCAGTGGGGAATTGACTTTATCAGAGCACTCCATCCCCAATCGAGTGCCAAACATATTTATGTCCTAACAACAATAGATTACTTCACCAAATGGGTGGAGGCCATACCTGTTAAGAATGCCACTTCTAAAGTTGTTTGCAACTTTATCAAGGAAAATATCATAGTGAGGTTTGGTGTTCCAAACAAGATTGTTGCTAATAACACTTCCAACTTCTCCTCACGAGAAGTTTTTGGTTTTTGCTATGAATACAAAATAACTCTGACTCACACCTCAGATTATTACCCTCAGGGAAATGGTCAGTCAGAATCCAGTAATAAAAACTTAGTGACCATCATACGGAAGCTAGTTAATGAGAATCAGCAATCTTCGCACAAGTTATTATATGATGCTTTGTGGGCAGATCGTATCACTCCCAAGAGGTCCCTCAGTATGTCTTATTTTCAAGTGTTATATGGAATTGATGCTGAGATCCCTATCTCCACAGAACTTCCTTCTCTATGCTTGGCACGAGTAATTGAAGATGAAACTTTCCAAAATTCTCTTAAAAAGAGGATCATGTATCTAATAGAACTTGAAGAAAAGAGAGTAAGAGTGGTCGACAGGATCACCGAACATCAGAAACAAGTTAAGAGACTATTCGATAAGAAGGTCAAGCAGAGGGATTTTCAAGTGGGAGATATCGTCCTTTTGTGGGACAAGCGAAGAGAGCTGAAGGGCATGCATGGAAAATTTGATTCTCTATGGAGAGGGCCTTTCAAGATCAAGCAGCTCAACGGAGAGAATAGTTTCTACCTCTCATATCTAGATGGAACCGAGCTCCCACTTTCCTATAGTGGGCAGCATCTAAAGATCTTCAAGAAGTAGAGCTTGCTCTCTTCTTTGTACAGTTTTCTTTCATTGTGTGTTTGCTTTCTGTTGTTGTGTGTTCCCTTTCTTTGTTCCTTTTTGTTCGCCCTCCGGTCACCCTTGTTTTTTACTCTCTCCAACCCAATGGATAGGCACATGAAAATCTGGGGTTCTCTACCCTTAAGTTTCACTCAAAGATAGTCCCCAGAAAGAGCCAGTTGTTATCCTGCAAAATTGATAAGGGAAATTTTGCAGGTAACCATACCCAAAAATTTTGTTTTGGCCCCAAGGAAGTTTGACAACATTCGAAAGAAGCCCAAAATTCTCTTCTGAAAATCAAGTTTTAAGGACTTAGCCATTTTTCAGTCTTTTTTGAGCAAGGCGCTGATAAGTTCCTATCGACATGCTAAAAAGTGCGCCAAAGGGCATTGAGAATGTCCTGTCGACATGTTGAAAAGTGCACCAAGGGTGCTGATAAGTTCCTGTCGACATGTTGAAAGGTGTGCCAAGGGCGCTGATAAGTTCATGTCGATATGCTGAAAGGTGCACCAAGGGCGCTGATAAAGTCCTGTCGACATGCTGAAAGGTGCGCCAAGGGCACTGATAAAGTCCTGTCGACATGCTGAAAAGTGTGCCAAGGGTGCTAAGAAGTTCATGTTGACATGCTGAAAGGTGCGCCAAGGGCGCTGATAAGTTTCTGTTGACATGTTGAAAGGTGCGCCAAGGGTGCTGATAAGTTCATGTTGACATGCTGAAAGGTGCGCCAAAGGCGCTGATAAGTTCATGTCGACATGCTGAAAAGTGCACCCTTTTACACTGAAAACTAGTTTCTTCCTGGGATCCATTGATCATTTTTGTAAGATATTTAAAAAGCATGTTGGCATACACGATGACTTCATACATGTTGCACCATGGGATGTTGCCATCCAAAAACTTGCCCAAGTCAACTATTGACTTTTTAGATATTTTCTAGATATTTTGTAAGTGGTTGGTTTGTTTTTTCCTTCTTTTCTTCTCTTCTTCTATAAATACTTGAATACTTGTTGTATTCGGTGGTGGATACTTTTCAGATGAAAAATAGGAGTAAGAAGAAAAGAGTTTGAGCTTTTTGTAACAAAAGGAAATATTAATACAATATTTAGACTTTGTGCCGAATACCTGTGTTATACATCAGAGCTTTCTTATGTTAGATTTGTATGTTTGTTCTGTTGAATCTACTCATATTTTATTGTCATATATTCATTAGTATTGCTTTGTTTGTCTATGTGAGTAAGTTCGGCTCTGTTTACTACCAGCCCAAAACATAGATCCTCTAACCTTTCTACTTTGGAATTCATTTCTTTTCTCCCTTCAGATCTTTTCCATCTCCCCACCTCGTTCCTTTCCCTTCTTTTACAGTTGGAAATACTCCTACTGGGATGAGATCCCAACCCCTGAAGGTAGAATATTGTGAGACTTGCATAGATTTCTAGTGGTAGAATAGCAATAAACCAGTTTCGCTTTGCTGACTCAAAGAGGGGTAATGCCTTCCACACTGTTGGCTCATCTATCTATAGATCTGCTCTCACGACAGATTTTTGGACCAACAAGTCCCACATACTATTAGTGGGGGAGTAGTTGAGGAAATAATTCCCTCACTTGTTCCTTCGAGTACCATCAATCCTGAGGTGTCTTTCCTTTTAGTCTGTTGGTGCCCAATGTTGCACATGCCATGCTTTGCTAAGGAGAAATCCATTTTTCCCCTGTTTCTGAGAAAAATGGCTTTAGATCTTCCCATCCTTTGAATTTGATGAAAAATAACTCGTATCTATGTTTAAATGCTTTTATTTGTTGGTTTTTTCTCCATTCTTACACCATTTTGAGGAATCTCTAAGTTTGCCCTAATTTTTTGTGTTCAAACGCCTTTGCCATTTTTTCCATTTTTCTTGGCCTTTGGAGCTCAAAATTGTTCGATTTATACTTATTTTCCCTCAAAAATCCCTTGCCATGGTCATAAATTTCTTTTAAACACTTTCTATTTGTCCTTTGATCAAAAATGTCTTCACCCATGAAGGGAAAATCGATTTTGGGCGTTGCTGGCAATTTCTGCATGTTTTTTACAGTCATACGGGCGTCCTTTTCCTATCAAATTTTAGCTCAAAAATCTTCTCCTACGTGGCCATTTTTGAATTGGAAAAGGTTTGGCAACGGGTCTACTTGAGCAACTTAGTCATTTTTTGTGTTTTTGGAAAAAGTTCTAAATTGTCCCCGCAAGTCCGTAAGCTCTCGGCCAATCAGAGGGTGACACATGACAGTTACAAAAGTCAAAACAATGAAGGGGCGGAGCTGTGGAGGCACATGGTGGAAAAATTTTCCCTTTGGTGAAAAGGAGTTAAAGTATGAAATAATAGCGCATGCCCTTGGCCAATCAAAAGATGACACGTGGTAGGGAAAGGAAAAGGTAGGGGAGTGCGGAAGCATGGTGGAAAATTTTCCTTTGGTGAAAAGGAGTTAAAGTATGAAATAAAAACACAGGACCTCGGCCAATTAGAAGTGACACATGTCAGGGAAAGGTAGAGGTGTGGGAGTGTGGAGGAAATGGTGAAAATTTTCCTTTGTGGAAAATGTTGTTAAAATATAAATAGGAGTGTTGCCCTGCAGCCAATCAAGTGAGGACACATGTCCTACGAGAGGGTGGAGCCATAGAGGAAAAATGGAAAATTTTCCTTTTTCCAAAAAAGAGGTAAAATGGTTAAAATTGAGTCATGACTCCGTATCCAATCATATTGTGCCACGTCTCAGGCCCAAATCTCAACGGCAGAGCGGCGGAGGAAATCGATGAAATTTGGCAAATTTTTAAAAAGGTTGGAAAAAGGTAGAAAGGCACCCCCGTAGGCCTGTTTTGGCTTATTTGTGCCACGTGGAGGGCTCATATTAAAGGGAGAAAGGAAAATCGACAGCAACTGTAAATTATTGTAATTTTTACCGCCATTTTGGCTCCAAGAAGTTTGGAGATGCATTTTTTGCATCGTAATTTTCATCAATTTTTTAACAAATTCATGTTGTTTGTGCCTGCAAGGACCAATGTACTTGGTTTTGAGGACCAATGCAATGATCAGAGATGTTTTTTAAATGAAATTTTACCCTAACCCGTCCAAAAATGAGAAATATCAAATCCAAAAGATGCAAGAGTCAAATTTTGGAGGGATAATGGATGAAATAATGAAAGGAAGGGGGTTTGCATGCTTTGAAGATGAAAAACATGCCTCCACAATGGATAATGATGTGAATTTTGCAAAGATTCATCTCTTTTTGAGACAATTGGAAACTTTTTTGGACATGTTCTGTTAAACATCCCTGTCTGTGAATCATGAGGAATTTTTGTAACATTTTTGATCCTTTGGCATATTCTTTTCTTGGGAAAGAAGGCTCGAAGGAGATTAAATGTTATATATTACATGAATTTTTCATGCAAAGGGTTGGAAGAGTTTAACATAATCCTGGAAAACTAAAAATTTCACAGGAAAATATGGGAAGAAGCCCATTCTTTGAGTGACCAATTGAGAAACTCATGTAACTCTCTTTGTATCAGATTTCAAATCATGTTAAGTTGGTTGCACATGTATAGCCATTAGCATAAGCTCTGATATTGTTTTTCAAAACATTCCCTTGCTGATAAATCTAATCAATTTTGAGATATTTTGTGTTGTCTTTGGGAAAACGTATGTGAATGCTTACATTTCATAATGCATTTCAAATTTTTGATTCGTAGTTTCCTAGTTGTAGGTCTTGTGTTTAAAATATCTCTTGATCATACATGTGTCTCATTTCTTAGGATAGTTTAGTGGAATTTGCAATTTCACATTTAGAAGAGCTTTCATTTGATAAAGAGATAAACAAAATTAAAATCACTTTACATTCCTTGACTTCAGAGATTGTTTGTAAATCTTTGGGTACACCTTAGGTCATGATTAAATAGCGATTACTAAATGCTTCATTGGTTCATTCTAACTCAAGGTTTTGTGATAGATGATCAAATATTGTGTGGAAAAGTGAAGATCTAGGCTTCCATTTAATTCACATATCTTGGTTGAAGGGATGATTAACAATTTTGATACTCTTGTGCTGTTAAGTTTCTCCATATTTTGCTGAGATCCTCAAAGAATCTGATGCAGACCTTGGTTTTGTCTCATCTAAACTCCCACCTGAAAAATCATTCAAAACAACTAATCCTACCTCTGTTTTACCCCTGTTTTGATTTGTATACCTAGAGAAGATCAAAATCCATCTACTAAAGTATGCAGAACATATTAGGATTTCAAAATGTCTTTAGTAGCCCTTGCCTTGCATTGAAATTATCTCCATAATCTGGAAGTGACAACTTGTAAAATTCAGATTTAGAGAGTGTTGATCATATTTTCCCAGGGCCATTTTCATACTATTTGCACAAATTGAGGGATATCTTCATCTCCTTCACCATTTGAGGGTTAAAAAATAGGTTCTCTTACCTTGGTTGAAAGGCACAACCTAAAATAGTTAGGATAAGATCAAGTCCTATTTGAGTGCTATCCATCTCTCCACAAATCTAAGTGCCAGTTAGATCATATTTCCATGGCTACAAAATGACGCACACCATGATCCGTCTATCTTCAAGCTTCATTTCATATATTTGATGCTGGTCAGACTAAAAAGGAGAAAAAAATTAAGTACTAACCCCAGTGGTGTTGTTGTCAGGGATGAAGAATACAATATCCAGACCAATTTGTTAATATACTTCCAGTTCATATTCTTTTGAGCCCATCAACACTAGTGGCATCATTGTTGTGCATGAAGAATGCAATATCCAAACCAATTTGTTAATCTACTTCCAGTTCATATTCTTTTGAGCCTGTCAACACTAGTGGCACCATTTCTAAGGACATTATTAGTTCAATCTAATCCATGTGCATCCATATTTGAAATATTTTAATGCATATCAAACACTTGTAATGTCTTTTGTAAGTTATTGTCTATCAAATATATTGTTAAAGTGTCATTCTATACTTATATTTGCAAGATGTATGCTAAAGGTTTCAAACTCTATCTGCATAGTGTTATCAGTTTCCAGTAGTTGTTACACTTCATTTGCATTTGTGGTTGGTAGATTCAAGAAAAGGAAGGTCTAATCTATAAATTTGGCAAGATTTTTAGTGCTAATAGGTATTTGACAGAGTATTTTAGTGCATTTGCACAATTAGGGTGAAAGTCCTTACTGGCGACTTCATGCTGTTTTGATCTTGATAAATACTAGTGTCGTAGCTTTCTGTCATTTGTTTTTTGGTGTTGCTAATCTCTGCAAAACTAGAATGAAGAATATATCTCTTCATTAGAGACTCTACTAAGAAGTTGTTTTCAGATTCAAGGAACTCATAGTTAGAAGGGAGAATAGTTTGGAAGGTGGTTGGAAAGTAGAGCTTAAGGAAGGAAGTTCCCTTCGTTGAACTTTAGATTGATCAACTTGTCATTGAGGAATGTAGTTCTTCTTTAGGTAAATCTAAATCAGATATTCCTCTTGAAAATTTACATTCTCCATCTGGAGAGGGACCTTCATTTGTCTTGGAAAATATTGCTCCTCATTCTGCCCCTATTTTTTCCTAATCTACTAGATTTTATCAAGAAGCCGATCCTATAAGGGATATCCATTTTTAAGATTACATTTCTATTCCCCAAAGACCTCTCACTCCTCATCATTATGTTTCTCCTCAAAGATCACCACCTCAAAATAATATGGCTCAGCCTCCCCCTAGACTTCCATTTGTTGTTAACACCTTTGGTCCTATAAAATTTAAAGGAATGAATGGTTATCCAAATGTTGTCCCTGAAGATGTCAGAAATAGATTACCAAAATTCCAAGGTAACAATGCCATAACTGGTGATCAGCATCTCAAACTTTTTGTTAACATGATGGCAGGATTTTGAAATAGAGTTTGAAGATGTGTATGTCAAATTGTTAATTCATACACTAGAAGAGGATGTAACGGATTGGTACAAGGCTCTTCCTGATAATTCTATTGATTCTTGCACTGAGATGAATAATGCATTTAGGTTACACTATGGTGACAAGACTGATCCCATAGGTTACTATTGTATGAATTTGAAAATATCAAGAAGAACCCCAATGAATCGGTTCATGACTTCAACACAAGATGTTACAATATCAAGAAGAACCTTAGGGATATTTCCTATGAATTTAAGACCATGCGATAAATCTTGTTTGATAAAATATGCAAATGCATTTAATAAGAAGGAAACATATTACTCTGAGGGACAAGAACCCTGGCAATATAAGGTAAGATTTCACCATGGCACTTCAAGTTGAAAACAATATCAAGGTTATTGGGAAACCCCCTGAGAGAGATGGAGTTAAATTAGTAAACCCTGACAAGCCTCAAGCAAGCAAGAGTGTTGACTTAGTAGGAAGTGGTGAAAACTTTGGCAGGGGTTGTCAAGGATATTTCCTACAAGTTGGTAAGAGATGAGAAAGGAATTGGGCATTCCCCATAAGGATAGCCTAGGAAGTAAGCATAAGATATATTTCAACACTCACCATAGGAGTGAGTAGAGATTTGATGACAAAGGTAAAGAGCCTATTCGATTTAGAAATAGGAAATCTCAAGCCAAGGAAAATAAGGTAGTGCCTGATGTGTTAAATGCTCAAGTGGTTGTTGTTGATGATGCAAATTAGAATTGACTGGTGTGACAGATGTTTTTTACCCCATCCTCCATGTGAAACAGATCAGTAAATTAAATAGGAAGTTGATGATGAAATTCATGATGATGCCTGCATGATGGAGATCCCTGCAATTTCACTAAGGGGAGCAACTTTAATGGATGTCATAAGTGCTAGTACTGCTATTTTTTTTTTGGGATTGAATCGAACGAGTACATCTTCTTCCTCCTTCTCATGTTTTAGATATTGATAATGTACAAGCCTTTAAGCTGCCCAATAATGATTTTGAATACTTGAGGTACATTGATGATTGACAAGTATGATGGAGGGTTTCCTTCAGAGGAGAATAAGGAAGTTGCTTATGAATGTTGTAGTTTCCCAAGAGAAGGAGAACAATACCAAAAGTAAAGCTTTCCAAGGGGCAACAAGCCAAGTCAAAATTTCAATTACTTACTAAAAAAACTCCAAAGGAAAAATACATCTAGTAAAGGCCCTATTCCCCAAAGAAAAACTTGTGATCCTCCCCATGCCTAAACTGAAAATACTTCCATACCATCTGATGAATCTGCCAATCTTTCCCTTAGTGTTTCTTTACCTAAGAATGCTCCATATGATATTGCCCAAGCCTTGAGTCAGAACAAGATTCTTGTCCCAATTGCTGAGTTGCTTAGGATTCCTAAGCACAAGAAGAGGGATTTTGAATATTTAGGATTCAGAGAGGAAGAGAGTACCCAAGGTAGAGTTGGAAATAAGGTTGGGATTCCTATTGCCATTACAGAATTGGAACAGCCACAAGTGTTGGAAGAGTTGGGGGAACCAAATGAGGTTTACTTAGGAAACTTCTTTGGTTAAATCTTAGTTGAATGTGGATCCATTTTTCACTACCTTGGCTATCAACAGACAAGCTATTACATAACTGTATGTTTGACTCTGGGGCATCATGCAATGTCATGCCTTTAGAATTCATGAATGAATTGGGTATCAAAGTGACAACAGCATATGGCAAGCGTACTACTATGGATTCCAGGGAAGTGCCAGTTGTTGGGTGTGTCAAAGATCTAGTGATGCAACTTGCATCTTATCCTGGGAGGAATTTAAAATTGGATGTTGTGATTAATTGATTGCCCTATGCCAAATGGGGTATGCTATTATCAAGGAAATGGGTTGCAAGTGTTAGTGGGAGTGTCCAAATGGACATGTCTTATGCCACTATCCCCATTGAAGGAAACTTAGTAACTTTATACGGAGATGAAAATATGTTATACCTTATTAAAGACCCAAACAATAAATCTTATGAATTTTTTGTAGGAAGATGCTAGTACTAATCACTTTACAAGTTTGGTGGATTTTAGGGAGTATGAAGTTTTTGAAAACATATCTCCTAAGTATGCTATTTTTTCATGAAATTTGGTCCCTAATTCAGCCTTGAAAAATGTTAAAAGGTTTGACCTGAACACAATGGAGGAGCTTCAAAGAAACTGGATGGTTTACAAATTAAACAAAGAAGAAAAAGAGGTATATTTCCAGCTTCCAAAAACATATCAAAACCTCTTGGCATGGTCATATCTCCTAAGTATGTTGTTTTTTCTGGAAATTTGGTCCTTGATTCAGCCTTGAAAAATGTTAAATTTTTTGACCTGAACACAATGGAGGAGCTTCAAAGAAACTAGATGGTGTACAAATTAAACAAAGAAGAAAAAGAGGTATATTTCCAGTTGTAAAAAATGTATCAGAACCTCTTGACATGGAGGACATTGGGGGTTTCCCCTTGATTTTTTTTTCTTTCAATCAAGGGTTTCTTACCAACTTGTACAATGTATAGTGCTTTGCTTTTGCTCTATTTTTGGTGTTTTTTTGGTTCATTGTTTGCCTTGGTGTGTGGCAGCCATTTTCGTTAGTTTCTTAGCTAGTTTTTTGGTGGGTTTGGCTCATGACTTCATTTTCCCAAAGGATTATTTTGGCACTTGGTCTAATTTTGTTCTTTTGGCACTCACTGGGAGTGCCCATCCCCAAGCTAGAGCCAATGTTGGTGCCTAATGTTGCACATGCCATGCTTTGCTAAGGAGAAATGTGTTTTTCCCCTTTTTCTGAAAAAAAATGGCTTTGGATCTTCCCATCCTTTGAATTTGATGAAAAACAACTCGTAGATGTGTTTAAATGCTTTGAGTTCATTTTTTCTCCATTCTTACACCATTTTGAGGAATCTCTTAGTTTGCATTACATTTTGCCCTAATTTTCCCGTTCAAATGCCTTTATCATTTATTCCATTTTTTACCAGCCTTTGGAGCTCAAAATTGTTTGATTTATACTTATTTTCCCTCAAAATCCCTTACTATTGTCGTAAATTGCTTTGAATCACTTTCCATTTTTCCTTTAATTGAAAATTTCTTCACCCATGAAGGAAAAATCGATTTTGGGCATCACTGGTAATTTTTACATTTTTTTACGGTCATATGGGCATCCTTTTCCCAGTAAATTTTAGCTCAAAAATCTTCTCGTATGTGGTTGTTTGTGATTGGACAAGGTTCAGCGGGTCTGCTTGAGAAACTTAGAATTTTTTGTGTTTTTGGCAAAAGGTCTAAATTGTCCCTATAAGTCCGTAAGCCCTCAGTTAATCAGAGGGTGACACGCGGCAATTAGAAAATTCAAAACAGTGGAGGGGTGGAGCTACAAAGGCACGGTGGAAAATTTTCATTTGGTGAAAAGGAGTTAAAGCATGAAATGAGAGTGCAGGCCCTCAGCTAATCAGGAGGTGACATGTGGCAGGGAAAGGTGGAGGTGCGGGAGTACAGAGGCATGGTGGAAAATTTTCCTTTGGTGAAAAGGAGTTAATGTATGAAATAAGAGCGCAGGCCCTCGGCCAATCAGAAGGTGACACCTGGCAGGGAAAGGCGGAGATATGCTAGTGCAGAGGAAATGGTGAAAATTTTCCTTTGTGGAAAATGTTGTTAAAATATAAATAAGACTGCTGCCCCACAACCAATCAGGTAAGGACATGTGTCTTACGAGAGGGCAGAGCCATAGAGGAAAAATGGAAAATTTTCCTTTTTCTAAAAAGAGGAAAAATCATTAAAATTGAGCTATGACTCTGCATCCAGTCATATTGCACCATGTGTCAGGCCCAAATATCAACAGTGGAGAGATGGAGGAAATCAAGAAAATTTACAAATTTTCAAAAAGGTTGGAAAATGGTAGAAAGGAACCCCTGGGCTTATTTGTGCCACATGGAGGGCTCAGATTAAAGCGAGAAAGGAAAATCTATGGCAATTGTACATTTTGTCATTTTTACCACCATTTTGGCTCTAGGAAGTGTGGAAATGCATTTTTTGCATCGATTTTCATCGAATTTTTGACAAATTCATGTCATTTGTGCCTGTAAGGACCAATGTAATCAGTTTTGAGGATCAATTTGAAGATCAAAGATGTTTTTGAAATGAATTTTTTCCCTAACCCATCCAAAAACGTGAAATGTCAGATCAAAAAATTACAGAGTCAAATTTTGGAGGGAAATGGATGAAATAATGAAAGGAAGTGGGTTTTTATGCTTTAAGGATGAAAAACATGCCTCCACAATGTATAATGATGTGAATTTTGCAATGATTCATCTCTTTTTGAGACAACTAGAAACTTTTTGGAAGTGTTCTGTTAAACATCCTTGTCTTGCAAATCATGAGGAATTTTTGTAACAAATTTGATCCTTTGGCATATTCTTTTCTTGGGAAAGAAGGATCGAAGGAGATTGAATGCTATATATTGCATGAATTTGTCATGCAAAGGGTTGGAAGAGTTTAAAAAATCCTAGAAAACTAAACATTTCATGGGAAAATCTGGGAAGATGCCTATTCTCTGATTGACCACTTGAGAAACTCATCTAACTCTCTCTGTATCAGATTTCAAATCATGTTAAGTTGGTTGCACATGTATAGCCATTAACAAGCTCTGAGATTGTTTTTCAAAACATTACCCTGCTGATAAATCTAATTATTTTTTGAGTTATTCTATGTTGTCTTTGGGAAAAATTTGTGAATGCTTACATTTCAGAATGCATTTCAAATTTGTGTTTCTTATTTCCTATTGCAGTATTGTGTTTAAAATCTCTCTTGATCATACATGGTCTCATTTCTTGTGATAGTTTAGTGGAATTTGCAATCTCACATTCAAAATAGCTTTCATTTGATAGAGAGATAAACAAATTTAAAATAACTTTACCTTCCTTGACTTCAGAGATTATTTGTAAACCTTTGGGTGCAACTTAGGTCATGATTAAATAGTGATTATTAATGCTTCATTGGTTCATTCTAACTCAATATTTTATGATAGATGATCAAAGATTGTGTGGAAAAGTGCAGATTTGGGCCTCCATTTTATGCATATATCCTAGTTGAAGGGACGATTAACCATTTTGATACTTTCTTTTGTTAAGTTTCTCCATATTTTGTAACAATCCTCAAACAGTTTAACAGACCTTGGTTTGTCTCATCTAAACTTCCACCGAAAAAATCATTCAAAACAACTAATCCTACCCTTTTTTATCCCTATTTTTACCTGTATACCCATAGAAGATCAAAATCCATTTGCTAAAGTATGTAGAACAGATCAAGATTTCAAAATGTCTTCAGTAACCCTTGCCTTGAATTAAAATCATCTCCATAATCTAGAAGTGACAACTTTTGAAAGTCAGATTTGGAGTGTTGATCATATTTTCCCAAGTCCCCTTCATATTATTTGTACAAATTGAGGGATATCTTCATCTCCTTAACCATTTGAGGGTTATAAAATAGGTCCTCTTACCTTGGTTGAAAGGCACAATCTAAAATAGTTAGGACAAGATCAATTCCTATTTACGTTCTATCCATCTCTCCACAAATCTGAGTGTTAGTTAGATCATATCCCCGGCTACAAAATGACACCCACCATGATCCATCTGTCTTCAACCTTCATGTCATATCTTTGATGCCACTCAGACTAAAAAGGAGAAAAAATATAGGTAACAACGCAGTCCAACCTGCCAAGACACTTGTGGACATCTCGTAGTCTCTCTAACCTTCTTCTACATTACTACATCCTCCTCCAATTCACCTCATGAGTCCAAGACACAATCATCAATGCAAGTCATCAAATATAGTCATTCATATTCATCTAGCATGGATAACTCATATTGGTGCAGGTTCTTACAGTTTACTACTGAGTACATCCTCATAAATGACCTTTTCCAACCTGGTCCAATATGGTGAAAGTTCCATATCATAGTGGCTTGAGCTTCCATTGCTAACCTTGTAGTCTCTCCTTTCTCAAGTAAATCCAAACTCTATCTCTAACATGAAGCTTATGTTCTCTCCTTTTCTAATCATGCATAGCCTTGTACTTGGCTTAAAATTTATCTAACTATTCTTTGACCTTGTGATGGATTTACCTGATCCTCTCAATGAATTTGTTTTCTCTAGTCACATCTGTGTCTCATGTCTCATGTCTCATGTCTCCTCCTCATCATGATTCCAAACTACTATATCCAACAGATTTATAGGTAGATATCCCAAGCATATCTCAAATGGTGACTTCATAGTGGATGTGTGTACTTCCTAGTTATAGGAATGTTGAATGTAGTCTAAGAACTCTCGTCCCAAGTCCTTGGGTATTTGTAATTATACCCTCTGATCAACTACATGAAAGTCTTTTCACCACCTATGTCTTTCAATCTATCTTTAGATGGAAATTCATGCTCCTATATAACTTGGTATCCATCTTGTCCCACAACGTAGTCCAAAACATCCCTAATAACCTGGAATCCTTGTTAGAAAGAAAATACTTTGGAAAACCAAAATACACCCATACATTAGCAAAGAAAAGTTATTTTACTATCATTTTACATGCCATAAGAATACACATCTTACTAAATCTATCAAAAAAAACATAGAGATAGTCATGGCCATGTTTAGATAGGTAATCTTCCTACAAATTCTATTGAAATTTCCTCCCATGGATGAGTAGGTACTGGAAAAGGCATATACGAACCCTCCTTCCTAGTCTTAGGCTTGTTGATACAAAAAAGTTTACATCCACGTATAAATTTTGATACTTCTTCTTGCATGTTGGGCCAGTACATGTACCTTTGCAAGTGGGCTAGGGTCTTACCAACACTTAAATGCCCCCCTACTTTCGAGGTTTTTGCTTCCCTCATCAATAGAATTCTTGCTTCTTAGGCACACAAAGCTTCCCCCATCGGTATAGTAGCCTGTCCTTGAGAAAAAAATCTTCAATCCCCGTCATTTCAGCCCCTTGGGACTGTAACTACTGAAATTTCACCCCAAAGTCTTTGTCCTAGGCATATGCCTATCTATAAGCTTCCTTCATAAAGGGCTCGATCTAAGAGATAGTGGCCAATAAGGAGAACTTCTCATGTTTGGGAAGTCTAGAAAACATGTCTCCCACCAAGTTTGTACTACCCTTATTGTATTTGATCACTAGATGGAACTACTGAAGGAACCCCATCCATTTGTAGTGCCTTTCCTGTTGTAATTTAGAACATGCTTGCAAATACTGGAGAGGTTTGGGTCAGTGTGCACAATAGTTTCTTTACCCAACAAATAAGGCTTCCATTTTTTAATTTCCTAAACTAGTTCAAACATTTCCTTATCATATATTGAATATCCTTTAACTGCTAAAGTAAAATTTTCAGAATGATAGCATATGGGTTTACCTCCATGAAGCAACATTGTGCCCATAACATGATCACTGGCATTTGTCTCTTCTTTAAAAGGATGCTACAAATTAGGAAGTGCAATTACTAGAGCATGAATAATCTTGTATTTAAATAACTCAAAGGATTTGTCTTGTTCCTTACTCCATTCAAAACCCTTACTCTTTATGTCCACTGTGTGTAGAGGTGCAACAATCATGAAGAATCTTAGAATGAACTTCCACATGTATTGTACTGCTCCCACAAAACTCCTAGTTTCTATGGCTTCTGTTGGTTTTGACCAACTTGTGATGGCTTACACCTTCTTTGGATCCATTAGTATCTCTCCTCCTCCAGCCACGTGCTCAAGATAGACAAGTGGCTATTTGGAAAATTCACCTTTCTCCATATTACAAACCAGTTGTTTCTCCCTAAGAACTTGCTAGACTTGTTGTAAATGAGTTAGATGTTCCTCCAATGTGGCACTAAAAATAAATATATCATCTAGATAAAAAATGATGCATGAATCTATGAAATCCCACAATACATCATTCATCAATCTCATAAATGTAGCGGGTGCATTGCATAAACCAAATGTAAGTTATAACCACTCATACAAACTTTGTTTTTTCTTTAAGGAAATCTTTCATATATCCTCCTTCATTCTAACCTAGTGATAACTTGACTTGAGATCCAACTTTGTGAATAATTTTGTATGTTGAAGTTGGTCCAAGAGATCATCTTTGTGGGTTACAAGTGGGTATCTATTCTATATGGTGATCTTGTTTGAAGCATGGTAGTCAATGCACATTATCAAAGAACCATCCATCTTTGGTGCCATCACAATAGGTGAACCATATGGTGAGGTTCTTGGATGTATCACACCCTATTCTAGAAGTTCCTAGAGTTGTTTCTTTACTTAAGTAATCTCTAGAAAGCATTTCCTGTACAACCTGGTGTTCGGTAGAGGGGACTCTAACAACAGTTGAATCTCATGCTCTACTTCCATTTTTTGTGGCAACCCACTGGGAGCTTGAAAAACTTCCTAAGAATACTAAATAATACTATCCAAATCGTATTTTCCAAGGTTAGAAATATCTTAAACTTCTACCCCATCTTGTTTATCCTTTAACAAAAGTAAACAAAACTGATTATGATTTTCCTAAATAATTCATTTTCCTTGGTTAACACTCACCATAGTAACGTGTGTCTTACACTAGTGTTCTTGGATGTTGTAGTTGATCCCATCCTTGAGCCATATGTATTAGTTTTCCCTTATCATAAATATAGCATCCCTGATATACAAGTAAGAACTCTTGAAAATAACATCAAAAGCATTAAGTGGAATAACATCATCTTCCAATACATCAATATATTGTAAATTTATCCCAAAATTGACCTTACATATTTGTTTTACATGAATTTCAACACCCTTCTTTACCCAACCCAAAGGATAATGGTGTGGATGCACGTAAGTCTCAAGATAAAGCTTCTTTACAAATACTTCAAAACTCAAGTTAGACTAATAACCGGTATTAACCAAAACATTTACCTTAGTTCTCTTGATCTAGATTTTGATCTGGAATAGTCTACTCATCTCCTCTTCCTAGTTCTCCATGTTGGTGGTCGTGCATCCAAGCCTCTCATCTACATAAGATTCATATTCAATTTCCACCTCCCCTTCTATCTTTACAGTTGTGATGGAATTCATTTAGTCCTTGGTTTGGTTATTTAGATGTAACTCCAGATGAAACTTCCAACACGTAGCATTAGTATGACCATTGATATAAAAATTCTTACAAAAAATTCTTAGGATCTTTACAAGTATTTAAAATAGTTGTAGCTTGTTTACCTTTCCCTTTCCACTTATCCTTATTACTTGTTTTCCCATGTTCTTTACTCTCTTGATTTTTGACTACTTTTTCCTTAGCTCTACTTCTCATTGCTTATTTTAATCATCTATGTAGTATGCTTGTACACACAACTCATTGAGATCTATGGACTTTTTGGAGATGAATTTTATTCAAAGGTGAGTGTGAATTCCTCCCAAGTACTTAGTCATAATATTCTCATCCTCCAAGTCCATGTTCAGTAACATGGCATGCCTCTGAAACTCCATTGTATAGTCCTGCACACTTTGACCACTGCCTTCTCTAAAATATTGTCATTAAATCATTTAGTCAATCTTGTGGCCAATATGATAGAAGTCGGCTCTAAGTAACTCTCTAAATTCTTTCCAAGATTTCACAATAGGACGTTTCTTATTTTCACAAGTGACCATATGGGTTTCCCACCAAACTAGAGTGTGTCCCTCCATTTTGAGATGTACAAAGGTGATCCTTTTAACCTCATTAACATAATGGATGCTAAAGTAGACTTCTAGCTAGTTTCACCATTTATCAAGCAACTCTGCATCTACTTGTCCTTTACAGCTTTTTATTTCAACTTTCCTCTCAACTTTAAAAGGAGCATGATCACATTTTACCTTTTCTCTTGCATTTAAAGTCTCTTCTTCATGTTCTTCCACATAATATTCCTACTGGTGGCTCCTCCCTATGCCAAAATTTTTGGCTAAACCTATAACCAATGAGATCATGGAGTCTTGCTTAACATAAGCCATCTTCTACAAATCTACAAGTTATTATTGTCTTCTAAACATCCTATCCATCATGGTCTCTAGCATCTCGATTCTACGGACCAATTTTTCCTCCTTCACTTGTCCCCAAATTCTCTGTTTCCACTTCCTTATAGAAATATATGGGTCACAAGGTAAATCCTCTTTGCCTTTAGATCTCATCACTGTCATACATATCCCAGAAAGAATACCAGAATCCTAGATACTTGCTAGCTATGATACCAAAATGATCTGTAAAATCTCTACTTTGGAATTGTTCACAAAATCACAATTAAATTTTGTTGTTCTACTTTTGATTAAAAAATGATAGAGATAGCTAGTGAATGAATTTTATTATGCTTAGAATCAACAATTGTATCAAAAGTAAAGAATATAAACTCATGAACACCAACAAATTTTATCCTAGAAACCTCTAGAGGAGGAAAACTAGTCGGGAAGGGAAAATTCTCTTTCTTCCCACTTTTTATTGGCCAATTCAAGTAAGAATTATAGAATTTATAATAATTATGAAAGAGAAGTAGATAATATCTCACACTTCCTCCCAAGTACTCGCTTGTAATGCCTCAACGTTCCTTTCTTTTATAAACACAATTACAACACTAAGAATTCCTTACTCACTTGCTTTCAGGCTTCAATAATACAAAAAATCCCCTTCCTACATGTATTTATATCCCTTCTCATGTCCTTTCATGCACTGGAGGATGGGAAAGTTCATGAAGGAGAAGATACATGTACAACCTTTCTAATTATAGGATTGTTTGTTTCAAAAAAAAAAAAAAAGTCCAAGAGTGTCAGGACCACCACCCTCGCTGGGTGGCTGTTATAGAACCACCGCCCGGGATGGGAAGCAGTTCTATAACCACCACTCTACATAGAGTGGTAGTTATTTTAACATAAAGATAGAACCTCATTTTATTCATTTTCCTTCTTTGGTGTTGGTTTATTTGATTAAATAGAGTCATTTTTTATCCCTATAGATCACACAAACATTCAGGTAGTTATGGCTTTGGACAACCCACAAATTTTTTGACATTGATGTTGGGCTTCTCTTATAGTGGTGAGCACATGGGAACATTTTTAATTCTCTTCCATTGGGCTTACCTTCTTATATTTGCATTAGAAATCCTTGCTTCATGAGATGGTGCCATAATCTGGGTCAGGCAAGGAAGGCCAAGAGACCTAGTTATTACAAAGATTTAGTATCAAGATTATAGGTGGGAGATGTGGTGTGGAGGCCATACCTAGATGTCCATGATTGTCCCAAGTTTCCTCGTGATGTTTTATGTTTATAGAAGGATATTTGGATACATGGTCATAGAGATGGAGAGGATGACCTTCTGTGTTTCAATCATGTTAGGCAGTAGTTTGGACTGACACAGGGTATAACCAAGGATCTAGTGCAGTATAAGTGAGAGGATGGGAATAGTGAGACTCTGCAGGCTATTGAAGTGAGGCGTATAATTAATGATGAGAAGAAGGGCATATGGGTCCTGATGATGAGGGCCATATTGTTCCAATTAATGATGTGGTGTGACTCCATATTTTACTACATGGTGGGCCTGATCACTGAGGACTTTTGATCAGACTAGGGTAGCAAAGAGGGAATCACAGAAAGTAAAATAGGTACATACTTGGGTGGTAGGAGGAGCATAGGCACCAGAGGAGGAGAGGGGTGAAGTTGATCATGTCATAGCCATGAATATTGCACTAGTGATGGCTGAGAAGGCCACAATGGAGGGAGAGAAATCTTTCAATCAAAGAAAGCATGATGACCTTATGGGAGTTTAGGATACCCTCATCATAGAGAGGGATGCTTTTATTTTTTAGCAAGAAATCCTTCAGCTGTAGCTTTTACATGCCTCTATTGATAGAGACAAGTACAAGGTTCAGAGAGATACACTTTGGAAGGCCTTAGGAATCATAAGGCCTTTTATATCTGGCACAGAGTTATCGTTGATGTCTCGGTAATTGGGGAATCTGAAGCACCTCCTCCTAGTATGGTTTCAGTGGCACATTATGATGTTATGCAAGTGGAGAGAGACTACTATGTAGACCTAATCATTAAGAGCTATCCTGATGCTACCTTATATGTTAATCATGTAGTTTCCTAAGGGGAAGCCACAGTAGTAGTGAGGCCTAGTGTTAGCGCAGCGATCATGGCACACCCACCTCAAAGGCTAGGGAGATGGGAGGATGGTGAGGGAGGAGATGAAGGAGAGGATTTTGAGATGAGTGTTCATAGAGGTGGTGGAGATACAGGTGTACCTGAAGGCACTACTGCTCCTAAATGAGAGGATGGTGCCAACATAGCGTTAGGAGACATCGACTTTACTACATGATTGTATATGATGTTACAGGCTCATTGAAGCCCATTTTTGCATGATTATACATTGATTATTCAAACATCTACGATGTATAATGGACGTTGATATATATATATATATATATATAATGATAATGGTTTAGGATTTATTCTTGTGTTTTGATTTGTATATGGTATAGTTTTGCATGTTTTATTTGGAATGTGTTGATATTTTAGATGGATTTGGAAGGATTTGATATATTAGGATTTTTTATTAATGTTTCTCGTTTAGATGTTGCAATAGGAAAATCTCACAAGTACACACGCATGTATAACAATACTCCCAGTGTCAAATTTTTCATTTAGGTAAAACATTTCCATAGATACTTCTCCCCCTTTCTAGTCAGTCTAATGACAAATCACATCAATGTTGATAATTCATGAAGTCCTCTAGGTGATTTTAGAAACATATTGGAATCAACCCCTCGTTGGTTGAAAACATCAATGAAATACACCAAACAAGATTACAGTCTATGTTTTTGTTTGTCTTGAATATTGGTTTTGGCTTCATCGTTGGCCTTCCCAGAGCACTTGTATCAACTCCCTTGGAGTAGATACGGATCAGGGCCACATGCCAACAATGGAGGTAACATTGAAGACCTTATCTTAATTTTGAGAGAGAATAATATGATTGGAAATTTTCACCAGACTTTTCTTTTTTTATTAGACCCATGGATCTATCCTGAACAAGCCATATATAAATTGATAGCAACTCTTATGAGCCTAATATCCATTGTTGGGGCTTTTCAAACCAGATTCTGTTAACTTTCTCAGATGGAGTTAGAAGGATCACACTATATCATCAGGAAAGAGGATTCTGAGACCTACATGACTCCCCCTATCATATATACCACAATCTATACATTATTGTACTACCCACCAAAGAACAAGGACATCCCATGCGTACCAGCCTATTCACATGTCATGGGGACTGAGTAAAAAACAACATCACAATCATGAAACACACTTTTTTTACAATTTTATGCCTTCTATGTCATGTTAAGTCACAAATGATTGAGTTCTATGGGTTGCTCCTCCTAACAACTAGTGAGTTGACATAATACATACATTCATCATCTAGCTAATTATCTCTCATATTCACCATGGATATCTTCTTGAAGATAAAAAAAAAACTATCCCTATTTCATAGAAACCTTCATACTGATTAAAGCACAATGTATTTCATTACATAAAGATGTGATATGTACACACATGAAATAGATGTATTTGATCAGACCTATACCTATCATGCAAACTCTATTATAGCTTCATATCTCCAGGGACATCTCTGAGAACTTAATCTCCCCTTCAATTCATGCATCCATTATAGAATATCACCTTGAGACTTCATGGTCAGGTCTGTAGCCATACATCCATGCCCTTACATTACATTGTAACTACATTAGGACATGAACTCAAAATTTCATACCCTTAGTACATGATACATCCTTGCACAATATCTGTAATTCTTCATCAACCCAATGTAATATAGTTCATCACTAGCATTTCTGTAGAGCTCCACTCTCTATGGACCTCTATCTGCCCATTAATTTCTCTTCGGGTGCTTCTATTTGAGATAGGCATATAAAATGGTCAACCCATATTTCAAGGGTTCAGATCTTTAGACAATGAATAACAATATTAAGTTCAAGACCATGGGATACATGCTCCTCCAGAACTGATCTCTGCTCACACTCCTTGCCATCATGGTCTTCTAGAATCTTTATGATGCAATGGGCATACTTCCTATACCTCAAAACATACCTGTTCAAGGGACTAAAAAAAAACTTATGGAGACTCCAGTCAATACGTAATACCTAAGTTACACCAATTCACTCTGTATATTATGATATGCTCAAATATCATACAATCTCGAAATTCCTACTTATCTTCTTCATGGATGCACAAACTTGTTCAATATTACAACCTCCTAAACCAATGATGTCCTTGTCACACTTTCTACCTTAAAAATTATCCAGGTCTTGTACTTAGCATCATTGATATTAGGGTCCCAACAAACACCATAGTATATCAAACTTCTAATCACTGCGGGAAACACATCTTCAAATAATCAAACCAATATCAATTCACTCTGGATGAACTATGATTCATAAAATATCTTAGGGTCAGAAGACATTTATGTTCATAAGGAAGCTGATATTATGCTACAATAACAGGAAAAAGATTTCTTTTCATGCAGCTCTCAAGAAACTTATTCAGCTTCTCATCAACTTCATTTTTCTATTTTTGACTCTCGGAGAACACCGACTCACTTCCTTATCTACTTCAATACTCATTCCATCTGAAAAGAAGTGAGAGGAACATTGTTTTGCTCTAAGAACCACTAACCTGAACCATTGATTCTTATTTTGCACATCCTAGTAAGTGCATAGAAATTACCTTAATATTGTGTTATAACCCATTAAAAAATTCTTGACCCAGATATATACATTAATAGCTTCAGAATTATAGACTCATACCTTATCTTAGAATCCAATACTCTGCTCTGACACCTTTTTCGCTCTTCAAATATTGACTAATGACTCATGCCTCATGGTGGTACATGGCATAATGCTCAAAACTCTTCTCTTATACATATGTTATAGTAAGTCTAACATTCCTTGGATCTAGAAAATTTTACATCAACAAGGAGCTTTCTTTACTCGAAAATGATTTCTACAACCTTTAGTTTATCTTCCCTTTCTAGGTGTGTTGATATTTCTTTCGCAAACTCTAAGGCCAGTGGCCAACTCTCCATGGTGAGCATACATGTTAAGTCTTCTAAGAAATATATGAACATCCATACTTTTGCGTGGGTGGTGCTAGGTCTAGATGCTTCAAAAAAATTGCATCTATGATGGATTATACCTTCTTGTATACCTCATGCACCCTTGAATTTTCTTCCCTTATTTCATGGTTTAGTTGTGCACTGATTAGTTCCTTCTACTTTAATTCCTTGGTAATTTCTTCAAGATCTTCTTCCCTCTTCTCTAGTTTTCTCCCTCTAGAAGGAATTTTACCTTGTTATTCCTCCCGAATACACCTAACTTCTAATTCAACGTTGAGACCTTATTCAAGCTTTTTTGCATTACAGACATTGTTCATCTAAAATCTGTTGAGCACTAACCAAGGGATCATACTCCTTCTGAATAAGGCACCTTCATTATTTCCACTTGGCTTACCTTGAATTCTAGCTTGTCGATGTGGGACTCAATTTCCCAAGAAAGCATTTTCCTCGTCCGAGGGTATGCACCTTCCTTATCAAACAAATTCATGGATAAGATTTTCTCTGTCAATACTACGCTTTATTAACGCGTGTGCAACACACTATTTGGATCATCAATATAGTCCTTTCGTGGTCTCTAGATATTCATGCACTTTCCTCTTGTGTGCGTGCCCTTAGGAACAATTACCATCAGACTGGGGCCTCCTACACTACCGTGATATTTTCCTATGCTTTCTTCTTTATCTTCATTCATAATTATATCAATGCTATGCTCCAACCCTTTTTCTACCAAGGATTTAATGATTTTTGTAGACACCTATGATTTGTCCTGAAAAATTTAAATTCTTAAATTGTGTTAATTATCCCCTTATTCACAAATTGGTGACATATCGTTAATAATGCTCATCTTCTGTCCTATCACCATTAATTAATTACATTACACTAATTAATTAAGCATTAGATTCAACAAAAAACCTAATCAACGACCTTTCGTTAATTAATCCTTCCTTCTATCTAGACTAATAAATTATTATTAATTAATTAGCTTCCCCTTTCATTAAATCAATAAATCGTTATTTAGTTGATTTAATTCCCTTCTATAGTCTAAATCATGCTAATATTCCTCTAAAAAAAAATTTAAGCTTACACACCTATTAATTAATCACTTTGGTTAGTTAATAAACCCCTTTATCCACATGAGTCAATAAAGGACAAATTCAACTCCCCTAAAGTTAACTCAACCCTTTCTAAACCCCCCTTATCCACAACTAGTGCAACATCTCTATTATCCCACATACAAAGGGATGTAGAGATTCCTCTATCCATTGGGCTATATAAAGATCCCTCCTCCTACCTTTACACTTACACCTATTCTTTGAGAAACAAAAGTGAGCATATAGAGCATAAGCTATAACCATTTTGTCATCTTAGAGAATTTTTCATTGGAGAAGCTAAGCTACTTTCATTTCTTATATTCATCCACCCAAGTTTTAAAGTCATATGGAGATATGTCAAATGGTCCTGTAGCCATGAGTTTATAAAATTCAATTTCTAGAAACCTTGTGATTTCAAGCACATAATCAAGTCTTTGATTGCTAGAGGTTTACCTAGGTTCAAAGAGGAAAAAGAGATAGAAGTTAGTTTATTTGACATATTAGCTTGAAATGTTCATGTTTAATATAGAAATGTTGATAAGTTATCTTTTTTTAAGCTCTTATCATGATGATGCATAGGTTTAGTTTAGTATTGTATTGAAGCTACTAGGTGTTAGTATCAACTTTACTTGCATTACTATCTATCACATGCATACATATGGCATGCCTAGTGGGAGGGGTCCTTCATCCCTTAACATTCTACCTTGAATTCTATTATTTTTAGCTAACCTTTGATGTGCACATATAGAAAATAATGTTTAATTTCTTAGAATTTTAATAGTATTATATGGGTAGGTTTTCATTTAAAGCTATCATTCTAATGGGTTAATGTCAATTTTGGGCTAGCTTACTAAAATTTGAAGTATTTTGAAGTCTTCTATATTTTTATTGCAAGGATGGCACACACACACTAACCCTAGTGTAGGCACGTTAAAACTGGCACATGCATGCTAACCCTGGCATAGGCACACTTTCTGGTGCGCAGACACTCTATTCATACTATACCTTCACTACAACTAAAAACATGTCAGGCCGATGTACATACCTTAACCTTGGCATAAGAATCTCTCGGGTGGTACGGGCACACTATCAGAGCTTCCATACCTTTATTTTGTTACCCTGGTGCACATGCTTAAACCTCAGCACACATACCTTAACCCTGGCACAGGCATCTCTTAGGTGGCGCAAGCACATTGTCTTAGCTTCCATACCTTTCATTTGCTACCCTGGTGCACATACCTTAACCCTAGCGCACATGCCTTGGTGCACATACCTTAACCCTTGTGCATGCATCTCTCTAGTGGCATAGGCATACTATCTAAAGTTTTATATTTTTTTTAATGCCCGGGAGCACATGCTTAAACCCTGGCACACAAGCCCTGAAAAGCATACCATTATCAAGGTGCAGGCACCTCTCGGATGGCACAGATACATTGTTTGATCTAAAAACACAGAGGGGTGTGGAAACCATAACCTACGTACATATACCTAATTTAGCACACAGGTGCTTCAGTTTGAATTAGTCTACACACTTCAGTTTCCTAAAATTTTGTATGCTAAAGTGCTAACTTCTTTACAAGTTTAATCTGACCAATGTTTACTTCTGCAAGGTATGTTTACATCCTTCTCTAGATTAGATTGACTTTGCACACTTTCTTGTAAGTGTAAGATCATGTATGCTCTTCCCTCACATCCTTTGGGGTGATCTTGGGAATCAAAAAATGATTATTAGGTCTTTTGGCACTTTAAAAATGATTAGAATGTCCTAATTGAGTATAAATGAGTTAAACTAGTGTGTTTGAATTAATTTTTTTGCCATTTGATAATTTTTTGGATTCTAAAAAAAATGTCACGTATGCTCTTCTCTTGCATCCTTGGATGATCTTGAGAATAAAAAATGATGTTTGTTCTCTTTATGCAAAATTACTAACCCATTGTGCAGAACGAAACACACGCTTATCAAAGAAAGGTGGAGTCAAAACAAAATCAAATTACTAATATAGTTTCCACGCAGGTTTCCAAAAGGTGTTCAAGAAAACCACATCAAATTAAACAAGATAAAAAGAAAATCACATTCAAAACATTGTATTTTTAGGTTCGGATAAGGGTACATCCCTATTCTCTTAACACTAGGACATAACCCCTTTGGCATAAGCCTTAAGCTACAACAATGGGGGTGGTCCTAGGAACCCCAAAGTATTCCACACAAGAGGGAACCTTATGGATGAAATGGGAAGTGCTCTACATAACCTACTTAACTAGTTTTTCCTTGTGAGTTAGTGTTACCGGTCCATATGGTGACCCCAGTGAGAGTACACGTGGACACACTTGTTTCCCACTAGACTTGAAGGGGGTAAAGTAAAGTTGAGATACTCCCAACTTAGTCATTGTGACTTTTCAGGTAAATTGAGCTCGCTTAAGATAGATTTGCAACACTTAGTTGAGAGAACCACCTAGGAAGAATATCTTTGTCCTGGAGCCCACTTTGACCATTTTAAAACAGTTTTGAGTTGTGATCCATCATTCATCATGAAATGTGGGAAGCATTACTTTTGCTTAATTTTTCAATTACCTTAAGGTGAGGTGAAACTCTACCAAAGTAAAGCCAACATTTTTCACCCCCATTTTGATCTACTTCCTTCAATTTCTTATGACATTTTTTTTAATCAAAAGAAGAGTGACTACCTTTGTGTTATCAATTGATTGTTTCTGCCACTTTTTTGTCTATTTACGCACATCCATATTTGTGGTTGGGTAAGTTAAATGTCTAAAGTGTGAGGATACATATTCATATCATTGGTATCCTTTGTGATCTTGATACCCAAGTCAAAATCGTCATCATAGTTAGGCTCGGTTCTTCATCTTGAAATTCCTTAGAAAGGTTACCTTGTTTATATCATATCACTACAATTTTGGTATTTACGTCTTGTTTCTTGTCAACTCGACCTAAATATTTACATTGTAAGGTTACGGTATACACATTTTAACAATTCTTAGTTATAATATAAGCTTTGAGTTTGATTCTATTACTACCTTTATTTTGAAAAGTGCTACGTGTTACCACTTGTGTGTGTTTTATCAATATCATCTTGATATTAATACCTTACTTTCTCACAAAGTTTAATTAACATATCTTGATGACATTGTTGTGTCACTCACCATCGTAACTAGAACTTTTTAGGATATAGGTATTGATTAATCCTGTGCTTGCTTCTAGTATACCTTGTTAGGAGGTCGCGTTAACTTCTTGTTATTACTTATGCCTTGTTCATGTCTTTGAACTCGACATAAGTAGGGACATCTTGTTAATTATCTTACAACATCGACTACTATTTTGAAACAAACCTACGAAGTACTTCACTTGATTGATAGACTTGGTACCAAACATTGCATCACTATTGACTTGTGCATTTTTAGGCCATCACTTTATCACATTAGTACTTTGGCATTTATACTCATTCTTATTCTTGACGGTTGTTTTACATTTCACTTAGGTTCGATAAAAAATCTGTTAACACATTCAAAAATACTGTAGTGAACTTATTACACATTATGGCTCCTAAAACATGATTAGGAATCAAAAGACAGGCTTTGGAAACTAGACAAGCACAAACTTGGGAAGCCTCAAACAAACAAGGGTTGAACCCTTTTATTGGCCATGATCTTAGGCCTTTATTTTCTATAGAAAATGAGGTAGAAGAAATGATAGATCATAGTGGTGATGATATGGAATCCCCACATGTGGATTTTGACTTCTACCCCACCTTGTTAGATGAATTATTTTTTAGAAACAAGGATAGGGTACTGACACAAGTTGTATAATTAGGACCCAAATTTCATATTGAACAATAAATAATCCCACCTATAAATGACGCTAATGAAGAGGAGCAACCCCTTGTTAATATTGATGCTTCTACTTCTAACATAGGAAACAATAATGTGGAGGTATTTAGAATACCTTTCCTTAAATTACCATGTAAAGTCAGGATAGAACATGAAAATGTTTAAAAACCTCAACAACATGAAGAAGAAGAGGAAAATTTTGAAGAAGAAGTCACTATTCAACAACAAATTTACAATCTTAGTTGACAATTAGCCTTGTTAACCACTCATGTACAAATAGAAGAAAAAATAATGTCCAAAAGATAAAGCCTAAGGTTAAAATTAGTGAAATTCATAGGGAAAATCAAGGAGAAGACAATATGGAGCATCATCATGTATATATCCCTACTTCCCCTACCAAAGAACAATTACTCTCTCAAGAGATGTATTCTATGAAAGTGACACTTACAAGACTCCAAGAGAGTACTGTGGGGAATAACAGAAAATATCAATATGAAGAGCTATGTCCTTATCCATTTGACAAAACTATGACACTTCAACCTTACCATAAAAAAAATTTCATGCCAAAATTCAACAAATACAAAGGGAAGGGTGATCCATGAGACCATGTAAAATATTTTTATATGGCATGCCAAGAAGAGGCCTATAGTAATACCTACCTCATACAATTCTTTCTAAAGAGTCTATGGGGACAATCCTTAGAATGGTTTACTCGCTTACCTCGTGGGTCTATTTTTAGATGGACTGAACTAGCAGAAATATTTGTATAACACTTTTCCTACAATATAGAAAATGACATAACCATGGCATATTTTTGTGGCACTAAAAAATGTCCCAATAAAACATTTGCTAGCTTCTTACAAATATGGAGAGGGATAACCAATTGGTTCCCCAATACATTCCCCAATTGCTTCCCTAATTGTTTCCCCAATACATTCCCTGAAAATTATCTTGTGAGTATCTTTGTTCCCAATCTAAATCCATACATCGCTCTCCACCAGCAAATACATTATGTTCACACTTTCAAGGAAGCAATTGAGAAGGGTATTCAAATAGAGAAAGCCCTTGTTTCCAAAGGAACTCTTAAATGACACACTAAGTATAACCAAAATGTAAAACCTATGGAAAATTTGAAAGTATTCAACAAAAACAAGAACGTGATGGGAGGCGGAATCACAAATTCCAAACATGTGCAAATGGTTCAAACTGGCCAACCTTTTAAAATGACTAAATGAACTATTCAACCACCACCTAAATGTAAAATGTTCACTCCTCTCAATGAGCCTTTTTCATTCATATTGAAACAATTAGATGAATCTCACATGGTGACTTATCCCACGATATAACCCTTTGATGACAATGCTTTGAAACCATCATGGTACAAAGAGCGTGACTATTGTGAAATACATCATGTCAAGGGACACAAAAAAGACAAATTTCTATGAATTCATCAATACATCCAAGACTTCATCGATAATGGGGAGATAGAAATGGAAAACCCAGATAAAACTCAAACACTTAATGAAAATGTTGGGATATATAAAGAACCATTCCCTAAACATGGTAATACATAAGAGAAAAATATGGATCATGGAGAGTCATCCCAGAGTTATAAAGTGGTGAATTATCTATATACCAAGAAGGACAATAATCATTATGATTCTCTCATTGAATGTATCCTCTCTCCTAGTCACCATGTGAACACCATTCGAATCAAAGGAAAGGATTATATGGTGGTAACATGGTGCACCCGCCTCATGATTCCTAAACCCTCTCTGTCAACCCCACAAAATGGTAAGTATAACCTTTTAGAACAGCTTGAGAAGACATCTACTAAGATTTCAATCTTGGATCTCCTCAAAATATCAAATGTATATAAGGACATTTTTGTACAAAAATCTTCAGGGGTCAGGAGTTCCATTAGAAGTAGATCCTATGCATCTGCAAGCTGAAGTAGCTAATATTATACCAACTGAGCACATTTCATTTAATCATAGGGATATCCCTACTAAATATCCAACACATAATCCCCCCTTATATATTGAGGTATTAGTTACTCACTGAAAGATAAAATGGGTGTTTTTGGATAACAGATTAGGATTGAATATATGCACATTGAAATTAGTTAAGAAATTGGGATATACTAAAGAAGACCTCAAGTCCCATCTCATAACCATAACCTCTTATGACAACACAAAAAGAGAGTCAGCTAACACAAGTACATTACCCATGGAAGTCAGACCCACTTATCATCACATAAATTTTCATGTGTTGTACTTAGAACTCCCATAAAATATGCTTCTAGGAAAACCATGGATTCATGCCATCAACATTTCATCAATGCATCAAACTAAAACATGAGAGACACACTATCATGATACAAGGAGATCTAGAACCTTTCAATCATTTTAGTTCTCTTAATAGATTTGTGCATAAGGGTGCCTATATGTGTCCCTCTATTGATATAGTTATTCCTCTTCAATCTGAAGCCATGGAGTCCTAAATAGATTCATATTCCCTCAGTTCTTGTGCCCATGATGCCTCTACATCAACTTACCCTTTTTATTCATGGGAGATGAAGGTTCTAGAATATGGCTGTGGGTAGTGTAATGTGCAACAAACCCTTTTAGTTTCAAACATCTCATTGTCACGTAAAACTAGAAACCGACCCAACTATATTTTCAAATGGCCTAGAGATGGGCAAAATATTGGGTCATTCTTACCTAAGGGTTTTTGGATAAAGAGAAATTATCAGATCCACCTACAACTTGGGTCCCAGAAGATACTCAACCAACTTTCTACCAAACCCCTGAGTATGAGAAATCTAGCCAAATGATGTATTTCATGGGCTACAAAGGTCTAGGATGCGGAAGGAATGAGAAAGGATAGCATGAACCGGTTCCTCTCCCACATTTTAAGATAGAAAGGTATTCCATCAGCATTCAACCCTATGGGTCACACCCTAATGATCAAGATGCCACTTGTTATGAACGCGAAGATTCTGACTATTTAGACAGTGATATAGATTCCCACTCTAGCCAATACAAGGATCTTACCTCCACGAACTTGTTCATGGATACCATTGTCCTCACCATAACCCCTACTAAACCTAAAATTGACCTTGTTTACCATTTCCTTGTTGAATGGGACCAAAAAAATCATGTGTTATTAGATCTATTTGAAAATAATGAAGCCATTGCAGAATTCATGGGCATTTGGGATACAATCCCCATTGGATATCACAAAAAGGGTTTTTACATTGACTTAGATACCTACACCTACTTTGGTGTGGATGTTGAGCTTCGTGGTCAGAAAAATTTAAGAAAAAGTGAGGGAAAAAGTTCCAATGAAAAGCCTCAGAAAAATTCAAAGTCCAAGTCACACAGTGAAAACCTCTTTGAGGCACTGACAGACAAACATGTACAAAAATCAAAGGATAATAAAAGTGACCATGCCAAGGATGATAATCTGATGGAGACATCCTTATAAAAATATCTCAACCTTCCCCCTGATCCTACGTGTATGGAGGATTTATCAAAGCTATTAGTAGAATAAAATATCGACATAAACATTGGCATAGAAGATGATCCAAAAATAGTCAAGTTGGGAGCTTCACTCTAATCATGAGAATAGAAAACATTCACCATGCTACTACGAGAATTCATATATGTGTTGGTATGGTCCTATAAGGATAGGTCAAGCTTGGACCCCACTTTGGTAGTACACAACTTAGTTGTACATGTAAATGCCAAGCCCATCAAATAAAACTTGATAAAGATGCACCCGAGGGTGGCTCTCCTAGTTAAGGAAGAGTTAGAAAGATTGCTCACAGTAGGTTTCATTCGACCCATTTATTACCCTAAATGGATATCAAATAGCATCCATGTGTAGAAGAAACCTATTGGGATCAGAATCTGTACCGATTTCAGAGACATAAATAAGGCATGCCCAAAGGATAACTTTCCATTGCCTGATATCAATATGATTGTTGATTTAACTGTAGGATATGAAATGTTATCTCTTATGGATGACCTTTTTGACTACAATCAAATCAATATAGTTGAAAAATATCAACATAAGATAGCCTTCACAACTAACTGGGATACCTTCTATTATCATGTAATGTCATTTGGACTTAAAAATGCAGGAGCTACATATCAAAGGGAAATGACAGTGATTTTCCATGATATGATTAATGACATCATGTAATACCATGTGGATAATATCCTCAGGAAATCCAAGATGAGGGAAGACCATGCTGCTATTTTGTGGTGTATATTTAAATGGCTGTGAGAGAATAAGGTCCGTTTGAACCCAAAAAAATGTGTTTGGTGTGTTTTCCAGAAAGTTGTTCAGTTTCATTATATCACAAAAAGGGATTGAGGTAGACCCTACTAATGTTACTGCTATTACTGAAATGCATCCTCCCAAAAACATTAACCAACTACACATCTTACAAGGTAATATATAGGTTATTCACGGATTCATCTCCCAACTTTCCGATAAGTGTCATTCGTTCACTCACCTACTGAAAAAGGATTTTTCCTTTATCTCATGACAAGAGCAACAACATGCCTTCACCCTGCTTAAACAATACTTGGTTAATCTACCTATCCTCATGCCCTCAACCCCAGGTGAGCCACTCCTGCTATATATTTCAGCAACATAATTTTCTATTGGTGCGTTGCTCACCCAGTATGACCTCAACCACAAAGAAAAAGTAGTATATTATCTTATTTGTACTCTCATCTCATTTGAGCTTAACTATCCACAAGTTGAAAAACCTTGTTTGGTTGTAGTTTTTACTTTTTAAAAACTTCACCATTACCTATTAAATACTAAAATCAATCTTATATAAAAAGTTGACCCACTCAAATACCTGCTTTAGAAATCTGCCCTCACTGGTAGAATGGCTAATTGGATCATTGTACTAAGTGAATTTGACATCAATTTTGTGCACCAAAAGTTAGTCAAGGGACAAGTACTTGTTGATAAGTTAGTGGAAGCACCTTTATAAGGAATAGAACCCATGAATTTGGATTTACCAGATGCTTGATTAATATATATTGAGGAATCTATCATGTGGTAAGTACACTTTGATGGGTCCTTTACTTTTCATGGTTTAGGGGCAGGTGTGGTAGTAATTACTCCTTCCAATGACCCCATACCTCATGCCTTTCACCTTGGTTTTCCTTACATGAATAATATTACAAAGTATGAAGCAATCATTGCTGGGATGAAGCTCATAATCAAGTGGGAAATTCATCACGTTAAGATCATTGGGGACTCACAGCTAATCATTAAACAAGTTAATGATGAGTACAAACTCAAAGATTAGAAGCTCATCCCTTACAAAGAGCTGGTCAAAACTTTGAAATGGTATTTTGTGTGTATCACGTTTGAACAGATTCCAAGAGCACAAAACAGATCTGTAAATGCTATGGTAACTATAGGTTCTATGTTGCACATTCCACCAGAAAGTAATGATATACCTTTCTTTCTTGAAAATATACACTAGCTGATGTATGACATGTCAAAATCCTATCTAGCTTGTAATGTTGTTGGTCCCAATTCCCCATGGTATGATCCCGTCTTCACCTGTCTTAAAGACAACACATTCTCTCCTGACATCTCCCATTCTGAGAAACAAATCTTAATTTTCTAGATATCTCGTTATACCCTCTTAGGAGGTACACTCTATCTTCGTAGCTATGATGGGAATCTATTATGTTGTCTTGATAAGATAGAGTCAGTCCAAGTGATTAAAGAGGTGCATGAAGGGGTGTGTGGAGCCCACACTAATGGGATGGTTCTAGCGAAGAAATTGTTGAGAGTGGGCTACTATTGGCCTACCATGGAAACTGACTACTACAATTATGTACGGAAGTGTGTACTCTGTCAAAAGTATGGAAACTTTATCCATGCCTTGTCACAGACATTGCAACCTATCACAACCCGGTGGCCATTTTCCAAATGGGGAATTCATTTAATAGGGAAGCTTACACCTACTTCATCTAATAGCCATACCCACATCATTATAGCTACTGAATATTTTACCAAGTGGGCGGAAGTTGTACCTTTTACCTATGTAATGGGTGCTCAGATCTCAAAGTTCATCATGAATCATCTTATTTTCCGGTATGGAATTCCTGCAGCCATAGTTAATGACAATGAAAAATCATTCAAGAATAAAACCATGAAATATCTCTGTCAATGGTTCTAAATAAGATTGAAATGGTCTACGCCATATTATCCAGAAGGAAATGGGCAGGCCGAGGCCACTAACAAGAATTTCATTCGAATCATGGAATAAATGGTAAGTAAGACAAGTCGCAACTAGCATTTGTAAATTCACCCAGCTCTTAGGGCTTACAGGACCTCTATTCATACTCCTACTCATGCAACACCATATTCCTTGGTATTTGGAATGGAATCTATCATCCCATTATAAATCGAGCTTCCTTCTCTATGAATCTCTCTTAGAGATTATCTGGACAAGGATGAGGATTATAGAGTGGCTAGACTAGAAGAGTTGGAACTCCTGAATGAGAAGCGCATTCCCACCCTAAATCATCTTAAAGTGTATCAGAATAGAGTTTATTGTAAGTACAACAAAATAATCATACCTCATCAATTTGAGGTTGGTGACTTGGTCATAAAGGAAAATCAATTCAACATAAGGGTAGAAAGAGAGAAGAAAGGAAAGTTTGAACCACATTGGTTGGGACCTTATGTCACCATGGCCACATATGGTACAAGAGCATACAAACTTTCCCACCTAAATGGTGATGAGCTCTATGAGCCCACTAATTCCATGTACCTTAAGTGGTTCTATGCTTCAACATGGCACGTAAATCAGAAAAGAAAACCAAAACTAGGGTAAAAATGATCAAAATACAAAAAAAATAAAATAAGAGAAAAAGAAAAATAGAAAATAAGTCATCCATAAGTGAAAATAATGTAATAATGGCACTTTGGATATGTCCTTAGGTGAAAACCTGTTTCTGGTGCCTCGTTGTTCACAAACATCTTGCATCTGGAGGGTACTTTTATTGAGCCTAGGGCTAGCTCCACATCCATACCCAAGATTCCCAGTGATCTTGTTCTTTTCAAGCCTTGATCCAGATTTTTCTCCTATTGTTAGTCGGTGAAGGGATGGTCTTCACATGTTCCCCATTTAATGTTAAGGGCACTTCTGTAACTTCACCTCCCTATTTATAACACGTGGTGTTTACCCTTGTATATTCCCCATCTAACATTGGGGGCATCCACGTTGTCTTGGTTACCTGTGCATAGCTTCATAAAATGTTGGAAAAACACAAAAACATTCAAAAATATTAGAAAATCTAAACAATAGAATATTGTCTCACTAAAATATAAACAATACAAAATCACCTCAAAAATTAAAAACAATAGAAAATTGTTTTACAAAAACACAAAAATAGTTTAAAAGTGATTTGCAAAACAATCTTGCAAAAACATTAAGTTTAGTTTAATTCTTTTATCTTGTTTATTTCTTTGCTTATTTTCTTGTATAGTTGCTTCATGTTTGTACATTTATAAAGTTTGTTGCATAGATGTACTGTGTTGGGATTCATATTTTCTTGGTTAGATTATATTTATTCTTACTTGTACATATTGAGGTATGTTTTTGCATGTTGGATAATAGTGGTACATTGTTGTGTTGATTAATTGTGTTTTTCGTTAACATTTGATTGTGTTTTCTTGTTGCATATACACCATTTTGTTATCAAATCATCATATTTCCATTAATATTATCACATCTAACATCATCTATACATCATATAAATAAAAATCTAAGTATACATCATACATGAATGCTAAGATAATCATCACATATTGTATCAATAAATGGGGGAAAGAGGGATCGTAAATATCAAAATTTATCCCCAACCCACATCAATATCATCATATCATCCTATCTACTAAATCTAGCACATCACGTGAGAAATACATTTGATATCATCTACAAATCTATAATCTAAAAATCAAATCACATATGATACATTAAACATCATGATACATATGCATGCAAATATAGAATCAAAACAACAATAAAATCCATCATTTCATAACACATGTATAAGGTCTAAAAAGTGCCCATCTCTATATACATGTGTGTGGCATATTTGTATCAAAAATAGATATACATTAGTACTATACATAAAAATGCCTTCATCTGAGGCATACATAAAAAATTCCTTCATTTGAGGAGTACAAAAAGGATAATATACATCAATCAAATATTACAACTACCTTCACCATAGGCATATGTCAAAAGTGATATACATAAATAATATTTTACATCAAGCACAAGATGCTCATCGCCTTTATCAAGAGGTAAATGTATCAATACAATGTGGATCAGGGGTGACTCGAGCCCTTAGTTTGGTTGGCTAGTATGCCCCGTGGTAGAGGCATACCATGAGCACTGCTCATTCCTACATGTGGCCCCCATGGCCTCTCTGATCTTGTCATTTTTCTCAATTGTTGGCTATAAGAAGGTGTCTACCGCTCACTCAGAACTACCTCATAGTATAAGGATCAATAATAAGATGCTCTTCCCTCTGATGTAGTCAAGTCTCTATGAGTACAGGCTATTGCCGCGGTCCCATCTGTGCGTCATAATGATGATATCTCTATTGATAGGTGGGAAACCTCAGCTTGGCCCACTACCCACTCTGTCCTTAGCTGATATTTCTCTAATATCACGGGATGTAGTTGAGCCTATGTCTGCTGTAGAAGGCTCATCACCTAGGCCATCTAGGTTACCATCTACCATATCTGCTAAAATTGAATAGCTCTATCTCCTCCCTCGCTCGCTTGGGCTCTAGCATGATCTCACTCTACTGTCAATACAAAAATATGATATTGAGCCTGATCTCTCTCAGCTATAACCTATTGTAGTTTTTACTATAAGGTGGGTATCTATGCCACTGGCTACACCACAAGGGCCTATCCCTATACCTATCCTTGTATCAGTGTAGAGGACTATCCCTAATCTTGTAATCTAAGCCTAGGAACCTGTGCATGTTCCTATACTAGTCCCTACTGCCTCTGTCCCTGCACCTATGTTGTAATCTACCCATCATATGGCTGCCCATAAAATGGATCATCTGGGTCACAGGATACTGCACCCTCCCCCTCATCACCACTGTAAGAGAGCTCTATCAGTGGCCTAGTACCTACTACCCATGCCTCATCTGGGATAGTCAAGCACTAAGGTAAAATAATGGCATACCAACCCATGTAATCAGCCATCGTACCTAGGTCTCTGATCTGTCAGGATAATTCCCATACCTGTAGTACCACCTATAGAAAGCTAGCCCTAGCTTGAGCCACCTGTATACATGGCCCCATAGTTTACCTCTCGGCATCTTGGTGGGCATACCACACATTTGGATTTGAAACCCCCTACACCCTGCCCAGTTGTTTCCAACATCGGTCCACCCTATATAGCTCTATGATATAGTTACAACTACTAAGAAGAAAGTGCTCCACCGCACAGACAGCGAGCTCTACACCATCTTTAGGCCAATGTATGTGCCTATATGGCCTCCATATAGTATCTCTATCCAACAGTTTGTCAAACTCTCATCAATAATAGTACAAGTTTCCTAAGTTCCCTCATATGTCATCACCTACAGAAACCCAAGCCATGTATGTCAGCTCCTCTAGGACTCAGGCATGTAATGTACCTACACAAAGCTCAATCACTATGTGGTCCCAAGACCAAATTTTTAATAAGGAGGCTAGCCCCACTATCTTCTAATGATGGTAGGTAATCAAATGTAAATCCCAATATGCACTGGCCCCAACAATATCACTCGCCATTAAACACCCAATGTACTAGCATCATCAAACTGATCAGAAAGGATGTCCTTGTATTATCAATGAGAAAAAACCCAATAATAAGTGACATCACATAGAGTGGCCCCTGATGTAAAGTCAGATCAGATATACACTCGTGCAATGAAACTATCATGCCATCATGGGGTATCTCATCATAGTCAAACATGTCATTGACTGCTACCCTGATCCGCCTAAGGTAACTCATGTACTAGATCATCGAGCCTATAATAGGTACGCATAGGATCCACCATACATCCTCCCATATAACTATCATCTCTCTTGTTGGGAGCCTAAAACACTGGCTCTCACTATGCCACCACTCAATCAATGCGGTCATTAGACCATGATCCAATGTGATGGAAGGCATACGCACAATAGGGCCTAGGTCCACTGCCTCTAATAATATCACCATCGCACACCGATCTCATCAGCACATACTCACCTCTATATCTGCTATACGGGAATGTCACTCTCATGTGTGTAGTATAGGTAGCTTTCTCCTTAAAACCATTCCGTATGTCAGCTACTAATAATTATTCTAAGTCTTGCCTATCATCCTATAGAATTCATCTACAAATCTTAATTTTCTTCTAAGTGTCATCCCTTTTGGAATTTCCCCTCTCTCATTTGTTTATTCTATGTGTATGCATTCCCCTTAGGGAATGTGTGCACCCCATGGTGTGTGCCCTCTCCTTTTGACACATGTGCATGCACACATCCACCTATGGGTGTTTGCACCATTCTTTGTGTGCCTGTGTGTGCCCAATTATGTGCATTATGTGTGTGTGTGTGTGCACTACCATTTTGGTGTTTGTGCATGCACACATGTGTGTTGTGTGTGCGCTATCATGTGGATGTATACGCATGTGGGTGTACATCTCATGGTTCCTATGTGTACACACATACACTTAAAGGGTGCCTGTGCCATCATTAGGGTGCATGCGCCCCTGTGCATGTGCACCTATACCATACCTTGATATAAACCCTATTCTATCATTAATTAAGGGCATTAATTGTAAAAAATTTACAAAGAGGGTTAGGCTACTCATAAAGACATCATCATCAACATGTCCGTCATACCCCCGAACTGTGTCATCTCGTCTCAAGTGGCCTCATGCTCTCACCATCAACCTCGTCACTATCAGGGTCTCGGGGTAAAAATTTTGCAGCGGTCGGTAACAAATGAATTATTCGCGGAGATTTATCCGCCAAGTGGGGTATATAAAGTCATTTTTTTTCCGGCCATGATTCCTGGAGGCTTGTTTTGACCGTTATTTTCTCTTCTATTCACCGTCAATAATTATTTTAATCAAATAATTATTTTTCTTTCATTTTTTCCGTCGTGCTGGTGGATTTTTTGCCTTCTGGTACCCCTTTCTTCTCACAAAGAAAATTTTTATTGCTCCTAGGTGATTTTCTTCCTATCCACACTCCATCAAATAATTATTTTATTAATGTTTCTGTTGTACGGGGACATTATTTTTCACCTACTCCTTTCTTCCCCCTGGTGCATATTTATTATGTCTTGGTACTTCATGTTGATTCTTCTACATGTCCCACATTCACCAATATGGGCAATTTACAAAAAAAGGGTAAAATTCTCCAAAAAAATCCTAAAAATTATAAAACCTACAACAATAGGTAAACTCACTTATAGTAGTTGAAACTTGTGTCTTACACATGGTATTCTCTCCATATCCTGCTAGAAATTTTCACATCTTCACCGATCACATAACTTGCGGATCATCAGATTCACAACCATTTGCAAAGCTATTTTGCTTGCTTCATCTATACTCTGGGGCACATATAATTTTTTGGTGTTATTTCGTGGCACACAATGCTTTCTCCTTGGACCCGGTGTCCATCATCATTTCCCCTACATATATCCTTACTCGGGACATCATTTTTAGCCCTTGTCGCCAATCATGACCATGTGCAAATCTTCAGCTTGATAAAAAAATATTTTTATAATCATTTTTACTGTTGTTGGTTCAAATATGTGTGTTTGTACTTGTTTTCCCTATTTCATGAGCTTTTTTCTTTCTCATATTGCATTTATTTCTATATGTTGCGTGGAGGTGGTATTTTCAAAAATGGAAAATTTTTCGTAGTATGGATTTTCATGTCATTCTAGTTTTGTCATATGATTATATTTATAATAAGGACCGATGACATAGATCTCTTGGCAATATGATGACACTAAAGTTGTTCCAATATAAAGGATTAAATCTAGTTCTTCTCTCTACTTCTCCATATTTCTTCTACATCAACCTCCTATACTATTCTTCTGCTTCACCTGGGGCATCTTACTCCTCTTCTTTCTTCTACCCATTTCTCACCTTTTTTGATCGCTGATCATCTTCCTTCACCACCCCATTGACACTTGAGGGGGCATCTCTCACTTCTAATAATTTTTCTTCTATCCCTTCAAAACATTATTTTTCTGTTATCTTTGAAGTGACGTAGACACCTATAATTTGGCCCGAACAATTTAAATACTTAAATTGTGCTAGTTATCCCCTTGTTTACAAATTGGCAACATATCATCAATAATGCTCATCTTCTGTCCTATCACCATTAACTAATTACATTATGCTAATTAATTACGTCTTTGATTCAAAAAATACCCTAAATAATGACCTTATGTTAATTAATCCTTCCTTCTATCTAGACCAATTAATTATTAGTATTTAATTATCTTCCCCTTTCATTAAATCAATAAATCATTATTTAGTTGATTTAATTCCCTTCTATAGTCTAAACGATGCTATTATTCCTCTAAAAAGATTTTATAAGCTTACACACCTATTAATTAATCACTTTGGTTAATTAATAAACCCCCTCTATCCACATGAGTCACTAAAGGAAAAATTAAACTCCCCTAAATTTAACTTAATCCTTTCTAAACCCCCTTATCCACAACTAACTCAACATCTCTATTATCCCACATATAAAGGGATGTAGAGATTCCTCTATCCATTAGGATATATAAAGAGCCCTCCTCCTACCTTTACACTTACACCTATTCTTTGAGAAACAAAAGTGAGCATATAGAGCATAAGCTATAGCCATTTTTCATCTTAGAGCATTCTTCATTGGAGAAGCTAAGCTACTTTCATTTCTTGTGTTCATTCACCCAAGCTTTGAAGTCATATGGAGATATGTCAAATGGTATTGTAGTCATGATTTGAAAAGAATTCATTCTTAGAAACCTTGGGATTCCAAGCACATGATCAACTCTTTGATTGCTAGAGGTTTACCTAGGTTCAAAGAGAAAAAAGAGATAGAAATTAGTTTATTTCACATATTATATTGAAATGTTCATGTTTAATGTAGAAATTTTGATAGGTTATCTTTGTTTAAGCTCTTAGCATGATGATGCATAGGTTTATTCTAGTATTTTATTGAAGCTACTAGGTGTTAGTTCAAACTTTACTTGCATTACTAACTATCACATGCATACAATTTTTGTTTCTTCTCTTTATACTGCCTCGTTTAGCTACTCCTATGTGAGGCTTGGAGTCTAATTTTTTGTACTCACTTCTTCACTTCCTCCCTTATCTTGGGAGCCTCCCTCCTCCTAGCTACCCTTCCTCTGTACGAAAAGAAACTCATTTTCCTATTCTCCGCCCTCTTCCTCTGAATCATGTGCATCAAATATTGGTGATTCCTTGACTCCTTCAGGTTCATCTTCTTCATCATCATCCTTCTCTCCTCTGTAGGCCTCAAAGCTCTCTGTGTCCTCCGAATCATCCTCCTTTATCACCTTTTGTTTCTTCATAAATGGGGATTCCAATATAGGGGATTTGGCTCTTTCTTCTTACTCCTCTTGTGATTTCTCCTTTGTGATAGGATTTTCTTGTTTTCTCACCTCCACTCTAACTGGAGACCTCTTCCTGCACATGTAAGTGTTAGTTCCAGTGTTTTTTCCTGGGGCACCCACTTGTGTACTTTGGACACTTGGTGCCTTTTTCCCTTGCACCTCTTATTTTCCTTTCCTTTCTGGCATGGGCTTCTTTCTTCCCATGGGGCCTTTAGGAATAGAGACATCACATTCTAGGTATACACCCTTTTCAAAATTTGGTCTTATGTGCAGATATACCTTTGCCCCAGTTTCTCCTACTATTAGCAAAGTCAAAGGATTTATCATTTAATCTTCATGGGAGATATACCTTTCCATGTATGTACACTTCTTTGGGTAAATGAGCCTTCTACGCAGCTCCCTATGTTCTTGATCTACCTCACTAAGGTCAAACCTTAGTCTTTTGGCCTCTTTAAACCTATTTGCCCCTACTTGGAAATACTAAGTGGTGAAGGAGAAGGGGAGTTTGTACCAGGGGCCTATGTTTTCATCTATCAACTTAAATTTGCCAATGCATAAATGCTGGTATACCAAAAATTCAACTTCTCCATCAATGAGTGATTGTAACTACTCTGGGATCCTCCACTCCACCCCTGAATGCATACCTTAAGTGCTTACACCATTTTTTTAGTTGCACCTTGTGAGCAGCCATCATGGTATTGCAAGTCTACTTTATGAATATTTTCGTGGATGCAGGGTCTTCCTCCAGATATTTACAAACAAAATTATTTGTCGCATCTTGTACTCCAATCTCTGAGAACATAATTATCAAGAGGACATTGCCAAAGAGTATCTTGTCTTCTTCCTACGTGCTATTGATAATTTCATCTACGATGAAGGTAGACAAATTGAAGATTGTGCCTTCTAAAAAAAAATTGTACACATTTAACCAGCCCTTATTTACTTATGTCCACCTTTCTTGGTCATTTAGTTTTGTCACCAGGTGTGCAACCATTCTCATGACATGGTCTTGGATCTCTGTAATATCAAATTATTGTGACCCCTTCTTATAATCATATGCGATGACAATTTTTTTGATGGCTTCTTTGTCACCTAGGTCATCATCTATACTTTCTCCTTCACAAATGAGGCTTGTGAATCTTCAAATCAGCTGAGGATTTATGCACATCTTGTGCCCTATGAATTAAAAGTGATCCTCGTGTATGCACGACATCAACCATTGGTATAGGCCCTTAGGTTATCCAAAATAAGGCAACTCATAGAGTTGCAATAATCCTACCTTCTCCAACTTCACTTTTACCTTGTTGCTATAATTAAGAAAACCCTCTGGTGTCCTTTTGTTTGTTGGGCACACCAGATCGAGCATGATTTATTTTCTTTTCATTCCCATGTGATGGTTGTAATCACTCACCATCATGTTTCTTGAGTGGGACTCCCATTCCTTCCCAAGAAAAACCCCATTTGGGTACTGTATCTTTGTGTATCGTTATTCATTCATACTTACAGGGGGTTCTGGTTGTTTGCCTCTACCCTTTCCCTTGCCCTTTGGCTTCTTAGGTGATATAGTTAATTTCTTAGGTGCCATGGTTTGGGTTGTTTTAGCACTTCAACTTCTCCTACTTACTCTGGTTTTCCACCTCCTCTAGTCCCAGATCCCAAACATGTGAAGAAACCCTTTTCATCCCATGCCCTAGCTGCCAAACCCTAATTTGAATATCTTCTTTCACAAGATGACGTTTCTCTACAACTCTTTTTGTCTATACCCATGAACGTCTTTCCTTTTGGTTTTCAGATCTAATCTAGTCACTCATGGTTAAATTTCTCAATTTTTTCTTCACACGGATCAATTATAAAAACCCTAGATTATAAGAGCTCTTCTTTTTTCTCCTATTCACAATGTCCATAATGAAGTGCTTGACCTTTTATTTATAGTTTTTCCCACCTTTTAGCATTAAATTCTACTTCACCTACTACCATACTTCAACACTTATTACGGCTTTTTCCACTAAGCCAAACTCTAGTGCCACAACTCAGACACCTAACCTTGTGTGTATAGTCCTACAACCTTCTGGCATGCAACCAATCTATTTGACAGAAGACTCTTATGTGTGTTTTACCAGTGCCGAAGGTACTCTTTCCATTCTCACAATTTTTTCTCTCACCTACCTCATGTTTTTTTGTGTTTCTTTCTCCCTTGTATGTGGAACCAAATTGTAGCCTTATCCTAATACCAACCATCCTCGTTCACATTTTATCTTATGCTCTTTCTTCCATAGGGCCATTCAAATATTCTTTCCAATGTAATCCTTCTTGGTACTTCACACTTTGCACTTTACTTCACATTATTCTACTCCACACTAAAATGATGTGTGGTCCTCTGCACATTCACAACCTTTGAAAAGGTAACGAGGTTAGTGGCATCCAAGGTGCAACAAAAAAAAAACAACGAGAAATGGAAACACAAGGAAAGAAAATGCATTAAAAAAATTCCTAAACTATCTGGCAATACTACCTTATTACAAACACCAAGAAGACTTATTTATAGTAGAGCTTTAGCCTACTCCCATTGAAGTGTCCTAAAAATATCATCCTATCCAGCACTTACAACTGGCACGTGCCTGAATCAAGGATGTACGAGATGATGTAGGGACCCAACCAATGGAATTTTAATTTCCAAAGATGCCGCAGAAACTTGGAAACATAAAGTAAAACCATCTTCCCAACTTCAAACTTCTTGTTCTTAATGTGATGATCATGCCATGCCTTTGGTTTCAATTTTTCATTCTTCTATCTCCACCTATCGAGTAATCATCTTTCGTCCAATTTCATTAACTTGTGAACTCTTTCTTCTAGATTATTCATTGGCCAATCCTCCTGTGTGCACTATACACAGAGAAGGTAACATGAATTCAACTGGTAGGAAAGTCTCCGTGCCAAACACTAATTGAAATGGCATGGCCTTATTTAACCTATTGTAGGTTGTCTTATATGCCCAAAGAACAGATGATACTTTGTCATCCAAATCTCTTCTACCAACATCATAAAGTTTTGTTAGGGTATGACTTAGCATTTTGTTAAATGCCTTCGTGGTTCCATTTGCTTATGGATGGTAAGGGGTAGTCTTGTGATGATCCATCATAAATTCCACTAAAATAATCCTTCTCATTTAATAAATGTGTACCCTTGTCACTAGTCAAACTCAAAGGGAATCCATATCATCTAATAATGTTTTCCCATAGGAAACTTGTTGCAATAGCTACTGTACAATCCTTAGTAGGTGTTACTTCTACCCACCTCGTTAAGTAATCTATGCAGGTGATTATATAACGTGATCCAGTCCTATGTGTGGCTAGTGCAATAAGGCCTACGAAGTCTATAGCCCACTTTTTGAATGGCTCGACGCTAGGAATAGCATGTAAAGACATTTCATCTCTTTGCCCTGGTTTGCCAATGTGCTAGCAATGGTCACATGCCTTGTAATATTACTTGTAGTCTTGATATAGGGTCTCCCACCATAATCCATACATTAATATCTTACGTGTAGTGACATCGCTTGCATAGTGTCCAACTGCATTACCTTTGTGTACCTCTTCTGTTATGGCTATGTGCTCATGTTCTAGCACACTCCGATGCAAAATCTCATCATGTCCTAATTTGTATAAATCCCCACTAATGAGCATGTAGGGCATGGAGCATATAACCAACTACTTTTTATCCAATGCCTTGTCCGGTGCTACATTTGTCTTGAGAAATAATGCAATATATTCTAAGTCTGAGGGTGCATGCCAATACCTAAATAGTTGTGCATTTGGCATAGTATCCTCAATGCTTTGCATGTCCTCCCTTGAATCGATTCTACACAAATGATTAGGTCTGGAATTACTTTTTCCTAGTTTGATAATCACTGTGAACTCAAACATTTTGAACAATAGTACCCACCGACATATGTACCCTTGTAGAATGGGCTTGTTCACTAAATATTTCAATGCTATATGGTCAGTGTAATATACAAAAGGGGTTATCAGATAATACTGTCTCAACTTGTGAAGTAAGTAGATCATTGACAATGCCTTGCGCTCAGTTGTAGTATAATTCTCCTCCACTGGGGTCAACTTCCTACTTGCAAAGCAAAAAGGACAATCAAAAATCCCTTCACTATGTTGTGCAAGTACTACTCTAATAGCGGTTCTTGAGGCATCAACATGAACATGGAAGGGCTTATCCTAAGAGGGGAATCGTAGTATGGGTGCGGTGACAAGCCTATCCTTTAAAGTGTCAAATGCCTTTCACTGCACCTCTCCCCAATGGAAGGCACTCTTATGTCTAATTAATTTTTCTAAAGGCGTGGCAATCTTGGCATATTCCTTGTTGAACTTCCTGTACTAACCCATGTGTCCAAGGAATATGCACACTATACTTTGCCTAGTAGGCTCCCCGAATCTCACAATTACTGCAACTTTGGTGGGATCTTCCGAATGGGGTAGCAAAGAAACATTTATTAATGTTGAGGGATATCCTCAACTCTAGACGCCTTTCAAACATCAACCCTAAGTTGTCACAATGATCCGTCACTAACCCATATATTTTCCAATCATCCAGGTAGAATTGAAGAAATTTATGGATGAAGTCCTGGAAATCTTGCACCATAATGCGCGAGAACACAGCAGGGGAGTTCTTCAACCCTAAAGGCATGATTGTATAGGCAAAAATTCCCCACTTAGTGGCAAAAGTCATCTTTTTCTAGTCCTTCACGATCCTAACTTAGTGATAGCCCAAGAATCCATCTATGAAATAGTAGACCTCACGTCCTACCACTCATTCTAATATTTCTTCCGTAAATGGGGTTGGGAAAGGATCAATAACACACACTACATTCAGGTCCTTGTAATCAATACAAATCCTTATCCTCCCATCCTTTTTTATACTAATCACCATTGGACTTATCCATTCTGACTCTTTCATAGCCTCAATAATGCCTGATGCCATCATTTTATCTATCTCCTCTTTGACCTTTATGCGTAAATTGGGATTCATATGGTATGGTCTCTTCCTTATTGGGTGCGTACCTTCCTTCATCTTTATCCTCATTTCCCCCAATGATCAGTGGATGCCTTTAAGCTCATGGTACCCTCATGGGAACAAAACTTGGAACTCGCATAATAGATAAATGATTTTAGAGACTTCTTTATCCAACCAATAGTCTCTAATTATTTACTCCTTGGGTTCTGCTTCTGAGCCGATGTTAACATTTTTTGTCTTTAAAGGTTCATGGTAGGCACGTACCCATTCATCAACACTATCTATGACTTCACACGTCCCTACATAGTGGTTAACATCCAATATTTCCACCTCTTCTCCATCAATAACATACACCATCTTACCTTTTTCTTTCTCTATACACATGTACTCAAACTATATCTATTTTGTTTCTTCTTCCTTAAAGTGCACCTCCAGGTAAGGTTCACCTAGAAATTCTTGTATTCTATCTTTTGCCATAGCACTATCCCCTATTGTAAGGTGCTTGAAAACCTAAAAATCCTTATGTACTAATGGCTTTGTACTCTAATACTTGAATGTTTGAATGAGATCAACTGCCAATTCTTGCCAATTAGTAATTTGACGGCACATCTCTGTGTGGATGTACCATATGCGTGCATAACTTTTTAGGATGAAATACAACTTGTGAACCCATAATGAAGGTGGAAATTCTTCTACGCTTCCCATCAAGGCTATCTCACATGCTTGGATATGTAAGGAAGCGGTCTCTTTACCATAGTAGTCCTTTATAGTTGTGGGCACGTTGCTTCTACAAAACCTTCTAGAGAAGACAATTCTCACCTCATGCCATTCCAAGAGGTTCTCCTAATATGTTTCCCTCTAACGTGGAGTATTTCCGAGTAGATTGTAATTGAGAACTTCTCTTCTTTCCTCTTCATTTCTCCAATGGGCCTCCATTTCTTGTAAGAGATCTTCCGGATTAGCCCCTCTAGAGAAACTTGGTAGTTTTCTCCCTCCTAGGCACCGAACTTTATGAGACTTTGTCACCTTGGTTACTAATCCCCTTAAATGTCATCTAATCAACTCATAGGTCCTGTGTGCCCAATTTTCACATGCCATGCTTGTGGTATCACTCACAGACTAGGCATCCTCAAACTAAATCCCCTTAAACTAGATGTATGTAGGGTGAATTATCTCAGGGTCCCTGATTGAGTGCATGTATATTCTATCAAGGAATTCTTCTCCCACTGGCTCTGTGTAGGATGCCAACTTCCCATCTATCAAAGGGGTGATAACCTTTTCTTATTTGGTTTCAAAAATGATATATCCTTTGTTAAACCTAATGTCAGCATTATTCTTGTAACACCATAGGCACCCAAGTAATACTGGAAAGTTGTCTACCTTGGAAAGTGCCAAGACTTCGAAGTACCCAATGAGCTTGGCCATATGAATGGTAATCAATGCATCCTTTAATACTCCAAAGGGCATTGCCTTAGTTTTTTTTCCATATATAACACATTTGAGGATGGCTGCAACGTGGGCCTTCCCATCTGATGCCAAACATCTAAGGTAAGAACATTCACTTCTTCTCCTGTGTCAATGAAAATATTTCTCAGGAGTCATCCATAAACAACTACATTTAGAGTAATTTCCTTGTCATATTCAAGGTTTTGTGGAGAAAGGTTTGCATGTAAAACCTGTCTCTCATGCTTTTCTCCAACGTGTGGTACCTTCTCCCTCAGCTATTCTCCTAGCATCGGAACAATATTCTCTTACCTCAACATTTTACATACTTTTGACCTCATCCAAGTCACTTCTTGGAACCTTGTTATCCTTATGTGGCCCCACCTACCTCGATTGCTCCTTAAGACATTCTATCTCCCCTTGTAAACTCCTAATCACGTCCATATTCTTCTGGTATGCCTCTTTCTTATGGGAAGGGTCTGGGGTACTTTCCATGTGGTACCTCCTCTCTGGAAACCAATTTCCTTGGTCTAGGCATCTCCTTGGAACGTGTAGACTTTACACGCATTATCATCAGTACAATTTCTAGCTCTGACTCACGCACAACTCTTGGTATCTATTGTAGATTGACCCTTTTTACACTTACCATAACAGAGCCCTTATCTTTCTGGTGCTACTGGTTAATATGCTCATAGAGTTCCTGACACTTTTCATACTTTTTCTTCTTCCTACACCATGAGCATTGTAATAGATCTAGACACTCTCATTAATAATGTTATGTGGATCCACTATTATAACATGTTCCTCGCGGGAACTCACTTCTTCCTTCTCTATGGTTACCATGACCTCATAATCCTTCATGAGAACTTATTTCACTCACACCTCCATCTATGTGCTCCTCATAACAGTGGTCATCACCTTTAGATCTACTGGCAAGGCTAGTTTTGTACATACCATGATAAATGGCCTTATGGATCTGATCAATAAGCCTAAAATCTTTAGTATCATGGGTTGAAGAAGTTTTTATCTTACAGTAGCGAGACACATTCATCTGAATTATGTGCTACAACAAGGGACATCTACTCACATCATGGTCCCCATGACAAATCTCACAATTTACTGCTATAGTGCGTATTGTCCCTCGACTTCACAATCTACACACCACATTCCACTGCGAGTCGCATGAGCTGATTTCATATATAACCTTTCTAGTTTCTTAGCCATAGCAGTGATTTGAGCTTCTACAAACGAGCTAACACTAATATCAACACTTCCAACAGCTTTAGTGGGCAAAGCATCTTCTAACACCTCGCACGGGTCTATGAAAATATTATGAGATAAAGCTCTTCTAAATGTGGTTGTCAACCCTCCAACAAACTATTGATCATGTTGTGAAGGGTGAATGTCATATGACCATTTTAACAGTAGATTCTTAAACCATGTGTCATACTCCCGCACAATTTCTACCATTCCCTATTGAATCTCCTGAAGGGTGTTGATGCTCTTCTATTCAAAATCAAGGATGTAGAATTCTACTAGGAAGGCATATTTTAAAGTGGTGTAATCTACCACCATTTAATGGGGGTCATACTTCCTATACCAATTGTGCATGTGACCTTGCAACATCATTGCAAATTGACTGGCATTCCATTCTAGGTTTGTGATAACCTTCGCATACCATAGCAATTCACACTTGTGAACATGCTCCATAGCATCCTCTATGCTCTGGTAGTCTGGTAAGTGTAAAGATATTTCAAAGATTACTTGAGGAGGTTGCTGAGGCCCCTTCCCTCCTAGTCTAGATCCTTGGTTTCATCTGGTGTTCCCTCAAGTATTTCCTCTGCCAGATCTACCAGTTCCACCTCCAGATTCTCTTGTAGCCAACAATGGGATTGAATTGGTCATGCCTAACATTCCCAATGTCCCGCTGAACTATGTGCCAATGGTCTATAAAATCATCCCACTACCAATAGTATACCCGATGCCACTCCCAGACGTGAGACCGAAGGCTTGTGTATCCACACTTTGCCCAAAAACTCCTTTTATTATTGGAATGATATGTGTAGCGATAGAAGTCCCAAATGATAAATTATATCTCTTGGGTGTAGATTTGTCACTTACAGTGATACCAACTAGGTTAACGATACTTCTCCCTTGATCTAGAAAACCAAACATTGGGGTTTGGTCACTAGGTGGGTTCAGATGTGTGCCAATGAATCTTCTCTCTCCGCATGATGAAATCTCATCAGAAGCCACCAAAGGGGTCTTTCTTATACACTTACCGAGATGGGGTAGCATAGACTGCTCAGGTTCCATGTCCTCTGTGTGAACCTCAAATCCTTCCCGTAACATCTACCTCCATATATCCATCACACTTGCAACCTCGCGTTATCTAGTAATCTCCCTTTCATGCACTTCACTCTACTTAATTCGTATCTCCTCCTTTTCTTTCTCAATCGTAATATCTGCCATCTTCCTCCATCCTAACTTCATCACCCAGCACTTAGGAAGGTTTAGCCAACCATCATAAATGCCTCTAAACTCAAGGTAATGATCAAAATCTTCATTACCAGAGGAATAGCACATAGAAATGATTTTCTGGGCTCCCACAGAAACTTGAACTCAGTGAATTTCAGACAAGAATATCTAGAAATAGTGTACTCCAGAGTGTAGCTCACCAGTACTCCTTTCCACCAATGATCCATAACATGAGTCCACATCAAATATGAATCTTGTAGCCTCTGGTACTATTCTTGGGTCTACGTGCGTGATCTATAATATTAACTTGATCTGGACGCAAATACTGAGATCCATTCATACAACTCTACTGGGAAGCATCAGAAAATAGTTTCATACAACTCATGGTAGAGGTTCTCTTCTACCCATATGTGTGCATCAAGCTCAGGCCCAGTGTTGAATTTCTAAGTAAATTCTTAATTTGTGCTCTTGAACCATGATTCAACACTTTCTAGAGTTAGGCATTCTATCATCACTCATTACACAAATCATGATGTATGATATTTCCCACTACAACTTTGAAAAGAGGTCCCAACACCAGAACTAAGATGTAGCCATTTTTACACCCACCATAGAACAAGGGAATCCCATGCATGTCGGCCTATCACCCAATGGGCACTGGGTGCTGACCTGAGGTACGTGCGGGTGTCGAGTCTCTCTTTTATATGAGTTAATTGGAAAAGCATCATCTATGATAGGAACTTAAAAAAAGTGAGTGGAAACGAGACATACATTCATCATAGAGCTCAAAACAACTTCTAGATCAATGCACTCATTTTAGATAAAAAAATACTTAACAATTTATAGAACTAAACTGAAAAGGAAATGTATAGGAGTTTATATTCATTCATATAACACACATGAAATAGAACTATGCAGATATATGTATACACGAAAGTCTATTGTATTTATATTCCAACATCTCTGAACACCTCATCACATGCATTAGATCCATTATAGAATATCACAGTATGGCAGACTAAAGTCATACATCATAATAGGATTAGAGTCCTCTTAAACATGAGAGGAAAATTCCATACCAAAACCCCTTGATACATCCTTTCCCTATAGGTCATCTACCCAACCCAACCCAATAGATTTCCTCGTAGAATTTATGTAGAGGTTCACATTCTATGGATCTCTCTCTGCCCATTAATTCCTTTACAGGCACTTATATTTATAGGCCTCTCGAATGGCCAACCCATCTTTCTAAGGCTTCAAATCTGTCACCAAGTGTCCAAATGTGGTCTTCCATAGGAGCATGCTCCTCAAGGAACTGAGCTCTCCACTCCTTGCCATAATGTTCTTCTAGAATATTCCATCGTAGGGCATATTCCTTCATAGGCCAACCTATTGCCAGGCTGGCACCTTATCCACTCTGCATGCGCAGTCGGGTCATGTTTTTCACATGTTCTGCCTGATATGCCAAATATGGCTAAGTCTTGAAATCCCACTTTTCCTTATGTGTGCGCTACTTGTTTTATTAAACCCTCATATAACCCTATCTTGTACGCTTTCTCCTTACGTGCCCTTCTTGTACTTAGCCAATAAATCAAGGTCCGACCACAACACCTTGGCGATTAGGATTTTCAGGCAATTTTTATCAGGTACATGTGGAGTCTCAAATCAAAAATACAATTTTTCAGGGATTAGATGGATGAATCAAGACATGATACCCCTAACATTGGATTCAAAATTTTATTTTTAGTCAAGATCATAAAACAAATCACCAATACTTTCCACTGGGAGCTCAAGTTATCATCGTTCCATGTTACCCTCTCAAAGGCAGTTTAGGACTAAGTCATTTTTTAGGACACATGTCAGCACCAGGATCCATACAAGATTTCATGTCCCCGACATCCCTAAGGTCAGTTAAACCAACCCTTGAATAATGCGCTCAGCCCCTATGTGACTTCTAGGACCCTCATGTGACCTCTAGACTTGACAGTTCAACCCCTAGGTGCATTTTTAGAGCATACATTCCCTTCCGTTGAATCAAGTGCCACGTGTCAACTCTAGGACAATTTTGGAAAATTACGTCCCTCATCTCCCTAAGTTCAAGGACATCAAGCATGGAAAAATGTGCCCATCCCATAGAGGGAGTCTTTTGGTCACCCATGTGACCGAATTTCAGCCCCTAGGTACATTTTTGGAGCATCCATTCCTTGTCATTAGATCAAGCACCACGTGTCACCTCATGGACCACTGTGGAAATTGATGTCACTCATGTCCCTGAGGTGTGGGACACCAAACATGGAAAACTATGCCCAGACCTCTAGGAGAGGTTTTTGGTCACCCATATGACTAGTTTCCAACCCCTTGGTGCTTTATAACTGATTTTAGAGAACTCATTCTCTGTCATCGGATCGATGCCACATGTCGTCATCTTTCTCATTGTGGAAATTTATGTACCTCATGTCCCTGAGGTTAGGGATATCAGGGAAAAAAAATTCACCCAACTACAACTCAAAAATTTGAATTTTTTTCTAACTGTTGGTTGGTTCGTGTTGTTTCTCATTGCTTCTTACTGATTCTAACATCCGTGTGCAAAGACATCTCTATCTCATCCTCTGTAAATCCTCAACATCATTCATCTATTATGGAATCTCAAACCATACATGCCATAAAGTTACTTCCCTTCACTCCATGATAGAACCTAGGTCCTAGAAGGAAAATTGGAGCAAACACAAAAGTAGAAGCATAGAAAAAAGAAGGAGAAAATAGACAAAACTCAGTGGCCTTGAAACGAGAAGTTGAAGAAATATCCCAAACGAATGCATGAATTTTTTTTTTATATTTTTATGTTCAGTTCTCTACCCAAGGAAATCAATAAGACACCTTCAAACTCTCCTCTTGTGTAACAGAGCATCCACAATGAAGAAATCCCAATTTTGGCTCAACGAAGAAAAAATCCAATTTCCCCTCAAACCATTAGGTGAAATGAAGTAGAATTTCACATGAAGCACTAGAAGAAAAGACCTGTCATAGTGAAATTTATTTCGTCACAAATGGAGGAAAAAATCCTACCTGCAATTTTGAGGTCCATTAATGGTTGTTGTGTCTAGAAGCATTGTTAGGTCTAAAATTTGAAAGTTTAAAATCTCCTAGACTATTAAGTGGGTAGGTATGAAATTTCAAAGGGGAAATATTAGGGAAAAATCCATTTCAAAAAAAAAAATCTACATCAATCGGACCTCTAGAAGCCCACATTCTAAAATTAGCAGTTCTTCTACATAGGGATTGTTATTTCGAGAAAGTCAGCAACAGAAGAACCTGCAAAGGAGATGGAGACATTAGAGGTGCATGGAAGTTGATAATTCATCAGAATTGACATTTTTTACACTTACTAAAAAAAGTAAGTGGTCCTATGGACACCTGCTAAAAATAGAAAGTCACACTAAAAGAGTAATTTTGGCACAATGGGACGTACAGGGATAATCATTCAGGGGACATCATTTTTTAGGATCACTCTAGTCGTTATTCATAGGGAATTCGAGATTGATCTTATTCCATTCAACTTGAAGAGTGTTCATGAGCTAATTGGAAGGAGTTTCATAGTGTGCAAGGAGTGCAAAGATTCAAAGTTTCACTACATTTGGTGTTTTCCATCGATGAGGATCAACAGAATTCATCAAGAACAATGTCTCCTCGTCTTCTCTCCCTCTTTCTCTCTCCTCTTCCCCCAACTTTCTCTCACTTTCAAATGTTCTAATTCTTCATTGGGGTTTTCATGTTTTGATATGCCTTTAGGTCACTTAAAAGTGACATTAGAAACATAATGTAAATTAAGTTGCCTTGATTTTATAAAAGGGACTTAAATATTTTGTAGGAATATGAATTGTCTAAAGTTATAAATAAGGCATATCGAGGGTCATGAGGAAGACGATAAGTTACCTCTCATTCTATAAATTGTAATGACATTTCCATTTCAAAGGGTTGGTAATTAATTTTGTAAGCTCAAGATTGCATTCTACCTTGAGAGAAAAAAGGAGATAGCCAAATTCTTCCTTTCCTCCCTTCTCAATTTCCTCCATTTCTCTACTATGTACAACATAGCCAAATTCTTCCTTTCCTCCCTTCTCAATTTCCTCCATTTCTCTACTATGTACAACACTTGTTTGAGAAATTAATATAAGGAGGAGTTTCTAGCTTTATTCGAATAAGGTATTTCTTGATACTTTGTGTTCATCAAATTTCATTTGGTCTTAATGATGTTTATAAAAAAAATTCTTCTCATAAATGCATGTGATGATACTTCTAACTAGTGTGCATGTAGGAATCTGATTTACTACCTACAACATTAGTTCTCCTACCTCTTTTCTCACTCCCCTTTCCTGCACTTTAGAAAAAGTCCTCCCTAGCAAGATATTGATAGCTTTTTCGTAGGGTCAGTGGATTGCCCCTATTGGATCCCCGGTCAAAAGGCCACCACAGAAATCCATGTTTTCTCCCGTATGTGTATATGGAAGCTACACCGGTTAAGTAAAGGGACTTAGATTCCTAGAGCATTGGCAAGAAATCCACAAGTTTTCCCCCCCCCAAAAAAATTCTCGTGAACAATTAACCATGTTTTGGATGTGGTTTTATTGCTTGATTGATTTAAATGACTTAAAAAAATGATCTAACAAATAGGCCAAACAAAAAATCTAACTAAATAAAATGAATTGAAAATGGAAATATTGCCCCACTATGAATTTGATATATGTAATGGGTTTTAAAAAAATATTTTGCACTTGTGTCCTTTCAAATGTTAAATAATATTATCAGTGGGTAGTTTACATAAACTATGATGGGAACGTGGGTTTGAATGAAAGTATTTTTCTAGGATGGTAAAAGGGGGATTTTGTCTATAAACTGATGTGAGAAATGAGGTATCCTTTCAAACAGATATATAGGGATTTGATGCCCCAACTTTACATGTTATTTTGAAGAAAATTGATCGATGCGAAAAGTTTTCCATGATGGGAAAGTTAATCGATGTGGAAAGCTTTTCTGTATGCTTTTAATTTCAATGTATTTTTTAAGGCTGATTAAAGTGGGAAGCCTACGGTATGAGTATCCATCCTTTGAGGGTATGGTCTACTTTTTTTTTACTAGATGGCCATCATTCGAGGGATCAGTCTATTGTAATGTGATATTTTGACAAGACAAACATCAATATGACTTTCTTTCATATATTTTGGAGCTAAGGGTCAAAACCCTAATAACTTTTTTTGTGGAGGGGATAAATGTATATGCGATCTACACACACATTCCCCTATGTCATGGTTTTTATGGATGATTGTATTGATTTCAATGGGTTCCTACAAAGGAAGGAATCATTGTAATGATAAGGTGACAGGACTTGACTAGAACTACTTTCATGACAATCCATCATTTAAAAGTAGAAAGGTCATAATTGAAAATAATTCAAAGGTTCCCTTTTTGGTTCCCCATTAAGATAAGCAAGATGATACACTCTTGAACCATACTTGTGAGTGATAAAATATGGACCAATGTAACTGGGGGGAAAATTTTCACATTTACTCCCTTCTAATGTAGTGATATTTTGATTATCTTTAAACACAATATCACTAATTTTAAAGTCACGCTCTTTAACATGTTTTTTATATGCTCTACTGATATGTTGTTTTATAGAATTGATGATGTTTAATGGTTTCTAGAAACTTTTCATGTAAGAATTCTAATTATGCTAAGCGGTCTTGGCAATATTATTCATTAGGGATGACATCTTTGAGAGATACATGTAATAATGGAATTTTAATTTCAAGAGGTATAATGGCTTCAGATCCATAGATAAGTGAGTAGGGAATAACACCTGTAGGTGTGCAGATACTAGTTCCATAGGCCCAAAGAGTGAACATGATTCAAAGATGTCAATTCCTTCCCGTGTCATTTACTATTTTCATGAGGATTTTGTTAATTGTTTTGTTAGAGGCCTCAACCTGTCCATTTTATTGAGGATAATATGGTGACGAAAAACTAAGTTTGATGTAGAATGTATCACAAAGCTTTTTAACTTCCTTATTTTTTAAGGATTTTCAATTATCTATGATGAGCTTATGAGGGATGCCAAAATGATATATGATGATCTGATATATAAAGTTGATGATAGGTATAAATTTTATCGAGGTTAAAGTAATAACTACAACCCATTTAGTGAAGTATTCAGTTGTTTTGATTATGGAATTATGTTGTTGGGGTGATTTTGGATTGATTGTGCTAATGAGGTCTAGCCCCCATTGAGAGAAAGGTCATAGACCTTGAGTGGGTTGTAGTTCTTGACTAGGGACGTGAATTAGATCTAAATGGAGCTAGCATTCGACACATTTATTTACGTATCCACAACAATATTTAGACATTGTAGGCCAGTAATACCCTAGTCATATGACACATTTATCGATGAAATTTCCATTAACTTGACTACCACATATGCCATCATGGAATTATTCAATTTTTATAGTTGATTCATGTGTTTTAAGACATTGTAAAATATGCCATCAAAGCTACGTTTATAAAGGATGTCACCTATGATGAAGAAGTGGTTGACACATTTATGAAAGGATTGTTTGGCTCCATGTGATAAATTTGATGGTAGTTTAAATTAGGTGAGATAGTCATATATTTTTTTATACCATAAATCTGGTGGATTTTTGTCAATGACATTAATGGAAGGCATCATTTTGATGTGAAGGATGATCCAAGCATTGAATAACCACAAACATCTTGGTTTTATCCTTTGATTTTTTATGTTTTAAAAGGGACAAGGGATCCAAGCAAAGCCATAGTATCTATAAAAATATTTGAAGATCATGGAATGGATTAAATGGTGTAACGATTGAATGTGCTAAGGAGAAAGTTGACCACAACTCCATATTTTTGAAGGATTTAATTTTTACATTGATATTCTCCTTTTATTTAACTAACAATGAGTTGTGAACCTCCATAGATTTCCAAGATGTGGGCACTAGGAGAATGGAGGTGTTTAGACCCGTGATTAAGGCTTCATATTCTATCATGTTGTTGGAAAATTCAAATTCGAGTTTAAATGATAACAAAATTAGAATTTTCTAGGGTGGTATGATAACGACTCCATCTCCTCCCCCTTCTTGAAATTTAGCACCATCAAAGAAAATGGTCATTTTGATGGGGATGAAATCATATTCATTCATTTTATTAATGGATCAGGAAATTATTTGTGAGGTAGTCTATTCTTTGAAAGGGGTGCTTCGGCGAGATGATCTACAATGACCTGACCTTTAATAGATTTTTGTGATATGATTTCAAGATCAAATTTAGTCATGAGAATAATCCATCGAGTGATGTAATCATCATGATAGGGTTTAGTGTGCATGGCCTTAAGAATATTGAAATTGGTGACGACATATGTCCTGTGATTAAGAAGATAATGTGGAATTTTTGAGGCGGCAAAATACAATACACAACACAGTTTTTCAGCCATATTCATGGAGTATGTGGCTAATGTAGTATACATCTTATTTGTGACCTTGATTATCACAGTGGGCAAGCATAGCTCCTAAGGCATGTTTTGATGTGGCATGTATAGATATAATGGCTCCCCTTCACATAGTGGTGATACTAGATAGTATCTGATTTTGTCAAAGGCTTTATGGAAATTAAAATCCCAATTAACTTCTATGTCCTTGCGAAGGAGGTGGTGAAATGGTTTAAATGGTCAGATAGTTGTGATATGAAACGTCAAACGGACTGTAATTTACCTTGGAGGATACACAGTTTCTTAAGATTGGATGGTGCAGGCATCTCAATATTTTCCCTAACTTTTATGGGGTCAACTTCAATCCCATAGATAGATATGACAAATCCTAAAAAATTTCTGGTGAGGACACCAAAAACGCACTTTGTTTGATTAATACAAAGTCAGAATTGGATGAGACAAGTAAAGATTGATTTAAGGATGTCAAGAATGTTTTTTTATGATTTGGATTTTCTTAGGAGGTGATCAATGTAGTCTTCGACAATTTTTTGGATGAGATCATGGAAAATGTATGTCATAGCACATTGATAAACATCCCCTAAATTTTTAATACAAAAGGGCATGACACAATAGCAGAAAGTTCCCCAAGGGGTAATGAAGGAGGTTTCATGTTGACCGTCAGGAGTTATGAGAATTTTATCATAACTAGAGAAACCATCCATGAGGGAAAGAATTTTGTGGCCATTTGTTATCTTGAAGAGCTCATCTATGTTTGGGAGATGGAAATCATCTTTCAGATAGGTGAGACTGAGATCCCTAAAATCTGTGCAGATGTATATTTTTCCTGAAGCCTTGGTTACATGGACAACATTGGAAACCCATTGTGGATAGTAAATTGGTATGATGAAGTTAGTACATAAGAGGCATTTCAATTCTTCCTTAACAAGGAGAGATATATGGGGATGCATTTTACAGAGTTTTTGTTTGACTAGATTAACATTGGGATACGTGATTGTGTTGTGTAAAATGATGTTATAATTGATTCCAGGAATATCACTATATGACAATGTGAAGGCTTGGTGATATTTTGTTAGGAATGTAGTGAAATCATTAATTTCTTGTGGACTTAAGGATTGACTGACCTTAAATATTTGAGGATCCTATGGGGTACCTAAGTTCATGTTAAGGGTGGATTCGTTAGGGATTTCTAAAGTAAATAGTCTTCAGCTCTGATGTGTGAAAGGATATCCTAGTCATCCTGACTATGGAGGATATCTATAGTAGGCGAATCTTCCTCAACCATTTCTATTCAAAAGAGGGGTAACAATTTATTGGAGTGATTAGATTGATAAGTAAGTGGTCCTACATATATAACATTGATTAAAAAAAATTGTGGGATGGGTACCATGTCATCTATGTCCATGGGATCTTCATGGTTTATTGGTGATGATGGTTCTAGTTCATAAATAGTTAGGGATGTAGTAATTTTAGAGGTAGTAGCTTTGTACATCTCAGAGGTGAATATTTTATAGCCAAAACCACTTTTCTCATGACCTTTAAGGGAACATTGGATAGGTTGATCATGGGTTCCTTGTTTATAGCGTAATAAACCAAATCCTCTCCATACATAACAATGAAGATACATGTAGGTGAAGCTGGGATTGTCAAGGGATTTGAATTCTAATGTGAATGGCATGATGCATTGTAGATTGATATATTAAGATGGAGGGTTATCGAGTCCCCCATAGATAATAACATCTCTTATATTTGGGTCATACATGGGTTGTTTGTCAGGGAGGCCATATATTGTAGGTGAAGGGATGGATTTGTGCATGAGAAGATGATATTCCCTAAGCGTAAGACATTTTACATCCTCACCAAGAGAGGAATCATCTGGTAGCTTAGAAGAAGGAGTGTATGCACTAGTGGAAGTTTCATTAGATGTCTCAGGTGTGGATTTAGGTACAAGGATGTCATTTGGATAATACATCATGTAGAAGGTAGCTAACAGATTTGGATCAATGTGGGTAGTGAAAGTTTGACCTTCATGTTCATATTTGAGACATCGGTGGAGAGTGGAAGGAATGAAATGTATGGTACATATCTAGGGGTGTCCAAATAATATGTTTTATTGGAACTCTCCTTTTATAATGTACAAGAGTTCAGGAAGATTTTTGACATTAACTTTAAGCAGAAGTATAAAGGTACCTAATGTGGGTGTGATTTCGTCATTGAAGGATCAAAATAGAGCTAGAGATTGAGCAACGATAGTATTGGGTAATTTGAGTTGGTTGAAAGTAACGGATGATATGATATTGATGGCAGCACTGCTATCAATCATGACCCTCTTGATAGATATGTCATTGATCTGTATGGTGATAAATAGTGGTAGGTTGTTGTCCTTTGGTCTAAGAGAGGGAATTTCATATGATTTGAAAGATATAGAGGTAGATGCTTTAATAGCACCCATAAAATTTGTGAACGTGATTGGTTCGTTAGAGGGTATGGTGAAGGATATAAGGGATTCTGTCATGGCCTAATTATGAAAAGGAGATGTTTGGACCAGTTCATAGAGTGACATCCAGAACAGGGGATTGGTTTAATAGTTTGATATCAACCTTCTGTATTGTGGTGAAAGGAGGTGTTGTTTCTTGTATGGAAATTTTTGCTTTTGATTGTGGTGTTTGATTAGAATCTTCAGGAGCTAAGGAAATGGAAAACTTAGGCTTATCAGAGGAGGTAGATAATTCAAGAGGTGGAAGTATAACAATGGAGGTTTTACCTTTCTTAGTCTCTGATGTTTCTTTGTTGTAACTTTTTGATCTGGTGGTGATGTGTACAGTGTCAACTTGATGAGTAGCCATTTCAGGGATGGCTCCTTTAGGTTTTGATGATGATGAATTTGATGTTGATGTTAATGTTGTGTTTTATTGAGAAGGAAGGAAGAGTGGAGTGCTAATATTTTGAACTTTTAAGTGAATGGATCTACAGTATTCTATGGAATTTCCTTGTGTATTTTGGTAATCGTAGAAAACATTAAATTCATACTAGAAAATATTCCATGCATGATGATATGATGGTTTATGAGGTCGTAGTGTAATAAGTGATCACCGAAGGAGATCTTATAATATGGTGGCATAATTCCCCTTGGGTGTGGATGTGGATGGTGACAAGGTTGCATCTACACTCTTTTCACGTAGTTTTTGCTTTTGATTGTGGTGTTTGATTAGAATCTTCAGGAGCTAAGGAAATGGAAAACTTAGGCTTATCAGAGGAGGTAGATAATTCAAGAGGTGGAAGTATAACAATGGAGGTTTTACCTTTCTTAGTCTCTGATGTTTCTTTGTTGTAACTTTTTGATCTGGTGGTGATGTGTACAGTGTCAACTCGATGAGTAGCCATTTTAGGGATGGCTCCTTTAGGTTTTGATGATGATGAATTTGATGTTGATGTTAATGTTGTGTTTTATTGAGAAGGAAGGAAGAGTGGAGTGCTAATATTTTGAACTTTTAAGTGAATGGATCTATAGTATTGTATGGAATTTCCTTGTGTATTTTGGTAATCATAGAAAACATTAAAGTCATACTAGAAAATCTTCCATGCATGATGATATGATGGTTTATGAGGTCGTAGTGTAATAAGTGATCACCGAAGGAGATCTTATAATATGGTGGCATAATTCCCCTTGGGTGTGGATGTGGATGGTGACAAGGTTGCATCTACACTCTTTTCACGTAGAGGTAAGATGGGTTGTTTAGCCATATGTTTTTTATTTTTCAATCATGGGTGATTTCTAGATGTCATCATGAATGGTGGACAAGGAGCATGTGTGAGTGGCCGTTGGTGTGGATGGTTGGTTTTTGTAACATGTGAGAGTGAAGGACCATGTATGGGTGGCCATTGGTGAGGATAATTGGTCTGTGTAATTTTCAAGGGTGAGGAACCTTATATGGGTGACCATTAGTGCAAATAGTTGGGTTGTGCAATTAGTGAGGGACCCCATATGGGTGATCGTTGGTGTGGATAGTTGGGTTAGGTAAAGGGCATAGGATATGGACTTAGTATAGAAGTTTGATTGGGGATTTTCTTACTAGGTAATAACAGGGTGATTAACAAATATAAGGGACTGAGCTTTGTGCAAAGGATTCTATTCCAAAAAAATGTATTGAGGACTCTTAAAAACATAAACAAAACTCTTCTTATGAGGTACCTTCATGGTTTTGGATGAATATGGTGTGGTTGATGAGGATGTAATAGAAGGGTTAGTTTTCTATGAGGTAGTGATTATTTGGGTTTTTTTTTCTAGATATGATTTTGGGTGTAGTAGAGGATGTGGGTATGGATATGGTAGTGGTATGAGGTGAAGGCGTAGGAATAGTTTGAATATGAGAAGGCTCAATAATTTTGGGCTGGTTGGATTCTAGTGTTGACTCCACAAGTTTTGATTTCATAAGTGACGAGGATGTAGGAAGGGTTTTAGTGATGATCTCCATGGATGGAGGCTCTGTAGTTTTAGGATCATTGGCTATTGACACTGTCTCTTTGGGTTTTGATTAAGTGATTGATGAGGGTGTATGAAGGATAGGCTTTATTTTGAATATTGTATTGATTGTGTGGAAAACACTTATTTGTGGTTGATCAAAGGATGAAGGGTGATCCGTAATTTTTTTTTAAATATGTCAAGATTTTTATTTGGTGGAGCATTTGGATATCTAACTGAATCTCACCCTTATTGATCAAATCTTGAACTACATTACAGAATGTGTGACACCTTTCGATTTCATTTCCAAAAACCCTATGGTATTTACAATATTCATTATCTTTGTACCAAATGGGTTGGATAGGAGGGAGAGATATCATGTTAGAGGTAAGCATTTTTTCAAAGACTACACTATAAGTCTCTTCTATAGGTGTGTAGTTACACTGTTTATGGGAATGCTCAGTGGAAGGTTTTTCCTTGGGAGTGAATTTGACTATGATGGCATTGGCAGGTGTTTTTTAATTATCAAGACTAGGCATTGATTTAGATGGGAACTTCTATTTTTGTTTCTTAGGATGAAGGTTTACCTAACCACCTTCTAGAGCTCATAGTTCCAGTTTATAAGCCATCATAAAAGCCTCATCAAAAGTTTCAAATGATTGAATTTTTAAAGTGGGTGAGATGTTTTTGGCACATGCATGATAGAAGACTTCAATTAATTTTGGTTTTGGTAATTTAAAGGATAGTTTATTAGTCACACCCCTCTAATGGGTGAAAAAATTAGCAATGGATTCATATTTGAATTTACTAATGACATATAGGTCATTGTTAGTGATTTTGTAGGATATGTTTATGGGAAAATGGTCTAAGAAAAGATGGGTAAGCTGCATAAAGGAGAATAGGGAATGTTTCATAATGTTGTTGTACCAATGTAAGGCAGGACCAGTAAGGGACATGGGAAAGGTCCTCAATATTAGATCATGATCATGAGTAATGAGATAACATGCATGATGAAAGGAATATATATGTTGTTAGGGATATTCCTTACTATAAAACTTGATAAACTTAGGAATTTTATAGTGGGGTGGATATGTTTTATATTTCATTGAAGGATGAATGGGCTCATTACAAATTTGATCATAAGAGAGCACATTCTTAGATGAGGATGAATCAGATTTGAGACTAGATATGTGGCTTAAAAGGGTTTAGAGGGGATCAGTTTTTGTTTGTTGTTGTGAAGATGAACTAGGTTGAAATAACAACTGACTAGGTTGTGAGAATGTCTTATACTTTTAAGGACTACCTTACTATTAGGGAATGTTTTTTTGTAGAATATTATATTGATACAAGGTATTGCATTGGTAAGTTTTATTTTGTTATGGGATGTGGTATTGCGAAATGTTATGTTGAGGGATTTATTATTGAGGCACGTTGTATTGAGGTGTGTTTTGATGAGGTATATGTTGTTTATAAGGAATATTTTGTTGAGGAATACTCTAATGATAAGGGATGTTTTGTTGTGGGATATTTTGATGAGATAAGATACCTTATTGTGAAGATATAGGTGCGAGGTTTGTATGTACTAATACTGTAATGGCATTGATGTATAAGTGAGTGGTTGTGAATGTGAAGGTGTTTGCTAGAAGTATATGTCAGAGGCAGCAGAGGACTGTGCCTATTTTAGAACACTTTGTTTTGGGACACTGTATTAGTGGATGTTTTCTATGGGTGTAGATTGTGGCATGGAGATTAGTGGTTGTGAAAGTTGTGGTATGTATTATGAAATAGGGTGAGTGCTAGAAATGACATTTGTATCAACAAGGGGTGTAGTCGTAGGAATGGACATGGTAATTTTTTGACTGGGACTAGTAACCTATTGGGAGGATACAATAGTAAAAAATGCCACAAAACCTAATGGAGATATTTTTACCTATGAAGAAGTTGGAGAGGTAGATGAGGAAGTAGCGGTACTACTTAGAGGAGGTGTGGAACCTATAGAAGGACTTGGTGAAGATGTGTATTTTTGGGTAGATGTGTTTTGTGAAAAAATCATGTGGAGGTCATAAACAGTGACTGGAGAGACCTCATACATTTCAGGTGGACTGGTGGAAGATTTTTCATTTGATGTTTCAAAGGGGTTAGTAGGACTGGCAGTTGTCTAGGGTTGACTATTGTTCGGGTTTTTAGGTTGATTTGAAGTGTATGGGTACAACTGCTACACAATGGGTTCTTGATTTTGATCGACGAGATGTGTAATGGTATATGAAGGATTATAAGTGTGTTGGGGTATAAATGGTTACATCTAAACAATTATGGCTGCTAGGTAAGCATTGAGGGCAATATGGCTTGATTCTGTCATTTCTTCAAAGATAGGGTCTCCCTTGTTGTAGAAACAAGGTTCAGATGCTTCATGAGAAAAGGGATGTTCTTATTTTTGCGTATGAGGTAATTGACCCTGATATTAATGTGGGGAATGAAATTATTGTTATTCTATTTCACTATTATAGTTAACCCCTAATTCACTCCAAGTTTTTTGGGTGTCATAACAGGGATTGGATGTAGTTTTTTGATAATATGGGATTTGTTGTGTTGTTGTCGAAACTGTTGTAGTGTAAAATAGGACAAGTTGTTAATGTAGGGGGTGGAGTAGACATTCTTTTAGGAATTTTGTTATGAGCTTGATGTCTAGTAAGTACCATATTAATCAAACACACAAACACCTAAAAAGTTAAAAAAATCAAAAAATGATTTGATTTACAAACAACAAGAAGATGTAAGCAAAATGTGGTGTTTAGTATTTATCTTGATTAATTATGAAAAAGTGAAATGTCCAAGATGGTTAACGAGGGTGTTTCGCGTGGAATGTTTCAACTTTTGGGAATAGAGTTGCTTCTATCCTTTCATTCCTTTTAGAAACAGATAAGGGTTAGGGCTAGGAGGAATACCTGTTGAATGTTGAGATGGTGTGCGTGTACCGTAGAGAGAGATCAGGTTGATTGTGAAGAACTCCTTTTTGTCTTAAAAGGACTACCTGCAAATAAGAATACAAGACCACAAGATTTTAATTAGACAATAAATGAGGGAACTACCTTGGGCCCAGGAAATATAAAACTTCCTTTTGAAGGTGGTCAGTTCCCCTGCTAATATGAATTAACACAAAAGATTGTAAAATAACAATTTAATTGCCTCGTTGAAACAAGTAGGGGGAAAGGCTGGTTCTTGGTTTTGAGTTAAGGTAACCGATACCGGTTGTAGCTAATCGATATCGGTAGGTTCTATGTTTTAGGGGCTTTTGGTGAGGGTCAGTTGTTGAGTGGTTGTGTTGTTTGTAAGGATAGTAAATGAGTGGGATTAGGTAACGGGGTGATGAGAGGGTAGAAGAATGATAGTTAGATGTAATGTGTTGCTGGGTAGTAGATCTAGGAATAGATTTATGATGGATGTGATTCAAAAGTCTAAGAAATGTTATCAAAGACAACATACAAGATACTACTTACTGGTTATTGACGAGAATGCAGGTCCAAGAACTGTGATGACAAAGGCAGAACTTAGATAGGATGTCCTGACGATTAGAAGATGAGATATCTTCCCTCATGATGATCAACGGAGTATCACTGGGCTCTGGTTGTGCAGTTGCAGTCTTGGGCTTGATGTCCTTCTCTGCAAACTCTTCTTGTTTCTTCACTTTCTATGCTTTGCCAAGAAAAATCCAGATTCTCTCGATCGCTTTTGATGATCTCGATTGATCAAAAATCCTTCCACCTTTGTTTCTGGTTAGGGGAGCCCATTTATAGGGAACCAATGGCGGTTAGGTAACCGACGGCGGTCGAGTAGGAACCGCTATCGGTCAGGTCAAAGTGGGCTATGTTTAGTAAAATAGCCAACTTTCCCTCCTTTTCTCCCGAGGGATTAGTTGCGGGCTTGGTCAAGTAACTACAAGGTCGGTTTTGGGTACGAGTAAGGGGTCATTAGTCATGGGTGTGGATGTAGACTAAGTTATAGGTCTTAATTAGGTTAGTTTAGGGTTAGGACTTGGTCATGATGAGGTGGTAGGTAAGGTGATGTGGATTTACTAATTATAAGGTAATTAATAAATAATTGTGTAAGGTTTAGGTGATGAGGTTAGGTTGCTAAATGAGATGCGGGTCACAGGGGGTCGTAAGACACAAATTTGGTGTCTACATTAGCCCCTTATTGTCGTGTAGTTTGTTTTGTAAAGCTGCACAGACAATAATATGAAGTGGTTTCCCCTATTAAGGGTATAGGTAATCCCCCTCAAATCTATCACAGATTGAGATAGCGTGAGATCAGGGATAGAGTTGATAAAGGGTAAATGGTGTGGAGATGATGGTGAGATGGTGGGGTAGGTCCAAGGAAGCAGACGCGTGTTGAAATGTAGTAGTGCAACGAGGGTACATGATTTGACGAGCAAACCAGCAATTCATAGGAAAAGGTCGATAGTTTATCCAAACAAGGGTGATATAATCCTGGTATCCAAGGCATAGGAAGTAGCTCCAGGGGATATAATGGGTAAGGTACAGGAATGTTTAGGCATGTTCGGTAGTACCAAATGGTTGGTTTGGTTGAGATAAACGTCACGGTCTAGGTCTAGGCAAAGTTGGTCGACTGATCAAGTCAAGTACGCTAATCATGCTAAAACATGAACAGGTGAGCTCGATTGAACGAAAAGTGACAGGATGAGTGGATAAAATTGTAATTTGTTGGTTTGGGGTGAGGTATTTAAGTGGTATGGCCTTGGGTCCGGCTGATTGATTAGTGAGGGCTGTGGGTCAGGCCGGATAGGTTGAGTGCGGCCTTGGGTCGGGCCAAGTGGTTGGGTTGCGGCCTGGGGTCGGGCCAAATGGGTGGGGATCAGCCTTGGGTCGGGCCAAATGGTTGGGGTGAGGCCTTGGGTCGGGCCAATTAGTTGGTTACGGCCTTAGGTCAGGCCAAATAGTTGTTTGTGGCCTTGGGTCGGGCCAAATGGGTGGGTTGCGGCCTTGGGTCAGGCCAAATGGTTGGGGTGAAGCCTTGGGTCGGGCCAAGTAGTTGGTTGCGGCCTTGGGTCGGGCCAAATGGGTGGGTTACGGCCTTGGGTTGGGCCAAATGATGTTAACAAAGGGTTTTCAGCAAAGGTTGATATAGGCGATGTTGTGAAAAAGGGTGATTAGTAAATAAGGGCAGAGTTGGGATGAAACTAGTGTCAATTGTCTATGACCGATACTGCTTAGGTGACCGATACCGGTTCCCTAGGGCACAATAAAACCGATATCGGTTATAGGTCAAAAACCTATAAAAAGAAAAATATGGCCTGTCATTGTCACATTGTCAATTTGAAACCCAATTTGACTTGTCTGAGGTGGAGTGTTGAGATTGGAGCATTTGTTGGTTGAGGTGGCGCTATTTGAGTGGAGGAGTGAGTGGTTAGTGGGCCTGAGTGAGTAGGAGGCAGCAGTGGATTGGTGGAGGACCCAGCAGAGGAGAGGTGGAGCTCTGGCACAGCCAGGAGGAGCAGGAGGTGCTGGACCAGCTGGACCACCACCTCCCATCCCACCACGACGACGTGTTGTCGTATCGGTAGGTTCGAAACCCCTCATTGTGTGGATTTGAGTGTATTATGTTGTATTTGGGTTTTGGGTAGGAATGCTAGATTTTGATAAAATAATTAATAAATGGAAGTTATTTGAAAAAAGGAGAGGGTAGATAGGTTAAATAGGCCAAGGCGGCTGGGTGGGTAGGTTTTTAGGGTGTTTGGGTGGGTATAGAGGGAGAAATAGGAAAAAAAGGGAATGGGGTAGCCGCGTCGGGTTCAGCTCGGGTATTTTCCAGTGACCAATGCCGGTCACTAAGCGACCGACATCGGTCACGAAATTCTTAGGTAGGTCGGGTTTGTGGGTGACCGGTGTCGATCGGGAGTTGACCGGCGTCGGTGGAAAGGGGACCGGGGTCGGTTAAGGGTGACCAGTACCGGTCCCTGGGCAGGATTTTCGATTTTGTTGCGTCGTTTTGTGGTGGTTTTGGGTGTTAAGTTCTTGTTGGGGATGGCATGTTGGGTTGTGTGGTGTTGTTTATGATTGGGTTTTGTGTGTTGGGTGTGAAGATGTTGGCGGATATTGTAGAAGATAGGTGGGTAGAGGGGTTTGTTAGAGAGTTGGGGTGTGGTCGGGGGGATTAAAAAAAAGGGGTATAGAGGGTATAAGTAGATGTTGTGATAAAGAGTAGGGCTAATGTAGCGAGTTGGTTTTGTAGGCACTTCAGCAGCTGACGATGCGGGACACGATGCCCCCGCTGTTGAGATGGATGCGGCCACACATGTCCGCAGCGCAGTGGGGTATCATGCGCGAGGTGGGACTCGGCGGATTCTAGCGGTACAGAGCGATCGACAGGGATCACAGTTTGATGGTCGCCCTCATCGAGAGATGGGATCCGGCGACCAATGTGTTCCATCCCCTGACTTGAGAGATGACCATTACATTGGAGGATGTGTATCGCATCCTTCGATTACTGATTGATGGAGAGGCATTCTTTCAGGTGGACGCAGAGACAGCCATGGATAGCATCCTACACATATGCGGGGATGCAGCCACGCTACTGATGTATCACAGAGCGAGTAGTGCGTATGTGGATATGTACCGGGCCCACTGACATGAGACACGGCTTGCCATGTTGATGATAATCGGGATCACCTGCTTCGCCCTCCCGGACTCAGAGGGAGGCCGCTTTCCACGGGTGCTAATGGGGGTTTTATATGAGATGGTCGAGGAGCATACGTGTTATGCTTGGGCACCAGTATACCTGGTGCAGTTATACCGAGAGCTGTGGGGCTATCGCCGAATGAGGTGATTCAGGATTTGCTCTACGTTTTTGCTACACTGTTGGGCATATGAGCATATCATATGCATTAGACCAGTAGGGCTGCCCCAGCAGCCAGGGCCATAGGTGATCTACAGATATGGCTTCCAGAGGTGGTTGGGGGTCGTGGGCCAGCCACGAGCAGTTCTTGCCGGACGAGATGTGGCATATTACCGGCATGTATTAGAGGGCTTGACAGTGTTAGACATTGTATGGAGACCTTATAGAGGTCATCACCCCCACGGAGGAGCCCGAGCACAGTTGCAGTGGATGCAGTATACATTCTGGATAGCGGGACGGAGGCTGGGAGAGTACGAGCGGATACCCCTGGAGAGGGTATGACGACAGCTGGGGCTATGACAGGATGAGCCACCTCCCTTCCCTCAGTACCGTAGGGATGATGTAGAGGCTCCACTGCCTGCACCACAGCCTATGGACCCAGATTGGGTAGCCGAGAGGCCTGTAGATGATACCGTGGATGATGTCAGTTGTATGGGAGCATTTTTGGTATGGTGGGTAGGGGAGAGAGCCGTGAGGAGGGCATAGCCCACACAGCCAGGCTTAGTGGCTATTAGAGCAGAGAGGGACCAGCTCAGAGGGTAGGTATAGTTGTTACAGGGGCAGCTTACTGCCGCACAGGCACAGAAAGGTGTCTTACAGGGGCAGTTAGCCCAGGCACAGGTACAGGTAGCAGTACAGGTACCACCAGCGGTATAGGTACCAGCACAGGCACCACCAGCGGCACCCACAGGCACCACCAGTGGCACCAGCACAGGGGGCACTATTATTAGGAGTCGGGGGACCAGCCCCAGCAGCGATGGTGGCATGGGCCCGCTATATGGAGGTGAGAGCGGAGGCCCGGTACTATTAGGATGTTCTTGATGGTACCGGGGCTGACTATCAGCCATATGTAGCACATAGAGCAGAGACCTCTCGGAGTTAGAGATCTCAAGGAGGTGCAGCCACATCCGGTGGGTCTGTTATAGGCAGGAGGTGAGAGGCGGCACAGAGTCCAGCAGGGAGAGGTGCTGAGGGCGGTGGGGAGAGCTGAGGGATCCCTACATATTTTTGTGTTTGTACATTGGATATGGGCACCGGTCTGTGAACCGGCTATGTTTATAGAGGCCTACGTGCGAACATATGATTTATTCATTCATTTATTGATTCATTTATTGTATATACCAGCCTGCGAGCCGAGTACAGGTTGTACAGTTGATACCGGCCTGCGAGCTGAGTATTTATTTTTTGATATGAGAAACCGGCCTGTGAGCCGAGTCGAGATTATGACATTTATTGCGGCCTGCGTGCCGGCTTTGTTGTATTATGAGATCACAGAGGCCCCTATGTAAGACACATTGTACATTTGAAACTTTGGATATATAGATATGATGATTTGACCCACATGCTGTGTTTAAAATGTTTTTAAGTGTTTTGTCGATGGTTTGTGATATAGAATGTATGATGAGTTTGATCCGCATGGTTTATATATTGATGGTGTTGATGTCTTTTGTTGATGGGATGTATGTATATATATAGATGATGAGTTTAATTAACATGTTGTGTTATGAAATGTTGTATGTTTTGTCACTGGTTTGTGAAATTGAATGTATGTAGCTTGTTGAGTTGGATCCAAATGGTGTATAGATTGATGGTTTTGGATATCATTTGTTGATGGCTTGTTTATTTTTGTAATATGGATAGATGATGTTGATGAAATTGTGATGAGATATGGATTTGATGAAAAATTATAGATAATGGTGTTGTTTATGTAGGAAAAAGGGACGGGCGCAACAAAAATTTGTAAAAACGAAGAAATGGCTTAGGTTTAAGCAACAAGGGGTACATGACTGACATCGGTTGTGTAACCGATGTCAATATCTATATGACCGATATCAGTTACATAACCGATATCAGTTATGGAAGAATTATTTCCCTAAAAATAGAAATGCTGGGTTGGCAACTTAAGTTCTTATTTTTAGCATTCTTATTTTTAGAGTCATGCAACAAGTTAAATATGCGAATGCAACGCTGTTTGACGACTGCTATAGGTAATTGCATGGAAGAATTGAGTGATAAGGAGAAAAGAGACAGGTGAAGTGAGTGTGGGTTGAGATTAAGAAGTTAGAAAGGCAAATTATATTGGAAGAGGGTGGTGAACATGGCTGAACGAGGAGAAGCATCCAGCAGGCAGGGACGAGGGGGAAGATATGTTCTGCCCCCAAGCTGCTACATCCCGAGAGGTAAACTGTTTGGTTGTAATTCGATTCTTGCATGTTTTGTGAATAGGATGAAAGAAGTGTAAGTGGGGAAAGATGAGAAAGAAAAGGTGATAGGAAAGGGTTGGGGATGGGGTGAGTGCTATTGGGGTAGGTAAACAGGGTGGTCACATATGTTTTTAGGTAAAAAAAGGAGTAAACGGGCAAAACTAATTATCGTAGGTATATGTTTTTATGCAGGGTAGGTATATTTTTGATAGTGACCAGTATCGTTTAGAAGGAACCGATATCGGTTAGCATACCGGTATTGGTTATTCATAACCAATACCAGTCACTGTAAGAGTTTCCAGAACTTGAGAAAAAACCCGTAGAGATTTGTTCTTTTGAATAATTATGTGTCGTTTTAATGTATGCAGGAAGAAGCAGGGTTAAGGATGAATGATACTGTGCCAGCGTTGTTATCACGAATCCAAGCGGATGTAACACCAGCTGAATGGGCATTGATAAATCATTTGTGGTTAAGTGGAATCCACTATTATTCAAGAATTGCATGTAACCATGCTATGTTGCAGGCATTGATTGAGAGATGGAACCCAGAAAAGAATACCTTCTATCTGCCAACAGGGGAGATGACAGTGACTTTGGAAGATGTGTTCCGTATTTTGAGACTCCCAATGATAGGAAAAATAGTGTATCAGGTGTTGCCTAGCGCGGGGCAGGCAGCGATAACAACAGTATTTGGGTCAGCTGCACGAGATTTGACACAGTGAGGTTTATCATTTACGTATGGTACAATGTATGCAACACACCCTGAGGAAACAAGGTTGGCCGTGCTATTAATGATAGCGGTGGGGTATTATGCATTACCGAGGGTGGAGGGTGGAAGATTTCCCAAAGCATTGATGAGTGTTATTTGGGAAATGATAGAAATGAGCGTGACTTTCGCATGGGCACCCGCATATCCAGCAGAGTTATATAGGGGTTTATGGGCCTGCAAGCAAAAACACAGGATGACACTAGATTGTTCGTACTTATTACATTGTTGGGCCTATGAGCATATTGCTTGTGTGCGTCTAATAGGCCGACCCATTGAGTCGGGAGAGGCAGGAGTGCAAAGGTTGGGATTCAGACGATGGGTCTAGACAGAACAAGAAGCGAGATCCCAGGCCGTAATAGATGACATCGAGTATTATAGACAGGTATGGGAGATGGTGACGATTACAGATATTTGTTGGAGGCCTTATGGGAACTATATGGTGACAGAGCACATAGCTGAGGAGTTGAGGGGTGTAGAGCGATTGAGATGGATCGCAGGGCGTAGGCCGGGTGAGTACGAGAGGATTCCTCTAGATCACGTGCAGCGACAATTTGGGTTCATTCAGGATATACCGATGACATATAGACCATACATGAGGATCGATGCCGAGGCAGCATTCTCACCTCCCCGGCCTACACCTCCAGAAGGGCCAGAAGAGATAGCATCCAATCATAGGGTAATGGATGCGGGAATGACAGAGGCCTATAGAGTATGGTGGGTAGCAGAGCTGTGAGGTGCACGTGAGCACCTAGACATAGCTGTGATTACAGTGGAGAGAGATCGTCTTTAGGATTTGGCTCACCAGCTTCAAACACAGGTGAATGAGACAAGGGGATTGTTAGAGGTTTCACAGTTACGAGTGGAGAGACTAGAGGCAAGATTTCTCCACGCGAGAGGACGTATTCGTATGTTACAGGAGATGTTGGCAGATCAATGGGAGGAACCAATGGCAGTGGCACCTTTGAGGATGGAGAGGCCATCTGAGGGGCATCGACAATCACGATCACCACCTGATTCGGGAGGAGGTGCAAGGGTCTAAGTGAATTTCCTAGGAATATAAGAATAAATAAGGATGCTGACCTGCGAGTTGATGATAGAGAAGATGCATTTGTTTAACATCTAAAATAAAACTAAAGATGTATGTGGTTTTGAGTGATGATAATAATAAGAAGTGTTGTGTTTTGAATGTTGTTTTTGTTTTTTTTGAAAAAGGATAAAGATGAATGTTGGCAAATAGAAATACACAAAAAATATTGATATTTACAACACATGATAGGGTATGGTAGGGAATGGTCGAGCTAACCTTGGGAGACTCCATGTCTCCTAAGTGCTGCCTACATAGCCCATTGCATAAAGCAAGGAGGGGCCTCAGACCGATGTAGTTCTCCCTTAGGACCAGGGAGAGATGAATTTAGGCAATTTAGGTATGGTTAGGCAATTTGTTGGTTGGTAAAAATATTGATATTTGATATTGGTAGGGTAATGTTGTTGGTGTTGGTAATGAATTGGTGATGTTGGAATAGGTATAAGTGAAGCGAAAGTTAGCCTACCCAAGTGGTAGGGAACCATGTCCTGATTAAGATCAACACATAATCCTAGATTCGAGTCAAAGAGGAAAAAAGAGGTCCCGTGGTTGAGAAGAACTAAACAAACCACATATTAATGTAGAATGAGCTTGAATCCCCTTAGGTACCTTGCATAGATGAGAAGTCGATAGGTGAAAAGAGTGGTATAATCACAACATATCGGATAGATGTCATGTCCCTTGAGTTTTGTTGCTTTGAAAAATGGTGTGGTGAGGTGGTTGATGTGGGTGAGGATGCAGAGAACTTATTATAAGATGATTATACTGACAAAAGAGAACCAGACCAAAAATAGACAAGTCCATGACTCAAAAGTGTTCTGAAACACTGCTTTTATTTTTATTTTATTTTTCCGGATATAGACTGATCGATGTGGGAAGTCTACATGGGATATGTATTTTGTTGTTCTTGAGGTCTTCACAAAGCTGATCAATGTGAGAAGCTTCTGATAAAGGCTGACTGTGTATAGTTGTCCTTCAAGGGAGCAGTCTATTTATAGTAGCAGATGCGGTATTTATGTATAGCTGTCCTTCAGGGGAGTAGTCTATATATAATAGCAGCAATAGTTTGGCATATAGCTGTCCTTCAAGGGAGCAGTCTATTGTATAATTTAGAGGTCTAGATGTCCATTGGGCATAAAGCATCTAGTTTTTTGTAGGAAGTTTGACTCAAGAAAATTCCATAAGTGTTTTAATTAAGAATGTGTTATTTTGATACTTTGAAGTCATGGACTAGACTAAAAAGGGGAGGTGATAATCAAACCATGTGAGCTTGATTTGATTTTGCGATGTAAGAAACAAAGTGTATGTGGTGGTAAATGAGCTCAAGGGACGAGCGTAAGGTAGATGAGAAGTGATATAACACTAATTTCAACAGTAGAATGGTCGAAGATGCAAGGCATTAAGCTGCTCAGGCTCAGGTTTACCATTAAGCGAAGCTAAACGATAAGTGCCTGATCCATAAGTGTGAGTGATAATGTAAGGCCCAATCTAATTAGGAGCAAATTTTCCACGTTTTCTCTTTTCTAGTTTGGTTACATGTTGATTCTCTTTGAGGACAAGATCACCAACCTTAAAGGTATGCTCATGAAGTCGTTTATCATAAGCATGCTTGATGTGTTTTTGGTAGATTTGAAGGTGATCAAGAGCCGTAAGACGACTCTCGTCAAGAAGCTCTAATTGGGCTAACCGCTCTTGGCGGAAATCATCATTGGTGAGAATATCCTGAAGAGATATTCTGAGGGAGGGTATTTGTATTTCGAGAGGAAAGACCACCTCGGTACCATATACCAAAGAAAATGGTGTGGCATTAGTGGAGGTACGAATGATAGTACGATAAGCCCAAAGGGCAAAGGGAATGTGATCATGCCAATTTCTTCCGGACTCATTGACAAATTTCATGAGGATTTTGGTTAGGGTTTTATTAGAAGATTCAGCTTGACCATTGGCCTGTGGATAGTAAGGTGATGAGAAACTAAGTTTGATACCAAAGTTGTCACAAAGGTCTTGTAACAACTTATTTTTAAAAGATTTACCATTATCTGTTATTAGGCGATGAGGAATACCAAAACGACAGATAATACGATGGTTAACGAATTCGAAAATTTTTTCTTTTTTGATTGAAATGAGTGGAATGGCCTCTACCCATTTTGTGTAATATTCAGTTGCTGTGATTATCCAACGGTGGTGTTGCGAAGAGGGTGGGTGGATCTCACCAATAAGGTCTAAACCCCATTGTGAGAAAGGCCAAAGGTCTCGTGCGACCTGTAGCAGATGGTTAGGAGCATGTTGAAGGTTGGCATTTTGTTGACACATAACACAACGCTTAACATATTCGTAGCAGTTGTTATTAAGAGTAGGCCAATAATAACCTAGGTGAAGGATTTGTGTAGCCATGGGAAGGCTACTAAAATGTCTGCCACAAATACCGTCATGGACCTGTTGGATGGTGTAGGTGACCTCTGCGCCGGTTAGACATCGAAGGAGGATACCATCAAAGGCACGTTTATAAAGGAGTCCCCCCATGATGACATAATGAGAAACATGTTTAAGAAAAGCGCCTTTGTCGGTACTAGTTAGGTCAGGTGGGAGAACAGAGGTTGTAAGGTAGTTGTGAAATTGATGGTACCAGGTATCCTGTGAATTAGCAGACACATTATTTATCATACAAACAATCGGTGTTGAGTAAGATGGGGCAAAGAGTTGTTGGACCAAGACGAATATGTCAGTGTCAGTTGGTGAGGCAGGAATTTGGGAGGCTAAGCAAGCCATAGTATCCGCAAATTTGTTAGTGGAGCGGGGAATGGTCTGGATAAAATAATAAGTAAATGAGGTCAAAAGTGAATCCACGTAATGTTTGTACTTTTGAAGTTCCTCATTCTTACATTGGTAGATGCCCATAACTTGATTGACTACTAATTGAGAGTCGCCAAAAATATTAATAGATTTGACACCTAAGTGTAACGCAACCTGGAGACCTAAAACAAGGGCCTCGTATTCCGCTGTATTATTAGTGCAGGGGAAATCAAGCCGGAATGAAAGAGGCATAGGCTCAGCGTCAAGAGGAATGAGAACAACATCGGCTCCTCCGCTGCACTGGCATTTGGATCCATCGAAGAAGAGGGTCATTGGATACGACTCTTCCCTAAGTGAAAGAGTGGCGATGAGTTCGTCGGGGAAATAAAAATTGGTAAATTGTTCCCCAGGTAAAGGGGAATCCGTAAGTTGGTCTGCGATGGTTGGTCCTTTGATTGATTTCTGGTGGACAAACTCAAGGTCGAGGTCAGCGAGGAGCATAAGCCATCAGGTGATGCGTTGGTTTAGATGTTTTTTGGCATACATATAATGAATGGGGTCTGCGTTGGTGATGACAAAAGTTTTGTGATTCAGGAAGTAGTGTCGGAGTTTGGTGGCTACGAATGATAGGGCTAGGCACAATTTTTCTACATGTGTATACCTAGTCTCGTAATCCACGAGAGTATGACTTATATAATAAATGGCTTGTTGTCGATGTGCCGAGTCTTGATGTGCAAGCATGGCTCCTATAGCATGGTCAGTGGCAGAAAGGTAAAGGTAGAAAGGGCGATCATCCTGAGGTGGAATAAGCACGGGTGGCTGCAAGAGATAGGATTTAAGAGCTTCAAACGCTTGGTGACACTCTTCACTCCATTGAAAGGCAATGTCCTTTTTAAGAAGGTGATGGAAAGGTTGACATCGATCTGAGAGTTGGGAGATGAAATGCCGGATGGATTGAAGTTTACCCTACAAACTACGCAATTGTTTAAGTTTTTTGGGTGGGGGCATTTCTAGGATAGCTTTGACTTTAGATGGATCAACCTCAATGCCATGCAAAGAGATGATAAAGCCAAGAAGTTTTCCCGAAAGAACACCAAAGACACATTTATTTGGTTGAAGCCGGACTGTATATTGCACCAGGTGATCAAAAATAATGGTTAAAACATCGAGATGTTCACTGCGATGTTTAGATTTGTGAAGAAGATCATCGACATAATCCTCAAGGATAGTGTGCATAATGTCATGAAAAATGTAAGTCATAGCCCGCTAATAGGTGGCACCAGCATTCTTAAGGCCAAATGGTATGACAGGATAACAGAAGGTTCCCCAAGGAGTTATGAAGGTAGTTTTATGTTGATCGGCCGGGGCTACCAAAATTTGATTGTATCCCGAAAAGCCATCCATGAGAGAAAGCATTTCATGGCCCACAGTGAGATCAATGAGTTGATCAATAATTGGGAGGGGGAAGTCATCCTTGGGGCAAGCGAGGTTAAGGTCTCGGAAATCCATGCATGTCCGAAGTCCCCCCGTCACTTTAGTGACAGGTACGATGTTAGAAATCCATTGAGGATAGTCAATAAGCAAGATGAAGGAAACAGAAGTCGTTGAAGCTCTTCTTTGACCAAGAGGGCAATGCGTGGATGCATTTTTCTCAGTTTTTGTTTGACTAGTTTAGAATCAGGGTTTAGAGTGATGTTATGGATGGAAATGGTAGGATCAATTCCTGGCATGTCCGCGTAGGACCAAGTGAAAGCTTGGTTGCGGGTACAGAGAAAGGTAGTAAAGGCAGCTTGTTCTGATGTGTTGAGGGATTGTCTGATGTTCACAATGTGAGGATCTTCCTCTGTGTGGATGTTGATTTCAATAGTAGACTCATTCAACATGGTTTGAGTTTCAGATGGTAAGGCGCGTTGAAGATAGGAGTCGTCTGCCCCAAGGTAAATGAGGATGGAGTCGTCATCCTGGCACTCAACAACATTAATCGAAGGCGAATCCTCTTCGATCATGTCTGGATACAGAAGGGGAAGAGAAGATGGGTCCTCATTATCGCGTTGATAAGTGAGAGGACCTATGAAGATAGTATTTATGAAAAAAAAAAGTTAGGAGGGATAGGTTCAGGGTCTATCGACTCTGTGGGTGATGATGGAAAAATGGGTGATGATGGTTTGGTAGGGGTGACGTCGTCATCCTCTAGGATACGATTGAAACGAGGTTTCTCTGGTGTAAGTTTTTTAGGAAAACCGAGACCACTACGATCATTGTGTTTGTGTGTAGTCACGGGAATGAGTGTATGTCGGCCTTGTTCATAAAGACCAAAACCAAAGCCTTTCCAAACATAGCGAGTCAAGAAGGTTAGGGCGAAATGATGATTTGTCAAGTATTGAAAATCGGATTGGAAGGGAACCACACCAAGAGGAGGTTCATGGGTAATGGAGGATGTGTCAACACCCCCATACATTAGGTTGGTGTGTGAATGGGGTGGGCTGTAAGAGATTACCTCCCCCACGCGACGGTCGTAGGTGGGATGTGCATGTAACTGTCTGTACTCTTGCGGGGTATGGAAAGAGCTAACGTTATATAGGCGGTATTCCCCCAGCGTAAGGCGTTGAAAAACATCTACTAAGGGGTCAGAGGTTGGGATGTTATCTGTGGGAAAGGAAGTGATATTTGTAACGGCAGTTTCATTGGTTGAAGGTGTAGGTGCGTTGGAAGTGGATGGCTGGGTTGGATGAATGGGTGTCTTGACTTGTATAAGCACATCATTAGGCCGATACAACATATTGCAAGTTTTGAAGGGGGGAGGATCAAATTTTATGGTGTAGGACTTCCCCTCGTACTCAAATTTTATGCATCTATGTAAGGTGGAGGGAACGCATCCCATAGCCCGGATCCAAGGGCGGCCTAACAACATATTGTATTGGAACTCTCCCTCAAGGACATAGAAGAGTTCGGGTAAAGTATGTGGTCCTACACGAATGTTAAGGATCACGGTGCCTAAGGTAGAGGTAATAGCATCATTGAATGACCGCAACATGATGGGGTTGGCACACATGTAGCTAGAAGGGATATTCATTTGTTGGAAGGCTTTTGAAGAGATGATGTTTAGACTAGCGCCCCCATCGATCATGACATGACGTACCCGAATATCCCCGACGTAAGCTGAGATGAAAAGAGCAGGGACAAGATCTTCTGTACCAAAGTCAACAATTTCGTCTTCAGAGAAACTGACAGCAGCAGCTTGTTATATAGAGACAGAAGTGGTTGGGGCGGTAGATTTTTTAGTGAGGGAAGCAACGTGATTGGGTGTTAGAATGGAGGTAACATGCAGGGTTTCATTAGGTAAGACCTCAATCCCTTGAAGGATTTTAACGAGAGCTTGTCGATGAGATTCACAAGTCTGAATGAGATCATATAGTGTCATTTTTACAGGTGATTGGTGAAGCTATTTGATCATGGCTCAGTGGGCAACTCCATTAGAGATGGGGTAAGCGGGTCCACAAATAACCACTTTAGGCGGTGGTGCGATCGGGATGGTGGACAGAGAAAGAGAAGATGCAGGTGTGGTTTCTTTCACTTTCTCATTGTTTTTCTGCGCTCAAGTAGCAACACTGATCATATTGATCTCGTGAACACAAGAGGAAGATGGTAGGGATGACTTATGGGCTTCGATAGGTGGGGTTGTAATAACGACAGATATTGGTGAGGTGGGGAAAGGTGGTATAGGAGAGGGAATTGAAGCCAAAGGTCTCTCCCTTCGTAATTTGTCTTTCTTAACCTTTCTATCTGAGAGAGGTGACTGATGAAGGATGGCTTTTAAGGCTTTGCATCCCTCCACATCGTGTCCTGGTGTGCGGTGGTAAGCGAAGATTTTAGACTCATCATAACCTATAGGTTGAGGTTTAGATGGGTCATAAGGTCTAAGTGGGGGTAGGGAAATGGTCGTATTCTCCACCAACATAGCAAGGATTTTAGCGTAAGATCCTTTGAGTGGGTCAAAATCAGAGGAGGATGAGGGTATTGATAGAGCAGGTTTTGGTAATGTTTGGGCGTGGTTGGTTCGTACGGGTGGTGGTTTAGCCAAGGGGTGTTGACACATGGTTTTAACTAAACATGGTTTCTTTATCGCAGGAGCTACGTTTAGCTGGTTAGATGATGAGGCTCCAGATAACGTGGAATCCAGAAACAACGGTGGTAAAAGAGGAGTGACGGCAAACAAGTCCTTTGATGATGAAATTTGTTTAGGGTTGATGGGTGGACAGGATACGTGGGATGACAGTGTTGATATACCCTTAGATCTCTGTATGTGTGCAGAAGGTGTAGGTGGTTTTAAAGAAAATGTAGGAGGTATGATATATTGATGCAAGGTGGAGGGATGAGGTCCCAATATGGAAGGTAGGTGTGACAATGATGGTTTTAATTGTGATAGAGGCACGAATTGAGTTTGTCTCCTAAGTGGAGGGGTGGCTTTATTTTTAGATAAATCTAGTCACTTAGGCAGGTGTGTTAGACTTGGTATTGGTGCGGTCCCATGTGTAGGGGAAGATTTGGTTAGGCCAATAGAGGTGGATGAGATACTTGGTAGAGATGCGTTGGATGGAGATGAGGACATAGGCATTTTGAGTTTCTGTAAACACTTCGGGTATATGGTAGAAGCATCTGGATCGGTCATCTTCATTTGAGTAGAATAGGGGGTACTCAAACGTTCCCATAGGACTCGTCTATCTTTTGGAGAAAGAGAGTCTTTAGGTGTGAATTGGAACTCTTGTATGGAAGAAAGGTGGGTTGTGATTTCGGTCCACTATGGGTGTGATACAGGGGGTAGATGAGGCAATGTATCAATAGGTGTTAAGAGGTCAACTGGTCGCTGAAAAGATTTAGGTGATGAAGGACTAATAGGTAGGAGGTCGTGTTTGAGAGGATCCATCATGTTTAAAGAATGTGGTGATGTCGGTTCAAGAGGTTTCTCGTCTAACGATGACAAAAGAAGTGGCGAGCCTTCCTCTTGTATAGCAAGACTGGTAGAAGGAGACATTTGGGAAATAGATAAATTAGATAACATCCACTCACAGTCTTGCAAGGATGTGGTATAAGAAGACTCATTTGTGAGAAGGGAACTCTACGCAGTTAATTCCTTGATGGGTAAAGGAACAGCAAGGACTTCAGTTTGTCTTGATGGCGAGGAAGGGGGTTCGGTTTCCTGCGTTAGGGAAGAGGCTTGATTCATAATGTGTTTGATAGAGGTTTTCGGCTGGGAATCGAAGACTGCATGGATCTCATGAACACTCTCCTCGGATAAGATATCCTAGTTTATGTTACTGTTAGAAGAGTGATTCGGGAATCGTTTGTTGAAGATTTTCAAATTTCGGTTGGCAGGGGCATTAGGATTATCGAGGGTTATTTCCCCTACATCAACCATTTCCTGCACTATGTTTTTCAACATCTTGCAGTTTTCATGACTATGTCCTTTTACGTGGTGAAAGTTACAGAACTCATTTTCTTTGTACCAGGAAGGTATAGCACGGGTGGAGTCAAACCTGGAGTGAGGTTTAACAGGAGGCAAGGTGATAGCTCCGACTTTGAGCAATTTTTCCAAGATGACACCATAAGTTTCCCCCAAGGGAGTGTAATTGATGGGCTCGGCTTTATATTTATAGGTGGTTTTTGGTGGGGTATTAGACGGTGCTTGAGATTTGACCATCACCACGTGGACAGCTCCTTTTGATTTCGAAGAAATGGATTTGTGAGGAGTGGTGGTGTTTGGTTTATTGGTGGAATCTGGAGTTTGGAAATTGGGGTTTTTGTTGCGCAACCGCAATTTCTCTTCTTCTAAGGCTCGAATTTCTAGTTTCCGAGCCATGGTAAAGGCCTCATCAAATGTGCAGAAAGTTTGAATTTGAAGGGTAGGAGAGATGTACTTAGCGCAGGCCCACGTAAAAAGTTTGATAAGTTCAGTTTGAGGTAAGGCATATGTGAGTTGGTTGATAAGGCCCCGCCATCATCCGGATTCATCTTCAAATTTTCGGATGGCATAGAGGTCGGCGATAGATACTTTCTTGGCAATGTTAATGGAGAAATGATCCAAGAAAGATTGGGCTAGCTGGTAAAAGAGAAGATTGAGTGCTGGGTTAAAGCACTGTACCACTCCAAGGCGGGTCCTGATAAGGACATGGGAAAGGTGCGGAGTAGTAAAGTGTCGTCGTGAGCAATCAGATAGCAGGCATGTCTAAATGATCCTAAGTGTTGTTGAGTGTCCTCATTACTATTAAAACGGGTAAATTTTGGTAATTCCCATTGAGGAGGATATGAATGAAGGGGGACTAAAGGGTGGATAGGCTCGCGACAAACTTGCTCGTATGTCAAGGTGCTACGAATTCCTGAAACAGAAGCCTCCAAATTTTGCATTTTGTCCATCATTTGTTTAATTAAATCAGTAGTTGGATGAGATGATGGTGTGGTTGTGGTAAACGGAGGCAAATTGGGCCAAGGGCCACCGCTAGACAATGGCGGGGTTAAATGTTGATAAGGTATGGAGGACGAATGTGTTGAGGAAACCGAATAGGGATGTCCTATATAAGCTATTGAGGTTACCGTATATGTGTATGGGAATGAAAAGGTAGGCGGAGCTTGAGAAGGAAAGCTCGTGTGGATAGGTGGTAGAGAGCAAGTCATGAACGGAACAGTCTGCAAGGGAGATGAGGTAGGAGCAGTCGGTGGTAATGATATGTGGGGTCCAAGATTAACCAAAGGAAAGCCAATCTGTGTCGTATGAACCTTTGAAGCAGTCAGATTGGGAGACGGGGCTAAAGATCCAGAAAGCAAGGTAGTGTTATCAGGCAGAGTGGGAGCTAAATGAGTAGCTATACTGATAGGCATGCCAACAAGGAGTTGACCATCGGGTGTACGGTCAGGGGCATGAGACAAATATTATTGTATGGCACTAGGATTAGCATCCAGAAATTTGGCAAATTCCTTATCTCCTACAGGAATTTTGGGTAGCTCACTGGTGTCCGTAGGGTTCCCTATAGAATGTGAAGGGGGTGATTCAGGAAAAGGCACAGAATAGGCATGTGAAACCATGGCGGCGGCTTACTTCCGAGTGATAACAACCATGGACAAGAGTACACAATAGGGCTTCAATCTATCAGGAATAGAACAGCCTCAGAATGGTGAAATTGGCAGGTTGTTGGCTTGTCAGGAACTGTAAAAGACAGTAACCGATATCGGTCTGATAACAGATGTCGGTTAGACTATAGCCGACGTCGGTCAGTTAACCGATGTCGGTGTAATAAGACTGGTATGAAAAAATATAAGAAGCTGCTGATTTGATCTTAACAATGCTTAGTACATTTATCAATTTTTCTGAGGTGATGACAGAAGACAGTGTATAACAGAGAAAACAAAACTGAAAACAAGCAAGATGCACACACAAATCCAGAGACTAACCCTAGGGTTAATTTAAATTATCGTGGGCTTTTGCCTTTAGATGTAGAATGATGTCAGAATCCTAAAAGAAGACTTAGAGGAAATTTCAAGTTTGTTTTGGCTTATAAGGTTACCTCAATCGGGCGGAGGAATACCGCGGAAAAAAGGGGGGATGTTTGAGTTGTTGTGTTAATTGTGAAGTGATTCAGTATGTGTTGTGTAGTGAAAGTAAGATTAATTTCTTGTCAATACCGTGGATATCACCCCCACGTGTACAACCTGTTACTTAATCTATGTTCACTAGAATTGAAAACAACAAGCAAGAATGTGATGCACGTGTTTTAAACCCAAATCGAAAATGATATTCGATGAAGAAAAAGAGATGACTTTCACTAATACAAAGATGTAAAAGCAAAGCAAGTTCTTTTACCAGAATAGCAAAATACCTTGTGAATATCTTTAGAAGAAGAAAACATCAAGTATGCTCCCTATATGAAAGTAAGCAAGAAAGAAAGAAACCCGAAATGGGTCCCACCAGGCATGCCAAAATGTTTCACATGGAATGTTTCAACTTTTGGGAATAGAGTTGCTTCTATCCTTTCATTCCTTTTAGAAACAGATAAGGGTTAGGGCTAGGAGGAATACCTATTGAATGTTGAGATGGTGTGCGCGTACTGTAGAGAGAGATCAGTTTGATTGCGAAGAACTCCTTTTTGTCTTGGAAGGACTACCTGCAAATAAGAATACAAGACCACAATATTTTAATTAGACAATAAATGAGGGAACTACCTTGGGCCCAGGAAATATAAAACTTCCTTTCGAAGGTGGTCAGTTCCCTTGCTAATATGAATTAACACAAAAGATTGTAAAATAACAATTTAATTGCCTCATTGAAACAAGTAGGGGGAAAGGCTAGTTTTTGGTTTTGAGTCAAGGTAGCCGATACTGGTTGCTACTAACCGATATCGATAGGTTCTATGTTTTAGGGGCTTTTGGTGAGGGTCAGTTGTCGGGTGGTTACGTTGTTTGTAAGGCTAGTAAATGAGTGGGATTAGGTAACGGGGTGATGAGAGGGTAGAAGAATGATAGTTAGATGTAATGTGTTGCTGGGTAGTAGATCTGGGAATAGATTTATGACGGCTGTGATTCAAATGTCTAAGAAATGTTATCAAAGACAACATACAAGATACTACTTACTGGTTATTGATGAGAATGCAGGTCCAAGAACTGTGATGACAAAGGTAGAACTTAGATAGGACGTCCTGACGATCAGAAAATGAGATATCTTCCCTCACGATGATCAACGGAGTATCACTGGGCTCTGGTTGTGCAGTTGCAGTCTTGGGCTTGATGTCCTTCTCTGCAAACTCTTCTTGTTTCTTCACTTTCTATGCTTTGCCAAGAAAAATCCAGATTCTCTCGATCGCTTCTGATGATCTCGATTGATCAAAAATCCTTCCACCTTTGTTTCTGGTTAGGGGAGCCCATTTATAGGGAACCGATGGTGGTTAGGTAACCGACGGCGGTCGAGTAGGAACCGCTATCGGTCAGGTCAAAGTGGGCTATTTTTAGTAAAATAGCCAACTTTCCCTCCTTTTCTCCCGAGGGATTAGTTGCAGGCTTGGTCAAGTAACTACAAGGTCGGTTTTGGGTGCGAGTAAGCGGTCATTAGTCATGGGTGTGGATGTAGACTAAGTTATAGGTCTTAATTAGGTTAGTTTAGGGTTAGGACTTGGTCATGATGAAGTGGCAAGATGAGGTGGCAGGTAAGGCAATGTGGATTTACTAATTATAAGGTAATTAATAAATAATTGTGTAAGGTTTAGGTGATGAGGCTAGGCTAGGAAATGAGATGCGGGTCACAGGGGGTCGTAAGACACAAATTTGGTGTCTACAGAGGGTCATACAAAATTGTAAGCTATGTGAATGTTTATGGGTGGAGTCCTGGATATACCTAAAGTTATGTGAGGCCTAACTCTATATTGTTGTCAGCATAGGTGTGTATATTAGTACCAACCCCCTCACTTTGTAGCCCCACTACGCTAAGGGATTTGGTTGCTGAGCCAAAATATACCGACAGATAGGATATTATACTCAGCCAGAACACCAACTCATCTTCCTTGGTCGATGATGAAATCCCAATCATTTTCACCTGAGTGGGAGTTATTTGAATGTGTTTTTTATTTAATAGTGGTTTGGTTATGTGTGAGGGGCAAATGAGTGAATGCAACGATCTTACCTCCTAACTAAAACTAGATGAACAAGAAGTATGAAATGGTTTTTTTTAATACCCAAAACAAAATGTTTATTTTTGATGAGAGTAATAAAAAAAATTCAAAACTGAAAATAAAAGAAAGGCTCTAGGAATTACCGTGAGAGTTCTCCTTTTTTATATATATTTTTAGCAATTTCAATGCAAGAAAGTAGTAAATCCAATAGATGAATTTTCAAAAAATAGTTCTCTATAACCATATTAGAGAAAATAGAGAATAGTAAAAAACATATTTTGAAGCAATGATAAAAAACAAAAAACACAGTCCAATCGCTGACAATTGGGCCAATTACTAGTGATTATCCTAATCACAGACGATTACTAGATAGTGAAAATAGTGAATATATTACTAATGAGATGAAATAAAATAATAAGGGTTTAGGTCCCACTGGTTGTGCCAAGATGTTGAGGAAAATTTTTACCTCAAGGGTTTTGGTTTGATACTTCAAGGGGTAAAAATTTCTCAACTTTAGTAGGGCAGGTTTTTCAAGATACCCACAATATGTAGTGGATGTATGATGTTTTTGTGCTCCATGGAGAATGTACTAGACTTCCTTTCCCTACAAGTAAGCCTGAAAAATAAAAAAAACTTAAATAAAAAATAGTTAGTAACATAAGTGGGCAGGTTGTCTAGAAAATGCCAGTTCCCAGAAGCACAAAGACTTCCTTAAGTGAATATCAACATGATTTTAAGAAAATTAAGTTTTATTGATGATAATTTAAAGTAAATTATGATAAATGGTAAATGTGATTAACTATTATCACTTATTTAGGTGATTACATACGTTAGATGATAGTTATGAAATGAAAACAATAAGACTAGAATCTGAAATCAAAATCTAAGTTAGAGTCTAGGTTTTTAAAAAAGTTTGAGCCTACAGAATATGCTAAGTCCTCATCTTTTGTTAAGTGAGAATTAGGTTCAGACATATAATATTCCATGAATAAATAATATATCTCTTCTTCCAATCGTAGAGGCATGAAAGATCAAAATCAGTGTTTGGAAGGCTGATGTTGCTTTTGATGTTAGATTCAGATGTGGTGTGGTTGTCCCCTAGTATGTGTAAGCATGTCTCATAGTTGTACTCAAATGATGCAAGCTCAGATTGGATCCTCTGGACCTCGTAGTATGCCTCTAAAAATTCCTCGGTTGCTTCACAATTTTTTTGATTTAATGCAAAGATTTGTTCCAAACAATCAAGGGGCGTAGCATGGATAACACACAGTTCTAAGTCAAATAACAAATCATGTTGCTCCCAATGTATGGGGTTTCACATAACTGGTAGTGAATCAATGTGGGTAATGCGATGACTAGTACCTAATATGGCCATCTACAAAACCCATACTTGACAACATGTTAGCAATAAATAGAAATGGATATAGATTGTTATGAAGATTTGAAAAAATATATGGAAGAAAAATATTCTGCAAGAATCGTAGGTGATTCTAGAAATCGTTGGCAATTACTGTGAATTCTAACAGGCTAATAAAATAGAGAGTATAAATTATTTATTTTTCAATTATGAGGAATTTTAAAGATTAAACGAGTAAACAATAATAGTAATGAAAATATGAGCAAAGTTAATGGAAATAGAATTTAGTGAAAACAAGTGCTCACCTTGGATGATTGAACAAATTGAATGATAGATGTGTGGATTTGGCTTGATGATATCTTGAAAATGAATATGGATGTTACGATGATTGTGTTGATGTAGTAGGGTGATAATGGTGATCTTTGAAAACCTTAAGCTCTGAATATTTGTGAATGAACGTAAATCCCCTACAAAAATCCAATAATCCTCCCCCAAAGAGGTTAAGAAACCTTTTTATATAGATCGTTGGTGACCAAGATAATCTCCTTCAATTTCAGAAAATTCAAGTTAGAGGATAAAAGGATTGATTTTCTTTCCATTTTGAACTTTATTTGAAGGTATTTCATGAGAGGTTAGGATACTAAGAGGGATTAACTTGGATTAGGATTAGCTTAGCTAAGATAACAGCATAGGTTTTTTTAGAAGGTTTCTAAAGTTATCTTTGTTCTAACTGGTTAGGGGTGGGAAGTAGTTATAGGATAAGTTAGAGATGGCTACGCTATATTTATGGAAGGTTGCTAAATTAACTAGTTACAACTAGTGAGTGTGGATGAGTTCACATGATGAGGTGTGAGGGTGTAAATAATTTATCTAAATAATTATTTAAGAAATTATATGGGGATGTGATAACATGAGAATTTAATTTAATTAAAAGGGTAAAGGTGGGTGACTTAGGTCATAGAGTGTCATGAGTGGCTTATTTTAATTATTTTGATGGTCGTGAATGAGTTTAGATGATGAAGGTGAGAGAGTGTAGATTTTTGGTGTTTACACCTTATCTAGTCCTTGTTTATTAAGCAGGTAGAAGATTTAATTATGCTATTGAGTAGAATGGGAGGGATCGATCGGTCCAATAAGCTAGAAGAGTGGATGTGCCCTATTATCTGGGTAATTTGGGAGAAAAAGGGAAAATTATGTTGGGGAATCCTTGTTTTAGATTCAAATCATTCTCATATGATGACACTATTCACTAAAGTTAGGGAAGGGGAGACAATCGACCTTAGATTCTCAATGATGACTTATTTCATATATAATGATGCATGTTTCAAGCTATTTCTAGGGATCAAAAAAATGTGAAAATTTGAAGCACATAAGGTCTATGATGTATTCCCATAGTTACGGATTGACAATTGGAGAAAGAATGTATGACCATTGCATGATGGGTTCATTGCTGCATTGGATAATTTATTTGATCTTGAATTAGAACAATACAAATTGTTAGTTGCAGCTCATGCTATGATCTTGGATTTTGGGGAACTTTTAATTCAATACAAATACTTCACTTATTTTAGAATAAGTGGTTTCGAGGGCAAGACATGTAAATTTCCCAAGCATTTTGATGATAGATGGGTTTTAATGGAGCTCACTAGACAAGTAGTTACTGTGCATGGGAGAATTCCAAAGAAACAAAAAACCAACATTAAGTTTCCCCTTACCTTTAGAAGGTAGACATTTCAATGATGGATGAAGAGATGAAGAAGTTAAAAATTGACATGTTTTTCCCAACACTAAACTTTGACAATAGATGTATTGTGACCTCGAATGAACACGAACATCAATTCGAAGACTTTTGGATGAATTGCAAGGATGATGAGGAGGCTAGGAAGAGGGAATTTTCAAGAATGACCCTAAGGTAGATAATTGATTACAAAAAAATGGTTATCCCTCAAGGAAATCATGAAAGAAGAAACAAAGTGGATTGAGAGAGGTATCAACACCCTCAACATAAAAGTGGAAAACCAGATATTCAAAAAGAACAGAACTATTTATTTTGATCTAGAAATGGATTTCTTGATACAGTCCTTCAAGAAGAACATCCGTGATGAACAATATTCATATGAAGTTATCAAGAGGTTGGTAACTATATAAAATTTAATTGGGACCTATAAACTAAATCAAGGGAAATCAAATATAGGATAGGGAAATGTGTGGCGGAAATTAACAGGGAAATTATAACCTTTCAAAATCAAAAGGACCCTGATAAAGAAGAATTGCATCAACTATTTCAGAGGTACAATGCTTACATAGAAATATAGTTACAAGAAGACTATGAAGATGTTGATGTAACTGTGCTCACTACTGAGAAAGCCAAAGCTATTATCGAAGCCAAGGTTATTGAAGATTTTAAGGCTAGTTAATTTTGATATTGCATTTCTATTCATTTGATACTCCTACTTTAAAAATAGTTTTAAGGATACTTTGACTAGTAAATTTTGAATATGATTTATTGAAAAATAGTAAGTTTCCATTATATAGAGGGGCCCCTTCCCATGAAAATATACATAATTTTTTTAACATTACATCAAAAAAGGGGAAGTAGAAGAAGAGGGACATTCATTCATATTCTATTACTACTTTGAGATTTTCTCCAAATGAGGGAAATTTGTTTAACAACCTTTTTTTTCTTTGGTACAAATTCATTTTATCCTTGAGCTATTTGAGAAAACACAATTGCCCCATCCAAAGTATGAGACATCCCCATATCCATTAATGTGTCAACAATCATTCTAGGACCATCCATGATATTGCTTAACTCTATCTTCTTCTGATAATAATATTACCATTCCAAAAGGTCTAAACTGCCTATAGGAAATTCCTTCTTCCCTTTTTTTTGCTAGAAGTAGGACAAATGGGAGTAGGCTGAACAAGAGCATTTGAAGTAGCTAGAAGAGAAAGTTTTGTGGCCCTTGGATCTAGTGGAACATGAGACTTAGAACTGGACTCACCCTTGTATTTCCTTATAAAAGGTGGATGTTCTCTTGGAAGAGGAACATGGAAGGGTCCAAATAATTTTTTCTCCATCAAGAGAATATGCTGCTCTGAATTTATGTAAGGTTGCAAAGTATACTTTCCCATACTTTCCTTAGTGGAAGAGAATGATGCCTTAAGATAGTGAGGAGATGAAGGCTTTACTTCTTCCTCATCGAAAAGGATAAATAGGGGTTAAGAGCTTGATTCCTATTTCTTCCTTCTTATTGATGATGTTGCTACTATAGGTTTTTGAAGTGGCATAGGTCTTGTTTGACCTTTTTCTAGAGAGAAAACACATTTCTCCAATTCATCTACTTTGCAAGCAATGACAAGAACAGTTTTAATTGAAGTCCCATCATAAAATACATAGAACTCATGGGGAATATCTTTCAAGACAAATTATTCATTGCACAAAAAAGGAGACTCATATTCAATCATCCTTATTATAGTAGGCCTCCTTTCAATCCATAATTTCTTCAGTGCTTCTGGAGTTTTCTGATGCTCCCACTGGAAGACATGATAATACATGGTTTGAAAGGCAAAGAAAATAAGATTAATTTTTGTTAATCTTAAAAGGAGGGAAAGTCAAACCTCTTGGTATGTCAAGGGCCCTTTTGTTATCCCCTGGGTCTATAAAAGCAGATAAAGCCCTATAAAATGCCTCATCTAGGCCCATTAAATCAAATATTTTATTCAAATCTTCTAATGATATCTCTTTCTGGGTAGTTAATATATCTACCTTTGTCATTTTACCACCAAAGAACTTTGTAATAGCTCTTCACATTTAATAATGAAAAGGGGATGCATACTAATGAAGAAATGGAGCTAAATGTATAGTGAAAATGGTGTAGATGAGATGAATTGGATAGAATCACCACCATTAAATGAATGAAGATCTCCTACTTAGCCCACAAAAAGGAAGTAAAAGTGAGGTAACTATTTATTATTTGAAAGGAGAGATAATTGAACATGACAAAGATTTTCACATGAAGGAATGCTCAAGTTAGAAGATCTAGTAATTATTGTGCATATTTCGAAGTTGATATTTAAGAATGGAGAATGATAAAGGTCACATCAAAAGTATTTGAGATATTCAAGGAATTTCTATAAAGTTTCCATTATTTTTCTAAAAATATAAGTAGATAAGATGATATGGCATCCCATCCACTTTTAAAATATACAAGTTGATTGTGATTTCCCCACATAGCATTATAATATTAAAGTATTTTCAAAAGAATGGTGTAAATCAGATTGTGAAGAAAATAAGAATATTCTTTTGAAAGATGTTACTTTTTGGGGGGGTAAATGAAAGTGAGTAAGTGACTAAAATTATATAAATTTAATGAGAATGTTCTCACATAAGGGGGGGTTATTATTTTTTTGAGCTTTAGAGAAAATAAGAGAAAATTGATTGTAATGTCTTAAGTTGCACTAATATGAGATACCTTGAGAGTTTCTTCATCTGTTCCCACACCTTATTTCCATGATTATTACAATGTACATTCATTGGTAAACATTTAGGTCATGGGTGTTGTGTCCCCTTGTCAAAGTGCTTTAATTTATTGAATTAACTTGTGTTTATTCTCATGAGCAATGTTATTTTGTTATAATATGAATTACTTTGAATCAATTATCAGTATTCAGTTTGATATCTTATCATGTTGATTTACCTTAAGTCTTGATCTAGATAGTGTCAAGTTGGAAACTGTAACTGCATTATTGATGGTTCTTTCCTTCGTGCTATAATAAATAGTTTAAAATTCAAATTGTATTTGTCTGATTTAGGATTTTTGTCAATTTTTGAGGGTATCTTAAAAGTATTTGATTAGAAATTGTCATCATTTTATTGAGAATTTAGCACAAGCGTTTGTGTTTAGGTTCTCAAAGTTTCTGTGAAATCTTGTAGTCTTGGGATTCCATGAGTGCACACCTTCTTGTTGAATGACTGTTTTGAATTGTGTGATCTGCATTTTGCAATTAGAAAAATTCCTTACAACATTTGTTAGGGTTCATTTGAGAATTTTGTATAATAAAATTTATCCTTCTTAATCTCCCATCGATACATCAAAATCACATTCAATAACCATTTGATCCATCCTAATTACCCATGAATTCCATGTTTATGCACATAGACTAGGGAATTTGTTATTTTTGTCTTTCCTTTATAAAAAAATACACAGAAGTGGCTTGAAATTATCATTGTCTTTAGTAACATGAACCTTTTTTAGGATACATATTCATTTTCATGTGTGATAACTCATGCATGTTAGATAATTTTTGCATTGACCATGTCTTCCCAAGGCTGCCTTTTCAAATCCCTAAGAGAAAGAGTCTAAATTTTATTATTCCATCCTATCATCTCATAAATATAGGTTATAAAATGGGTCCTCTAACCCTAGTTACATGCACCTAGACTAGTAGGGTAGGTCATACCCTTAGTGAGGTGATATCCAACATTTCACAAGTCAAAGTTATAAAGATACTTCCAAATCCATCCCTGGCTATAGAACAACTTAAATTATGGTATGTATTTCTCTAAACATCCTGCTTAGCTTGTTGAAGTTGCTTAGCTTTTCAAGGTGGAACATATTTGGGTACCAACATTATCCAATGAATGAGAAATTTTTTTTCTCTCATAGATTTCATTTTACATGTTCTAATAATGCATAAAATTATGAGGCATTATTGCATGGCCTTCAAATTTCAGAAAAGAGGTAGGTCAAAGCATTGTAGATTTTTTGGGATACTGAATTGGTTATCTATCAGGTTAGGGGAAACTATGCCACAAAAATTAATATTTTGAAATCTTATAAACATAGATTCTACGATCTTCTGGAGATTGTTTATGCTCTTAATTTGTAAGTGGTGCCAAGGAAATTGAAAAAGGAAGTAGATTAGATGGAAACCCTTAGTTCACAGTTCTCACCTACCAAATATCTTGTTAAGGGTAATGGGAAACACATCAAGGTATTGGTCAGACCATCCATTGTAGATAATGAAACTAGTTGGAAATTATTTGATAGAGATGAATACAACATTTAATTCATCCAGAATGAAGTTAATTTTTCCTCGACGATCAAATCTGATTTGTATGATATCTATGGTGATCAATTCATTCAGTTGAAGACACAAAAATTTCCAAAAGGATTGATCACCTTGAAGAATATTTTCAATCTTGATGATGAATTCAAAGGTGAAAGAAAAAACATAACAACAAGGAAAGAGGACTGTCAACAAGTCATAATTGCAAAAGGAAAGGAACTTCTACTTAGAAAGGTATGTAATGAGAATGATAAGAAATATTTTATATCCTTGTGTCCAAAGTTCAATGATGTATTTTCATGGGATTATGAGTACCTTAAAGGGTATAATCAAAACATTTTCAATCATTCCATATATATTGATCCTAATGTGAAGCCAATTACACATAAACAAATCCCAGTTAACCATAAGATAGATCCCCTCATGAGGAAGTAATTATCCAAAATGATAGAGGAAAAAATAATTTTTGCTATCAAATGCTCTACTTTTGTGGTAAATCTTATAACAACGAGGAAGAAGAATAGAGAAATTGTACTTTGTGTTGATTTTAAAGATTTGAACAAAGCTTCCTTAAAGTACCACTATCTTCTACCCTCCATGGAGAAAATTTTACGAACTATGATAAAAGTTAAAGGTTCTCTATGCTTGATGGATACTCAAGTTTCAATTAAATCAAGGTTAATGAGGAAGATCAGTACAAGATTGCATTTAAAACCAAATTGAGAACATATGCTTATCAAAATATGACATTTAGTTTATCTAATGTAGGTGCTACATTCCAAAGAGAAATGGACATTGATTTTAAAGGGTATATCAATGAGTTCATCCTTTTCTATTTAGATGATATTAACATTTTCTCAAAGCATAGTAAATATCATATCATCCATCTTGAGAAGGTATTTGAGAGATTTTGGGAATTTGGGGTATCTCTTGATACCAATAAATTTAACTTTGTGGTCCCTAGGGGTAAGATTTTGGGGCATATTGTTACAAATGAATTCATAGCCATTAATCCGGATAGAATCTCAACCATTTTTTCCCTTTCCTCGCAAACTCATAAGAAATCCTTGGAAATATTAATCTTGTTAGGAGATTCATTCCAAATTTTGCAGGATTAGTCAAGCCCATCACTCTAATGTTGAAGAAGGATTCAATTTTCAAATGGAATGAAGAAGGGAAGGAGATATTTTCCAAGATCAAACAAGAAATTTCTCAAGATCCTACACTTATCAACCCTGACTATTCCAAGGTTTTCATCCTATATGCATATGGATCTGAATCTAGTGTTACAATTATTTTGACTTAAAAAAATATTCAAGGAATGAAATAACCAATCATTTATTTTGTCAAACACTAAAGGATTATGAATTTAAGTATAATCACATTGAAAAATAGTTATTTGCTATCATAATATCTCTAAGCAAGTTCAAGAGTATATTTTCCACTAATCATATCAAAGCTCTAGTTTCACATTCCAGTGTGAGAGACTTTATTATGGGAACAAAAATTATTGAGAAAAGATCCAGAGGGTGAAAAAAATAATAGAATACGATGTGCATATTAAAGCTACAAAGATGGTAAGAGGTAGAGCACTTTGTGAATAACTTGCTTTAGATTCTCATAATGATCAAGAAACCTCCTTCATGAATGATTTACTTCCGCATAATGCTGAAGTTAAAAAAGATGAAGGATATGTAATCAATGATCACTGTTGGATTTGTGATATGGCTAAATTCTTGTCTACTGATGCATACCCTCTTGGCCTAAACAATAACAAAATGAGACATATAAGGTTTCAGTCCATTCCTTATGAACTTATTGATGGGATTTTATTTAAAAGAAACATTAATGGAGTTTTGTTGAGGTGCATTGAAGGTAAACAAGTAAATAAGATTTTTTCTAAATTTCATGATGGTTTCTCTTGTGGGCATTTCTCTGCTTAGGCCACGGAAATGAAAAATTATAAAATCATGTTACTTTTGGCCTATATTGTTTGCAAATTCTCATAAATGGGTTAGAAAATGAAGGGAATGTTCTTTATTCATTGGTAAGAAGAGGTTTTCTTCCCTTATACTTCATCCAATTCAAGCATATTATCCATTTTGTCAATGGGGTCTTGATTTCATTGGCATGATCAAACCACCATCAAGTTCTTGTCACAAATTACTTTACTAGGTAAAAATAAGCTATGCCACTCAAGGAAGAAATGAAATAAGTTATATTGTACTTTATTTAAGACATTGTGACAAGGTTTGGTATCCCTCAAACTATCATCTCCAATAACATAAAATATTTCTTAGGATCTAATATTTCTTATTGGGCTCTTTGACTTGGTAATTATTTGCATACTTCTTCCAATTACTACCCTCAAGGCAATGGTTTGGAATAATCTACTAACAAGAACCTCATTAGAATTATGAAGAGAACAATGGATATTTATCAAAGATAGTGGAACACAAAGGTTATAAATTCTCTTTGGGCTGACAGGATCACAATGAAGAAGGTAATTGGTACTTCTCCTTACAAACTTATCCATGGAAAAGAAGAAAGGATTCCTTTGTCACTTGATTTTCCTTACTTTAATTATCTCAACAATTATAATTAGAAGGTTGTTGGTGATAAAAATTTTTAGGAGGACAAGCTTGTGGATTTCTTTCCAACGCTCTGGGAATCTAAGTCCCTCTACTTAATCGGTGTAGATGTCGTATATGAATGCACATGAAAAGGTGAATTTCTCTAGTGGCTTTTAGACCGGGGATCCAAGAGAGACACTCCACTGACATTGTGGCCAAGATAGAAATCTCTTACTAAGGAATAATTTGTCAAAGAGTGGGGAAAGGGGAGTGAGAAAAGAGGTAGGAGAAATAATTTTGTAGTTAGAAAATAAGATTCCTACACACACACTAGTTAGAAACTTCAACACATGCATTTATTAGAAGAAACAACTCTGTGAATAACAATAAGACCAAATAGAATTAACTGATCACTAAGTATCAAGAAACCTCTTAGTCAAAGAAAGCTAGAAAATCCTTCTTGTATTAATTTCTCAAATCAAAGTTGTACATAATGTGGGAATGGAGGAAATTTTGAAAAGGGGGAAATGGAAGAAAATGGCTATCTCCTTTGCTTTCTCAAAGTACAATATACTCTTGAGTTCACAAGATCAATCACCAACCCTATGAAATGGGAATGTCGTTACAATGTATAGAGTAGAATATGACTTATCGTCTACCCCCAATGGATTTTCATATGTCCTCACACAAAACTTTTCAACTTCCTAGGAAAATTTTAAGTCCCTTTTTATAACATAAAGGTAGCTTATTACATTATGAACATTAAGACATAGAAATTTGATGGAGGGCAATGGAGATGGAGATGGAGATGGTGAGGGTTTCATGGATGTGGTTTCTGCTTCTCTTGCTGCAGAAATCTTGCGCCCTCACAGTTTAAAAATTTTTAAGAACCCGCTCTCTAAAGCAGATGCTGAAAAATTTTCAGAGAAGGCCCATCTGAGCAGAAAAAGGTCCTATCCTGGGTGGATATTCTAAAGAAACCGCAAGGATCTCAAGCAGGATCTAGCAGTCCTGACAACATCACGGGGTCCACTCCTTCTCTTTTCCATCACGAGGTCAAAGATGGGGAAACACACCTACATGTACCTGAAGGCTGCATCCATCGTGCTCTGGTAAGTATGAATCTCTCCTTAGTTGGTAAATTCCTTGGAAAGTTCCCTAACATCGATGAAATAAGGAAATGGGCTATTCGTAGATGGAAACCTAAAGGTGACATTTCTTTTTCTACCCTTCTTGAGGGTTTTTTCCTTATCTGATTTATTCTAGTAGAGGATTTAGATTTGGTCCTCCTAGGAGGACCTTAGTGTCTAGGTAATATGGGCCTCTTCCTCAAGCGTTGGAACCCAGGTTTTAATCCTTACAAAGAAAATATAAACACCATTCCAATCTGGTGTAGATTACCTAGCTTGCCTCTTTAATTTTGGGATAATGAAACCCTTCTGAATATTGCCAGATCTATTGGATCTCCTCTGGGTTTGGATGACACTACCAGAAATAAATCTAGATTCATCTATGCTCGGTTCTGCATAACGAGTGATCTGAATCAACAAATTCCTGACTATCTCACCTTACACTTGAATTTTGGACCCTAGCGTCAAAATATTGAGTATGAATCTTTCAACTTAAGATGTAAATTTTGCAACAAGCTGGGACACTTCTCAAATAGATGCCGCTCAAATAAGAAGGATACTACAAAGATCTCTGATACTCCTGTGATTGTTTCTGATCCTCTTGTCTTGAACTCCACTTAAGGCATCGGAGATCTAGCTCCTCTGAAACCTGTCATTAAGGAGAAAAAGGGATTTGTGATCCAAAAAAAAAGAAAAAAGATTTAAAGTTTATTTGGAGCCCTAAACAGATCGTCAGGCCTGACTCTCTGAAAGTCCCTGAAAAATAGGGCAACACTGATGTGAACTCCTCTACACCAGTGGTAGATTCCTTGCAAAAGAGACCTGGAATGGAAAACAACCTTCTTGATGATTTTTCGAGCTGGGAAGAGGACCTCCTTTTGAGAATGGAAGAGGAAAAAAGGTATCAAACAGATCTTCTTTCCCATTATATAAAGGACTTTGGCTTAGATGCTCATCACAGCTCTAGACAATCCAAGCATAATCTTCCAAAGGATCGCCTGATTGATTCTAAATTATTAACTCTTGAAGAGCTTTGGAAGGAGGACCTGACACTTCACCTTGATCTTGAGAACTCTTATCAAGAAGCGGTCTGTAACTATCATTCTCCCTCTCAGCAATAGAAGATATTTTGTGCAGTCTCGGACCAGCATCTGAATCTACTTTCTGCAGCTACTATTCAACCTTTATCTGCTGATGCTCTAGAAGAAGGGGAAATCACTCCTTCCAAACTGGGTCTTTTAAAATGGACTAATTCTACACCTAGAATCATCACTGGCCATAGAATGGAGGGGTTTCAAGAAGTCCCTGATGTTCTATATCATGAAAGGAAAAAACTGCTAGCGAATTGGTCAACCACTATGTCTAGAATGACTAGATCTAAAGCTAAGAACTATGTGGACTAAGGCACTTCTCCAAGAAAAGGAAGGCCCCCGAAAGCCCATCTAAGGAGGAGAGCAACAGAAAAATATATTGTGGATGGTGTCCAATCTAAATTGGACCATCTGGCCAACCACTCTAAAAAAGTTCTAAATGAAGATCACCTCTTGGAATATCAGAGGGCTGAATGGGGATTCTAAACAGAGAATTATCAAAGACCTCAGAAATTCTTGCAACCCCAACATCATTGTTGTACAAGAAACCAAGATGAACCAGGAAACATTGGCTAAATGCAAGATTAAGTTCTAGAAAAAGAGTGATCATCTAAGTGTGAATTCTCAAGGTGCTTCGAGTGGTATTGTTGTCTTCTAGGATCCAAAATTCCTGTCTGGTATAAATATTTTCTCTTCCTCAAATCACCTTGCTGTTAAGTTCTCCTCTCTAAATAGTGGGACTGTTTGGATTGCTAGCATCATTTATGCTCCGAACACGGTCACTGGAAGAAGAAAGCTTTGGCAGGATCTTCTTGACTTCAAAACTAGTTACTTTGATGCTAATTGGATGGTCATTGGAGACTTCAACACTCCTCTAACTCCATTGGAAAGAAGGGTGGTAAGGAAGCTCTGACTTCAGGTATGGAAGATCTGGCCACTTTTATCTCCAACTCTAATCTAATGGATCTTGAGCTAAAAGGTAATCCATTCACATGGACTAATAGAAGAATTGGTTCAGAACTTATTCAAGTCAGGATGGATTGAGCTCTCATTTTAACTGATTGGATAGTTAACCAAGAATTTCACCTTACTTCTCTTCCCAGAATTGGCTCAAATCACAACCCCATTGTTCTTAACCTTCTCTCCAATACCAGGACAAATTAGGCTTCTTTTAAATTCCAAAAAATGTGGTCTGATCACGAAGATATTTTTGAAAGAATGAAAGAATGGTGGGTTTGGAATGGTACTGGTTCTGAGTAGTTTCAACTGCTTCAAAATCTCAAGAATGTTAAGAAGAAAGTTAAAATATGGAATAAAAACGTCTTTGGGAATGTTCTCATTCAAAAGAAAGAACTTCAAAATAAACTGGAGAGTCTTGAGTAGAAAGTGGTGCTACATGGCATGAATGCGGAGGATTACAAATCTGAAAAGATCCTTCTTTCTGATTTCCATACTATCTGTGCTAGAGAAGAGTCACTTTGGAGACAGAAATCCCGGGGCATTTGGCTTAAGGAGGGGGATAGAAACACAAAATTCTTTCACTTAACCACTCTCAGGCATCGGGCACATAGCAGAATCTCTGAAATTAGTAGAAGTAATGGTTCTTCCACCAAAGATCCTGACATTATAAAGGCTGAAGCTGTCAATTTCTACACACACCTCCTTTCGGACTCCTCTCCTAGTAGTGAGGATGTAATTCACTTACTTTTAAAAGGCATTGCTGAAAATCTTGTTCCAGCTGACTCTTTTCAAAAGTTATCCAGTCTTGTTTCTATGGAAGATTTAAAGAAGGTTGTATTCTCACTAAATGGGGACAAAGCCCCGGGGCCAGATAAATTTTTAGCCCATTTCTACCAAAATTACTGGGATATCTGCAGTCTGGACCTCCTAAAGGCCATAAATGAATTTTTCACAATAGGTGACCTTCTCAGAGAATTTAATAATACTCATATAGTTCTCATCCCCAAAAAGACAGGTGCCAAATATGTTAAAGATTTCAGACCTATAAGTCTTGTTAATGTCATCTACCGCATCTTCACCAAAGTCCTGGCTATTAGACTGCAGCCTTTACTTCCTACTCTCATTTCTAAACAGCAAAGTGGCTTTATCAAAGGTAGAATCATTCAAGATGGGGTAATTCTGGTTCAATAAGCCATTCACTCCATGGAAAAATTTAAAACTGAAGGCATGGTGATCAAACTGGATATGAATAAAGCTTTTGATAGAGTTTCTTGGAGCTTCCTTGAGTTAGTTTTACAAAAGTTTGGATTTCAAGAAAAATTCAAGAAATTAATCAAAGCTTGCATCTCCACAGCAAGATTTTATGTATTTGTCAACGGAACTCCAACTGGTTTTTTTACAAGTAATAGATGTCTCTGGAAAGGAGACCCCATATCTCCTCTTCTTTTTATCATTATGGCTGATAGTCTGAGCAGATCTATCTCGTAAGCCATTTATGAGAGCTGGCTCAAAGGTTTTAAACCCACCTCTTTGGAAATCAACATTTCTCATCAGCAGTTCATGGATGACACCATCTTACTTCTTATGGCTTCCATCTTGGAATCCCAAGGGATCAAGACTATTCTCAGGTTCTATGAATTAGCCTCTGGGAAGAGTATAAATTTCATTAAGAGCTCCATTTTCTTTTTTAATACTCTGATCAAGAGATAGACTAAAATTGCTAATATTTTAGATTGTCAAATCCAAAATCTTCTAGCCACTTCTCTTGGGCTTCCTTTGGGAGTCTCAAAAGTTTCTAGACAAGTATGGAACTCTCTCATTGATCGGTTCTCCATGAAATTGGCAAGATGGAAAGGGGCTATTCTCTCTTTAGCTGGAAAATGTCTACTCATCAAAAGCACTCTTCAGAATCTCCCGGTTTATCTCATGTCTCTTTATGCCATCCCTATAGCTATTCTTACTAGCATTGCTAGGATCCAGAAGCACTTTTGTGGCAAGGAACTGAAAATAGATTCAAGTATCATTTATTTGACTGGAATGAGGTTTGCACCCCTAAAAATTCAGGGGGTCTTGGCATTATGAATCTCAAATATTTCAACTCAGCCATGCTTGCCAAAATGGGCGGGAGATTTCTTAAGCAAGAACAACCCTAGGTTGAGCTGCTCAAGACCAAATATTTAAGTAACCACCATCACAATCTCTTCCTCTCTAAGGACGCCATTCCTACAAGTTCTACCTTCTGGAATAATCTTGTTAATACAAGATACGTTCTCAATAAAGGTATTATTTGGAATCTTGGCACTGGAGATTGAATAAACTTTTGGAAATATTCTTGGAGCAATCATGATCTGGAAAGGGACTTCAGACAAATTAAGGAACCCCTCATTAATTTTTATGGCACTACTGTTAACAATTATATGGAAGAAATTAATGGAGTTAAAAAATGGAAGATCCTGCAATTACCTGACTCTAGTATGCTGGATATTTTGTCTTCTCTCCAAGATAAGTTGGATCTGATTCCTATTGATCAAAATGGCACTACCGATGAGATAGTTTTGAAAGATTATTTTGATGGAGATTACACTGTCAAAATTGGTTACACTTCCTTCTTCACCTGTCTTTCTAGCAATATTAACTGGACTAGAATTTGGATGAAAGAACTCACTCCTAGAGTCAATCATTTTCTGTGGTTAGTTATAAAAGGTAAAATCCTCACCAAGGATAACCTTATCAAATGAGGATTCATTATGCCTAATGGTTGCTACCTCTATCAACAGGATGCTGAAAATATCAATCACCTCTTGCTTCATTGTGATTTTGTAAGAAATTTCTGGAGCCAGATCACGAAACATTTAAATCTTAACTGGGTTTTTCTTGATGATATTTTGGAGGTCTAGACCCAATGGAACTCCCCCTTCAAGAATAATTTAATTAGTAGATTTTGGCTCTTGATTTTTACTCATGGGATTTGGAACATCTGGAAAGCTAGAAACGGGGTTATTTTCATAGATAAGAAAACTTCTACAGATATTCTTTTCAAAGGTTTCATCAAAGATGTTAAAGATAATGTCGTCACCATTAAACCTGCTAAGAGCATTTCCTTCAATAAAGAAGAACTTTCCATTTTGGAGAAATGGAAGATTATTCCTGAAAACCTCTTGAAGAGAGGAACCAAAATTGACAGATCTTTAATTAAGTGGATCCCACCCCCCCTTGGGTGGTACAAACTTAACTTTTATGGAGCTTCAAAAGGTAACCCTGGAGCTACAAGTGGAGGCGGCATTATCAGAGATCACAATGGTAACATGGTGGTGGCTTATGCTGGGAAAATGGGTTACCAAACTAATCACTATGCTAAAGCTCTCTCAGCTCTCTAGGGTATTAGGATTGCTAAGAATTTGTATATTGAAAAAATTCTGATTGAAGGAGACTCTCTTAATATTATTAACAATCTCAATAATAAACACCCCCCAGCTAGACCGTTAAAAGTTTCATTCATGAATCCATAAGTATCAGTGGCACCTTCAACATATGCAACTTCATGCATACTTACAGAGAAGGTAATAGAACCGCCGATGTATTGGCGAACGAGGGAGTTGCAAACAATCATACAAATCTCACCATTTGGAATTATCATGACACCATCTCAGATAAGCTTGGAAAGATCTTGGAGCATGATAGAAATCCTAGCCGTACTGGTTAGTTGGATTTATTACATGCATTATGTGCTAGCAAACAGGTACACTACTGCAAACCGGTCATTTCACCCTATGCGAAATCGAAGGAACAACTACCCTTCACATGCTTTCTGGGTCTTTAATAATCCTGGTCCAGAGACATTAGTTTGTAGTTTGATCGCTGTTGTTAAGTAGTTTCAATATTCCTTTGTCATGTCTCCTCAGTAGAATGACAACAATATGGGAGGTGATCCTCATCAAACTGAGCCAGCCTGTTATCCTCGTTGGAAGAATGATGAGAAGTTATGGGAGCTGCTTAAAATCGGTGGGGTCTCTAACCTTATTGAAAGGATTCGGGGCCATGACAAATGCATCTCTGTAAAATTCACCCACCTAAGGAAGGATAGGATCATCACTTTTCATGGTTACAGCTTTAGCATTAATGAAGAACTCATCGTGCAAGTAACAGGTCTAGAGCTAGATGGAGTTCGTTTCTACAGCAAGCGTGTGGACAGAAAGGTAGAAGAAGCTAAATTTGTGGAGCCAAGGGAAAACTTGATCTTCACGGTTGGTAGCATTCAGGTCTCTTCACTCCCTCACCTATTTGATGAGATTTCTAGGATGATGGTGTGCTATATCACCCTTAAAGGTATATTTACCATGGTGTCTTTCAAACACCTGATTTTCTTAAACCACTTTAGGTGGGGATTTAAGGTTTTTTTCCCTCACTTTCTGCTAAAATCTCTGGAAGAGTCTATTGTCATGGCAAAGCACACGAAGGGAACTTTCCGCTGCACCAAAGGGTCATCCTCCTTCTTTATCATCACTTTCTCTTGCACACTCCTCAAACCCCCCTCTCTATCCCAGCAGCCACCCTTGTTCCCCCTACTGCAGATTCTCCTAACTTACCCTCTCCGGATAGGACGGATATTCCCCCACCCCTTGACTCGGCTCCATCTAAGAGGATGCTTTGGAGTGCGAGGAGAGCAGCCAAGAATCTGTTTGCAATGCAACATCCCTCCTCTCCCCCACCCACCAACTTTCTTACCTCCCCTGCCCCAGCTACTGATGAACCTAGTGCTTACACTTTGGAGGGGCTATGTACTGAGCTAAACACTCTAAAGTCAGAGGTCAAGCAACTGGAAAAAGGCATGGGAAAGCAAAAAATGGATGATAGGGATGATCTTCATCAACAACGATTCCAGGAGGTCTTCAAGAAGATTGAATCCATTGACAGCCGCTTGAAGTCCACCAAGAACACTGTTACCAGATATAAGGAGGCCCTGTAGGATATACTGACATACAATGAAATTCAAGTCCAAAACATATGCAACCTCAACAACCTACCTCAGGTTTGCTAGATAAAGGGAATAAACAAAGACCTCACCATCAAAGAGGAAAATCAGAGTGATCCGGCCCAAGTTTCTGCCATTGGAATCCTCACTGCTTTTCCACCATGAAGGATTCCATTGAGCAGGTTATTAATTAGGCTTTCTGCTTGTACTGTTGCTGTTAGTTTGCTATTTTTTCACTGTTTAGTTGTTTTGTCACTGCAGCTTGGCTACTTTCTGCTCTGTTTTGATTTTGTGTTTTGGAGTTTGGCTCCATTTGATCTCCTCTCTGTATCTGGATTTTGATCCTTTCTCTATTCTTCTCTTGCCCTTTCTGGCTGTTGAGCTATTTTGTACAAGAGTATAGTCCCTTTCAAAAAAATAATTTACCAATAATTAAAAAAACATTAATACATATGAAAAAGTGTAACCCCAGCACAAAATTAGAACATTTGAGAAGAAAGAGAAAGTTGGGGGAAAGAGGAGAGAGAAGAAGAAGAGGAGACCTCATTCCTGATGAATTTTTTTGATCCTCATCGATGGAAAGTGCCAAATACAGTGAAACTCTGAATCTTCAAACTTTGTGCACACTATGAATCTCCTTCATATCAGCTCATGAATGCTTGCCAAGTTGATTGAATTGTTTCGTTGATGACTATAACTCCTAGCCTACGTATGATATACTATTTTTAGTGAGAGATGATTTTTTCCTCTTCTTAACCAGCGTGATTTGATGAACTCCCTCATCTGAAACTACGCACCATACCCTTGCCGCAACCGCTTCTTTGGGATGACTTACTATTTTTAGTAAGTGCTCATTTTCACTGTTTTATGCTCTAAACACTCATTATGACTTCCTAGTGATCTTCAATGCCCATTTCCTTTGTCTCAACATCTTTTGATGATGAATTTCTATTTTTAGCAGGTGCTCGAGGGCCCACTTACTATTTTTACTAAGTGCAAAAAATTCTTGTTCTAGTTAATTCTTAGTTACAGTGCACCTCCAATGTCTTCACCTCCTTCATAGGTTCTTCTATCGATGGCTTTCCCAAAATAGCAGTCCCTATGTAGTGGACCTGCTATTTTTAGAAAGTTGGCTTCTGGAGGTTAGATTGACATACAAGGAAGTTTTCTCATATTGGTTTTTGCCTAATATTGCCCCTCTGAATTTTTTGGACTTCCCGTTTAATAGACTAGGATATTTTAAAGTTTCAATTGTCGGACCTAGCAGTGCTTCTAGATACGGAAACCATTAATAAACCTCAAAATTGTAGCTCTGGTTTTCTCCTCCATTTGCAAAGAAACTTATATTTTTTATGTGGGATTTTTCTTCTGGTGCTTCACGTGCGATCTTACTTCTATTTGACAACCGGTTTGACGGGAAATCCCACATCTTTCTTCAATGTGCTGGAAGTGGGATTTCTTCATTGTGGATGCCCTCGTGCATGTGAGGAGAGTTTGAAGGTGTATTCTTGATGGCCTTGGGTAGAGGAATTAACATAAAAATATAAATTTTTGTTTCACACATCCGTTTGGGAGAATTCTTTGACTATTCATTTCATGGCTATGAAGTTTTCTCTATGCTTCTCCTTCTGTGTTTGCTCCATTTCTCCTTCTGGGACTTGTGTGATTTTTTGGAGTGAATTTAATTATCTCTATGGCTATTCTGTTTTGATTTTTTCAAAGGTGGAGTGATGGAGGAGAGTTGTATCGGAAGGATGAAGTTTTTCTGTGCACTGGAGTAGAATCAGCTGGAAGCATTGAGCGACAGTTAGAATTTTTGAATTTTGAATGCATGAAGGGAGAATCTTGGGTGCAATTTTTCATGTTTGATGTCCTTGACCTTAGGGACATGAGGGACATCAAATTCCACGGTGGTCAAGAGGACAATATGTGGCACTAGATCCAATGAAAGGGAATGAAGGAGGAAAAAGTTGTTTTAAAGCACTGAGAGCTGAATGTTGGTCACGTGGGTATCAAAATGACTCCCCATAGGGTTTGGGTGCATTTTTCCATGTTTTTTTTCTGCCACCTAAGGGAAATAAGGGACATCCTTTTCCACGATGGTCCTAGAGTTGACACGTGGCGCCCAATCCGACGGCAAGGAATGAATGCTCCAAAAATGCACCCAGGGGCTAAAAGTTAGTCATTGGGTGTCCAAGTGACTCGCCATAGGGGATGCGCACATTTTTCCATGTTTGATGTCCCCCAACTTAGGAAAATAAGGGAAATCATTTTCCACGGTGGTCCTAGAGCTGACACGTGGTGCCTAATCCGATGGCAGGGAATGAATGCTCCAAAAATACACCTAGGGGCTGAATTGTCGAGTCTGGAGGTCATATGAGGGTCCAAGAGGTCACATGGGGTTTGGGAAAAATTTTCAAGAGTTTGTGTACCATACCTTAGGGAATTAAGGGAAATGAAATCCTGCGAGGCTCCTAGTGCTGACACATGTCCTCCCAAAAAATGACTAAGTCCTAAACTGCCTTTGAGAGGGAAACTTAGAAAGAAGATAACTTCAGCTCCCAGCCAAATGTATTTTTGAAATTCTATATGATCCTAACTATAAATGGACTTTTGAATAAAATGGTGGGGGTATCATGTCTTGACTCATACATCAGATCAGTGAAACATCAGATTTGTGATTTGAGACTCCACTTGTACCTGATAAAAACTTCCTACCAATCATATGCGCCCAGGTGTTGTGAAAAATATGATATCACCATAATGTAGGTATATTAATCCTCTTTCTAGATGTATTTTTTTTTACTTCTAACTCCATCTAGAGCTCCCTAAATCTTCTTCTGAAACCCAACATCTATTTTAGGCCTGTGAACTGCCTAGGCTTGTGAACCCTATTTTTACTCAGACTGCTCCAAGTATTTCAATACTTCCCCAAGCCTTCCAAAATAATTTCCATGATTTTGTAAGGTCTTCCATTCACTTCCATGTTTAATTTGGCCCTTATTTTCTGCTCCAGGGGGGTTGATCCCGTCCTGGGAAGGGTAGCGATAGCCCTTATTTATACTGCCAGAAGATAGTGTCTTTTCAGAACTTCCTAAAATCACCTAGGTGGAATGAATAGAATTTCCTAAATCACCTAGGGGACCAATTTGACATCAAATAATGGGTGACCATACTAACGGATTTGTGTTGAAGTTCCTGGGAATGATAAAACATGAAAATTTTGACACAAGGGTATAGTTGTCGTGCTTGGAAACTTCCAATTTCCTTGTTACACATTTTCATGACAACAACTAGATTTATCTTGCGGACATGGCATGGACTGAGAATGGTGAAGACATGACATGGGAATCTATAATCTCAACTCATAACATATTGACTAGTGCCTTATCCATTTGGCCTTTCAGAGTTATGTACAACTTACAACAAGAAAGAGAGAAGAAGTAGACACAAACACACATGAAAAATATGGAAAGGAAACACACGACACACAACAGGAAGGGAAACACACCTAACAATAACCTATGGTACAAGGCGGGGGACAACCCACTTTCAATTGAGTACTTTTCATTTCTCAAAAGTTACCCTTAAAGAGGCAACACCGAATGATGATGTTCTACAAATCCGTTGACAGGTTCCAAAAAGTAACCTCCCCTCATCAATTTCTTATGAAATCCAGGTGCTTTCACAATTGTCTATGTACTTAGTAGGAGTGATTCCATGTGATCTTCTTGATGCTTAATTCCTTACTTGGAAATTCCACTGCCTTCATTTTCTTTGAAATCAATTTCATAGTGCTAGTTTCCTTCCATGCTTATCCATATAGTTGATTCTCCATTGATTATCTCATTGCTGCCCCAAAGCTGATTTTCGTTCCAATTCCTTGAATATTCTGAGTTACTTTCATTCCCAGGTCTATGCTCATTGACATCTTCTCTATGAGAAACATTTTATTCATCCTTTATCTCTACTACATTGTGAGGTGTTTGATTATTGATGGGAGGATCGGAGGATCGGAGGTAAACTCATACTTGTCTTGTATATCCATGGAACGAGTGAAGAGATCAATAATCAGCTTGAGGTCTTCCACAACTTCTACTACATCCAATATTTCTTACACAATGTTATGCTTCGTTGTTTCCTGCAACTCATCTTTATATGCCTTTAAAGAATCTTTATTTTTCAGCTCAAGGAAACTATCAGGAGGGATTACCTCATCATCTTGAGAATCACTGCACTCTATCGATCCTTCATCAAAAAGAGATTCATCTTTAGAGGTCTTGAAACTCATTGCTTCAATTTATTTGTCATGGTAAGAGTCTTCATCTTCAAATGGGAAAGAAAATATCTCCATTTCGGTATTGCATCCATCAATCATTAGCTCAAGAGAGGCATCATATTTTTCATCTTGCCTTATCTCAATTTGGCCAACTTTCACATTAGTTAAGGTTTCCAAATCAGCTTCACGCTTGTCTTTCATATTTGTGTCTTGCATCAGGAGCTCGAGACTGATCTCAGAATCTTCAATTTCTTCTGTGGCTTTTAAGAATTTCTTATATAGACATTTATTTCAAACCTTTCATGGGCTCTGTTATCCAAAATATTCCCCTTGCACATTTTGTGGCTAACACCCTTCATTCTTCCCTCTCTTGTGCCTCAGTCATAATTTTTTTTGCTTTTCAGGAACTCAAGACCTTTTGGAAATGGCACCATTAGATAGAGATTTTTCTCAGCTTTCTAGAAAGGTAAATTTTTCCTCCTAACTCCATGTATTTTTGAAGTTATGGCTCGGCAGAGATTTTGTGGGAAATTTTCCCCTAAAAATCCCGAGCCAATAAGATGAGGCCACATGTTCTCGGTAGGGCAAACTGTGGAGGTAAACTTGGAATTTTTACCAAGTGTTCAGCAAGTTTTTAAAAGGAATTTTTCTCCCCAAGGGCCTGCCGATGAATTGGATGTTGCCACGTGTCCAAGGGGAAGAAATTAGAAAATTTTCCGAAGTATTGGTGCCATGAAAAAATCTCTAGAAAGGGCCCAAGCAAATAAAATCATGCCACGTGTCCCAGGACTAGCGGAATGCAGAGGGAGACTTAAAAATTAGGAAAAATGTTTTGGTTAGGTCAAAGGAGAAATATTGGCCCATCAGCTCGCTGACCAGTCAGAGCTCGCCACATGTCGCCACGACGTTGGGGGTTGGGGGCACAAAATGATCCTTTCTTTTTCACCCAAGTGAAAAAATAAAAAGGGAAAATCCACCCCCCAAGGTCCACGAGTGAATAAGATCATGCCACATGTTTAGGGGATGTCGGAGCTTCAGCCGTCGGGGAAAAATTGGGAATTTTTCCCAAAGGATAGCACAAAGAGGAGTTTTCACCCCCATGGCCCACAACGAATGGAAACCCACCACGTGTCTTCAACCGATGGAGGATGGGAGAAATTGGGAGATTTTTTCCCAAGTAAAATCAAAGAAAAATTTCAAAGGAAAAGCTCACCCACAAAACGCGAGCCTATGGGCGGCAAAAAATGTAAGACAAACCTGTAGGGAAAAATGGTAGAGAAAGCCCACAGCCAATGGGGTTTTTCCATGTATCGAAGTAAGAAAAATGGTCAATAGTGATGGAAAATTTCAGAGAAGATGCCCATGGTGAATCACATCATGCCACGTGTCCTCAGGTCATCGGCTCGGCGGAGAATTTTTGGAAAATTTTCCAATGGCCAAAATAGTGGAAAATGAAGCACAGAGGGTCTACGTCCAATCAGACCATGCCATGTGGCACCAAGAGCGGTGGAGCATCGAGATTTTTGGGGAAATTTTCCTAAATGCAAAAAAGTGGGAAAATTTTGAAATTTTGGCCCACCAACCTGTTTTGGCCCTGTTTTGCCCTAAATTTCCAAATGACCATAACTTTTGATCTAGAGCTTGGTTTTTCGCGTTCTTTATATCAACAGAAAGCTAATGAAATTATCTAAATTATTATGGGATCAATTTTTTGTTTTGATGGATTTTGGAGAGAGAAATTTGGCTCATTTTTCAAGTAGTTGGATAATTTTATGTTTTGCAGGCTCTCTTTTTCACCTTAAAAAAGTGATTTTGTGGAATATCATACCTCTTCCAAGACAGTAACATGTTTCCTACCTCTTAGATGTTGTAATGCATGTATTTTTTATATTATAAATGACAATGCAAGCTCTGTGAATGAGTTTTAATCCTCTATCTGTGTTGTTTGCTTTATTTATGACCTTTCATTACATTTTATCAGTTTGTACATGATGTTTTGGTGCATTTCTATGATCTGTGTCAATTTAGAGAAGTAAAGAATGTTCACCACTCCTTTGGTGTATCACCTCATTAGCCTTAGTTTTATTTCTTTTGCATTCTCTATCTCTGTCCCCTTGGAATTTAGAGTAGGATTCTAAGTTCAAACCTTTGCAACTTGCAAGTAATACACTTGATCAAAGGAGTTGAGGAACCAGCCTCTAACCTGGAGATTCTTTTCCCATTTTTACAAGTCCCACACTTGGGGAAAATATTCAATGTTGTGCAATCACACTGGATGTCCAAAATGTCAAACTAAAAATCTAATCAACATCCAGGGGCGTTGCTGATTTGCACCAATAGTTTTGGCATGCCTTGTGGGACCTTAGAGGTCTTCATCTTCATTGCAACAAAATTTATGTGCATTTTTTGTAGGTTTCTTGCTTAAAAGAGCCCTAAATTGCACATCTAGCTACTCCAAGAAAGAAGAATCAGCTGGTTTTGGCAGTGCAAACCTGAAAACTCATGAGAAGAATAACCACAAGGTCAAGAGTTGGAGAAGAAGAGGTGTTTTCTAAGTATCTGCAATTATCTCCAAGAAGAAGACAAAGAGGGAGGATAATTCAAAGGTCTCCATCCACCAAATAGAACTCTATCAACTCATCCACCTGGTAGGCCTCTCATTCAATCAACAAGGGTTCTAAGACCAATCAGAATGGCAAAAAATAACCCCTATGTTAATTTCATTGGCAATATCCCACTTTCTCTCAATGCACAAAATCCAATCCCAGTTATAGCATTAAAGAACATTCCATACTTTACTGGAGAGAATTAGACTACTCATGGTGATCATGTCAAGAATATTGCTAATATTTGTGCAATCCATGAGATTAATGAGATGCAATTTGTTTTCAAACTGCTGGCATCTTCATTCAAAGGGAAATATTTGCAATGGTTCAGGATTCTTGCCTTAGGTTCTATCCAAAATTAGAACTAGCTATGTGTAGCTCTCCATGAGTAGTTTGGAGAAAAGGGAGATAACTTGTCCCTTTTGGAATAGTTGACAACCATCAAGAGAGCTCCCAATGAGCAGCTAACTAACTTCAACTTCAGGTTTCAAATGACTTGGGAGAGAATTCCAATGGTAGTAAGGCCAACAACAGAAGGTGCTTTTCTATATTACCTTAAACCTCTAAATTCTAATATTTCTATGTTAATTTAATCCATGGGGGCCACAACTATCCCTGTTGCTTATAGAATTGCCATTAGAGCTGAAAATTGTTTGATTCAAACTAACAAGCTAGCTCCTAGGCCTCCAATGCCATTATATCCAAGTTTAGAGAGCCCAAGTACTAGTCAAGTGCCTAATTTAGCTCCTATTCCCACTCCTAGAAATTAGAATTCAAGTGAAGCTTCTACTCCATCTTTTATTGCCTCAAATGAACTTCAATAATTCATGAAGCAATTGCAAAATTTAGGCAATGAGCTGGTTACACTTAAGAGGTAGCAAGCCCAAGGTTTTAGACCTTCTTTCCAGCCTCAAGCTCAGCCTAACAGGTAGCCATACCAGTCTCAAAGACTACCAAATCTAGTTGCAAATCAAAATCAAGCAAGACCTCCTGCCAACAGACCATTTTAGCCCTATAATCCCAATGTTACATTTGCCTCTAAAGTAATAGTGTCAGTGGAAAACAACATAGCTCAAGAGTATGATTGGTGTTTCCCATACAATGAACCTCATAACCAGTCTATGTGCTTCAATGGTGCCTTAAATCGTGCATTAATGGTGAAAACTAATGGTGTGGAGGGTGAAGGGAATCAAGGAAATAACCAAAAACAAAAAACATTCCAGTAACAATCAGCTCCAAATGATACCACACTTGTAAACTGGCAGGAAGAAGATTTTTGTGGCATGAATCAAACAATCTCCCAAAGTGTTGCAGCCAACACAAGGTCAAAAAGGAGAAATTTAGGTGAATAAAAGCCATTGGCTCCAAGTAATCCACAACCTTCTACCACTCCAAAAATTATTGGCAAACAAAATGCAATTCCAAACACGCAACGGCTGCCTAGAATAGCTCCTAGGCCAACTCAAATGCTAGCTGTTGTTGCCCATGTGCAAGGAATGAATGTGCAAGCCAAGGGACAGTAGAGATATGTTTCATCTCCATTCAACATCATTGATCAGATGAAGAAGACAAATGTAAACATCTCAATGTGGGAATCACTATCCATCCCAGGCCAAAGAGATTTGCTACAAGCTACCATGATGGACTAGTCAACTTCAAATCAGCAGGTCCAAATGCAAGAGAAGGTACTCAAAAATGCTGCCCAGCCTGAGAGGAATCATGGAGGACAACAAGGTAAAATGTTGAAGCCCCCTCCATTCTATGTTTCATTGATCATTAGGAACCATTTAGTACACAACTGCATGATTGATTCCAAAGCAAGTAGTTCAGTAATGCCCAAGAAAATAGCTGATCAGTTGGGGATTCAATATGAATTCATATCTAAAGGGGTAGTGCAATTGGATGGGACAATAATTACAATAGTTGGAGTGATCAAAAACTTGAGTCTTACTTTGCATGCATGCCCCAACATTGTTGTTTTGCAAGATGTCTCAATAATAGATATTCCACCACTCTTTGGCCTATGTATGTCAAGGGATTTCATAGCTAAGATAGGAGGTTATTTATCTATTGATTCGTCACACATGTTTTTCAGAATAAGATATGAAACTAAAGCCACAATTAGGTCTGAACCTATTGTAAACTTTCACATTGAGCCTCACACTCCAAGCCAAATTAATACTAATTGTTCATTGTTTGATCAAGAAGATTATCCAAGCACTGATGAGGCTGACACCAAGGTTGGAAGCATCCTAGATTTGAATCTTGATGAATGGGCAAACTGTTAGGAATTAAGAGATAAAATATGCAGAATAATCCCTTACAGAATCGCAACAGTAGAAACTAATATGTAGAAAATATTACAGATCGTAAATAAAAGTGTAGAATAAATAACACAACACAGAGAGACAAGATTTAACATGGTTCACCCAATTTGGGTTATGTCCACCAAGAATCACTTGCTCAGATTTTATTACAAGCCTCCACTCTCTCAATACAATACCCAGATCTGTTTGGAGCTATGCTCAACAAACTCTACAGAATTAACACCTGAATTCAAAACACATTTGTAATACATTTGCTTGTCCATCTATCATATGCATAAGACCATATAAATAGACAACTGCTTAAGCAGTTTGATACAAAACCGTGGGTATCAAAACCAAGGGAAAAAACCATGGGTATCAAAAAAATGGGAAAAATATCGAAAAAACCATGGGCCCAAAAATAGCCCATAACGGTTACCCATTACCCATGGGTTAATAAACCACCCATGAAAATTTACTTTGGGGGCTTCACCCCCAAACCCCCTTGACCCGCTCACCAGCGAGTGGGACCGCCAGTAAAAATACCTGAGTGTAACTCATAGAAGATGTACCAAAATCTAAAATGAAAACAGACTCCACAAACATAACAATCTCCCACTTGGAGACTGATTTCCACTGAGCAAGCTTCTCAACCCTTTACTGTCATCCGCGAAGGCAAACAAAAGTTTAAACATAGCTTTAGTTTGTCCCTTGTGACCACCTTGGTCATCATGTCTACAGGATTCTGACTAGTATGAATCTTCTCCAACTTCAACTTATCTTTCCTCCAAAGTTGTCCTGATGAAGTGATATCTCAATTGTATATGCTTTGTCCTAGAGTGGAAAGCAGAGTTCTTAGTTAGGTGTATAGCACTCTGACTATCACTATACAACTTACATTCCTCCTGCTTATGCCCCAACTCCTCAAGCAATTGTTGTAACCAAATCATCTATTTGCTTGCCTCTGTGGCAGCAACATACTCAGTCTCTGTGGTTGACAAAGCCACCAACTTCTGTAGTCGTGAAATCCAGCTCATTGTTGTCCCACCTACAGTGTAAATACATCCTATCGTGCTCCTCTTGCTATCTACATCTCCAGCCATGTCTGAATCTACATAGCCACGTAAAGTGGTGTCTGATCCACTGTAGCACAAAACTATCCCCATGGTCCCTCTCAAATACCGAAGGATCCACTTTACTGCTTGCCAATGCTCTTTACCTGGATCACTCATAAATCTACTCATAGCTCCCACTACATCGGCAATATTAGGCCTAGTGCACACCATAGCATACATCAAACTGCCAACCGCTGATGAGTAAGGTACCTTGGACATATGGTTTCTTTCCTGCTCTGTCTTGGGACACTGCTCCTTTGATAACTTAAAATAGCCTACCAAAGGAGTCCCAACTGGTTTAGCATCCTGCATGTTAAACCTATGCAATACCTTCTTAATGTACTCTTCCTGAGATAAAGTCAACTTCCGTTCCTTCCTATCCCAAGTTATCCTCATACCAAGGATTTGTCTGGCAGCCCCCAAATCCTTCATATCAAAGGATTCACTTAGCTGTTTCTTGAGTACTTTTATTTCCTGCATGTTTTTACCTACAACTAGCATGTCATCAACATACAAACACAGGATAATATAACTTCCATCCTTAAATTTCTTTGTATACACGCAATGGTCAAAATGACGTCTGATATAACCTTGCTTCATCATGAAGCTATCAAACTTCTTATACCAATGACGTATAGATTGTTTTAGGCCATACAAGCTCTTCTTCAGTTTGCACACCATCTCCTGTTTACCTTTGACTTCATATCCTTCTGGCTGCTGCATATATAGCTCCTCCTCCAAATCACCATGGAGAAATGCAGTCTTTACATCTAAGATGTTCTAAGTGCAAGTCTTCTACTGCCACTATTCCAAGAATAGTTCTAATAGAAGTCATTTTTACTACAAGAGAAAAGATCTCATCAAAATCTATACCTTGTTTCTATGCAAACCCCTTGACCACCAACTGGGCCTTATATATTTTCTTTCCTCCTTCGTCTTTAACTCTGTACACCCACTTGTTCTGCAATGCTATTTTGCCTTCCGGTAGCTTCACCAAATCCCAAGTCTGGCTCTCCATGAGAGACTTATGCTCATCATCCATGGCTTGCTCCCACTTCTTACTGGCATCTACATGCATTACTTCATCAAAGCTCTCTGGCTCTCCACTATCAGTGAGTAATAAATAATAAAGAGAAGGAGAAAAATGTTCAGGTTCTTTTCTTACCCTATAAGACCTCCTCACTGTAGGAGTTTGGGGTTCCTGTTGAGTAGGTTCCTGAATTGATTCATGGGTCACTTTCCCATCCAGAAGATCCTCTACCACTGCATATTCTTTCTTAGATTCTTCCCTGTTTTCCTGCAACTATTGCTTATACATGACTTTCTCATTAAAGACCACATCCCTAGACCAAATGATTTTCTTGTCCTTAATACTCCAACATTTAAATTCAAAGTCATCACCACCATAACCAATGAAAGTACATTTTTTTGATTTACCCTCTAGCTTGGTCCTATCATCGTTGTCTATATGAACAAACACCTCACATCCAAAGACTCTAAGAAATGAATAATCAACTTTCTTACCAGACCAAGCCTCCTCAGGTATGCCTCCATCCAAGGCACTTGAGGGTCCTCTGTTTATCAAGTACATAGCTGTGCTCACCACTTCTACCCAAAAAGAAAGAGGTAGTCTTGCATGTAACCTCATGCTCCTAGCACGTTCCATTATTGTTCTGTTCATCCTTTCTGATACCCCATTCTGCTGCAGAGTTCCTAGAACCTGTCTTTTTCCTACGGATTCCATTCTTAGAACAATAATCATCAAATTCATTGCTGCAATACTCCCCTCCATTATCTGATCTAAGAAATTTTAACTTAAGACATGTTTCATTCTCTACCAAGGCTTTCCATTTAACAAAAGTGTCAAATACATCAGATTTGTGTCTAATACAATAATCCCAAACTTTCCTTGTTGCATCATCAATAAAAGTAACATAATAACTTGAACCCCTAAGAGATGATACTTGAGCCGGCCTCCACACATCAGAATTTACCAACTCTAACTTACTCTCTTTCTTCATAGGTCTAACCTTGAGAAACCTTACTCACTTTTGTTTCCCATATATGCAGTTTTCATAGAAAATCCAAACTTGTTTCTGTATATCCAGGAAAATTCTTCTTTATGATGTTCATGCCCTTATGGCTCATATGACCGAGCCTATAGTGCCATAATGTTGTATCTACATCTGAAGCCACAAGATTACAATCATTAGTATTATCAGTGGTTAAATACAAGGTTCCAACCTTCTTACCTCTTGCCACCACAAGAGCACCCTTGGTAACCTTCCAAGGAGCCTGTTGTAAATATCACAGTACAACCATCAATTCCCAACTACCCTTCCGATATCAAATTTCTCCTTAATGTAGGCACATGTATGACATCCTTCAATATCCATGTATTCCCATTCTACATCTTAACCTAAATATAATCTTTTCCAACTATGCTGCAATGCTCATCATCACCAAGAAAAACATGCCCAAAATCCCCTTGAACATAATCAACAAAATAATGCCTATGTGGAGTAGCATGAAAAGAAGCCCCTGAATCTAAAACCCAAGATTCAGTAATATTATGCAAAGAAAGAATCAAATAATCTTGACATACATTACCCAATGCCACATTTTCCTCCTTGTTTTCTTCCTATTGTTTCTTCTTATCTCGAAGCTCCCAAAATTCCTTCTTTACATGCCTAAGCTTTCCACAATTCCAGCATACAATCTTGTTGTTGGATTTTGACCTCGCCTGATCTTTTGATTTTCCAAGGTTTCCTCTATTCTTCTGTCTCCCTCTAGTTTCCACTGTCAAAGCATTCCCTGAAGTAGAAGATTCCCCAAAGCTTTTTCTTCACATTTCCTTGCTTAGAATCACCCCTATAACATCCTCAAACTTCAACTTCAAGTTAGCTGGAGCCGAGTTACTTACCCGCCATTACTAGGCTATTCCAACTCTCAGGTAAGGAGCACATAATTAATAAATCCCTAAATTCTTCATCAAATTCTATTATAACCAAAGCTAGCATATTCACAACCGTATTTTAAATCATTTAAGTGATCTGCTACTGAACTATTCTCAGACATCTTCATATTAAACAACTTTTTCAATAAAAATATCTTATTAGAGGCAGAGGATTTTTCATATAACTTCCCTAATGCATCCATTAGATCTTTTGTAGTCTTTTCCTTTGAAACATTAAATAATACCGAGGATGCAAGACATAACTGAATCATTCCAAGTGCCTTCCGATCCAACAAATCCCATTCTACATCTATCATACTTGAGGGTTTGTTCACCTTCTCAGACAGCGGAGTATAAAGATCCTTTTGATAAAGGTAATCTTCGATCTACATCTTCCAAAGACTAAAATTATGCCCATTGAATTTATCTACCCTAGATCTTCCATCATCTGCCATACGCTCCCACTCAAGATAAAAACTTTCCCTGTGATTCAACACTTCAACAAACCAAACCAAGCTCTGATACCAATTGTTAGGAATTAAGAGATAAAATATGTGGAATAATCCCTTACAAAATCACAACAGTAGAAACTAATATGCAGAAAATATTACAGATCGTAAATAAAAGTGCATAATAAATAACACAACACAAAGAGACAAGATTTAACGTGGTTCACCCAATTTGGGCTACGTTCACTAAGAATCACTTGCTCATATTTTATTACAAGCCTCCACTCTCGTCAATACAATACCCATATCCGTTTGGAGCTATGCTCAACAAACTCTATAGAATTCACACCCGAATTCAAAACACATCTGTAATACATTTTCTTATCCATCTATCATATCCATAAGACCATATAAAAAGACAAATTACTTAAGCAATTTGATACAAAATCGTGGGTATCAAAACCAAGGGCAAAAACCATTCGTATCAAAACAATGGGAAAAAGATCAAAAAAAACATGGGCCCAAAAATAGCCCATAACGGTTACCCATTACCCATGGGTTAATAAACCACCCATGAAAATTTTTCTTTGGGGGCTTCGCCCCTAAACACCCCTGACCCACTCACCGGCGAGTGGGACCGCCGTAAAAATACCCGAGTGTAACACATAGAAGGTGTACCACATTCTAGCATGCAAATAGGCTCCATAAAAATAACACAAACAAGGTGCATGCTTTTGATCCTTATCAAGAAATAGAAGAATTTTAGCTAGGAATCTATTTCATGCATGAAGAAAATGATCCTATCCCTAGCATCACCAAGCCAGACCACAAGAATGACAATGAGGTATGGCAGTTGTTTTTTGATGGATCAAGGAGTAGGCAAGGTGTAGGATGGGGAGCTATGCTTATTTCACGTTCAAGGAGTTAAGTATTATTCAGCTTTTAGATTTCAGTTTACATATTATAATAACACCGCTGAATATGAAGCTTTGATACAAGGATTTCATTGGTCAATAAAAAAGAAGGATAAAGAACTTGTAAGTCTTTGGTGACAATGAGTTGATTGTCAACCAAGTCAAGGGGCCGCATGCTGTCAAGAATGATCTGCTCAAGTTCTACAAAAATAGGGTGTGGGACATCATTGAATATTTTGAGGGCTTTGGCATCAAATCCATTCCTAGAAAAGAGAACCAAGCTGCTGATAGGCTTGCAACAGTTGGAGAAGCCTTTGATGTTGTTGAAAGCATCAAAAAGTAACAAAGTACAGCCAAGAATTCATGTGATTGTAAGGCCTTTAGTGCTAGACAACAATGTGAGTTGGAAAGTGTTTGAAAGTGATCAACAAATCATCCATTTCCTACAAGAAGAGGCTGAGTTCTCAGCTAAAAATCAAGAAAAGTTTAGAACAACAGTATGGTGACCAAGTGGTACAGCTAAGAACCAACAAACTACCAAAGGGACTTATTACTTTGGAGAACATTTTCAATCCTAATGATCAGTTTAGGAAGGATAAAGCAAACATCCAAGTCAAGGGAGAAGATTCAGTGTCCATCTTGGTGGAGGAAGGAAAATCACTCCAAGTTGGTAAAGTGACAACTGAGCGAGAAAGGTATGAATTCATACAACTTTGTCAAGAATTCCCTGATGTATTTGCTTGGAGCTATGAAGATTTGAAAGGTTTCAATCCCGAGTTAGCTCAACACACCATTGAATTGGATCTAAGTACTAAACCCATCAGGCAAAAACAAAGGCCATTCAATCCACACATGGAGCCTCTCATGAGAAAAGAATTGAATAAGTTGATAGAGTCAAGAATCATATTCCCTATCAAGCATTCTAGTTGGGTGGCCAACTTGGTTCCATTTAGAAAGAATAGTGAGGAAATCAGATTGTGTGTTGACTTTAGAAATCTAAATAGAGCATCTCTCAAGGATCACTACCCACTTCCTTCCATGGACCAGATCTTGCAAGTTGTTGCTGGCTCTGAAAGGTTTTCATTACTTGATGGCTATTCGGGCTACAATCAGGTTATGGTGAAAGAAGAAGATCAGTTCAAGACAACCTTTACAACCAAATGGGGAACTTATGCATACAGGAAAATTCCATTTGGGTTGTCCAATGCTAGAGCTACTTTCCAAAGAGCAATGGACATGGCGTTCAAGGATTTGATTAACAACATGGTGCTGGTATATCTTGATGATATCACTATTTTTTCAAAAAATGTAGCAGACCATCTCTTTCATTTGAGACAAGTGTTTCAAAGGTGCAGAAGATTTGGAGTATCCTTGAATCGTAACAAGTGTATTTTTCTAGCCCATGAAGGAAAGCTCCTTGGCCACATTGTCTCCAAAGAAGGATTAGCAATTGATCTCAGAAATAGTTGAAGCCATAAGATCACTACCATTGCCAAGCCACAAGAAGGGCCTTCAAAGTTTCTTAGGGAGAATAATTTTTTTTTGGAGGTTTGTCCCAAATTTCTCAGCCCTAGTCAAGCCTATCACTAAGATGTTAAAGAAAAGAATAGCTTTCAAATGGATAGCAGAAGGAAAGGAAAGTTTTGAAGCAATCAAAGAAGCCATATCTCAAGCCCCAACTCTCATTAACCCATATTTCTCCAAGGATTTCATCCTCTATGCATTTAGGGGTGATGATACTATTTCTGCAATCTTGGTACAATAGAACAAAGATAATGATGAATAGCTAGTTGCTTTCTTTAGCCAAATCCTAGAGGACTACGAGGTGAGGCATTCTTTCATTGAGAAGCATGTTCTTGTAGTAATCAGGAGCTTGAAGAAATTCAAGCATCTAGTTTCAAACAACAAGGTTCAATTTTTGGTTTCTCATGTGGCAGTTAAGGACTTCCTCCTCAACAAATACCTGAATGAAAAGAGAACAGGTTCGATTACTCATGTCATGGAGTATGAAATTGAGATAAAAGTCACCAAGTTGGTCAGAAGAAAAGGATTGTGTGAGCAGCTGCTCTTGAATAAACATAAGGAAGCATGTAATGAGAAGGAGGTTGTTTTGGCTTTGCAAGAAAACCATGAGCAAGGAAGCACTCAAGAATAAAATAATGGTGTCCTCACTCCTTGCTAGACCCAAGACATAATGCACTTCCTAAGCATAGGTCTATGCCCTCTAGAGATGAACAAGACCAAAAGAAGACACTTCAGATTGCAGGCTGTCCCATATGCCCTTGTTGATGGTGTCTTGTTCAAAGGAAATGTGAATGGAGTGCTACTGAGATGTATTGGTACAAATCAGATTCATAGGGTGTTGGAACAGTTCTATGGTGGATCAGCTGGTGGTCATTTTGCACCGAGAGTGACAACTCTAAAGATCATGAGGGATGGCTACTATTGGCCCAAGATTTTCAGTGATTGTTATGCATGGATCAAAAGGTGCAAGAAGTGTGCATTCTTCACGGGTAAGGAGAGGTTGTCTACACTTCCATTGCATCCAATTTTAGTTGACCAGCCATTCATGCAATAGGGTTTGGACTTCATTGGAGTCATTAATCCAAATTCAAGCCAAGGGCACAAATAGATTCTAACAACAACAAATTACTTCACCAAGTGGACTGAAGCAATAGCACTCAAGGAAGTGAATGAATCTAGCATCCTGGACTTCTATGAGGGAATAGAAACCAGATTTGGAATACCTGCTACAATAATATCAGATAATGCATTGGAATTCATTGGGTCCAAGGTAACTGAATGGGATGTCAAGAATGGGATCTACCTAAGCACTTCATCAAATTATTACCCTTAGGCTAATGGCCAAGCTGAATCTACAAACAAGAACTTGTTAAGGATCATTAGGAGGACTCTTGATGAAAATCAAAGGTCTTGGCATACCAAATTAAAATTAGCCTTATGGGCTGATATGATAACTGCCAAGAGATCTACAGGTAATTCTCTATTCAAGCTTGTTTATGGAAGAGAGGCAATTTTTCCCATGTCACTTGAGTTGCCAACATTGGAACTCATGAAACAATTGGAGTTGTTGGAGTTTGGACCCATGGAGGTTAGATATGTAGAATTGATGGAGCTCCAAGAAATTATAAATCAAGCATCCTAAGCAATGGAGAAGGATCAAGCTTTGATCAAGAAGACCTTTGATAGAAAATCCAAAGATAGATCCTTCCAAGTTGGAGATCTAGTGTTAAAATGGGATGCAGATAGAGAAAAACCAAGGAGACATTCAAAATTTGATGCCATTTTCAGTGGCCCATACATGGTCATAAAGTGTAAGGACAACAATGCCTTTAAATTGTCTTCATTGGATGGTGAAGAATTATAGATTCCAGTTAATGGAATCCATATGAAGCATTGCTACTGAAGGAAGTTCTCCACCTTGTACATATTAGCTTAGGTTTTCATTCCTCCAAGTGCTTATGTACATTGTTTTGTTGTAGTTTAGCTTTGATTTTCCTAAGTGCTTTGGCATAAGCTTTCTGTTCTAGAAAATGTGTTTAGAAGGCCTTGCTCCAATCAGATGATGTTCCACCCTCCATCTTCCTCCTTGCAGTGTTCTAATCATTTGGGGTACCAAGCAGACAATTTAATGACTCCATGCCCAATGGGTTGTTTCAGGCAACTGGTAACCTCATCTAGTAGGTAGATGACCCCTCTACATCACCTAAATTGTTATCAAAAATGTTCCCCTTGCACATTTTGTGGCTAACTCCCTTCATTCTTCCCTCTCTTGTGCCTCAGTCATAATTTCTTTTACTTTTCAGACAATTAAGACCTTCTGGAAATGGCACCATTGGATAGAGCTTTTTCTCATCTTTCCAGAAAGATAAAGTTTTCCTCCTAACTCCATGTATTTTTGAAGTTATGGCTCGCGGAAGATTTTGTGACAAATTTTCCCCTGAAAAGCCTGAGCCATAAGATGAGGCCATGTGTCCTCAAGAGGGCGGACCGCGGAGGTAAACTTGGAATTTTTACCAAGTGGTCAGAAAGTTTTCAAAAGGAATTTTTCACCCCGAGGGCCCGCCAACGAATTAGATGCTGCCACGTGTCTGAGGGGAAGAAATTAGAAAATTTTCTTAAGTATCAACGCCATGAAAAAATCTCCAAAAAGGGCCCAGGTGAATCAAATCACACCATGTGTCCCAGGACAAGCAGATCGCAGAGGGAGACTTAAAAATTTGGAGGGAGTGTTTTGGTTAGGTCAAAGGAGAAATATTGGCCCGTCGGCCTGCCGACTAGTCAGAGCTCGCCACGTGTCACCGCGGCGTTGAGGGTGTGAAAACATTCTTTCTTTTTCACCCAAGTGAAAAAATCAAAAGGGAAAAGCTGCCCCTGAGGCCCACGAGCGAATAAGATCGTGCCACATGTTCAGGGGGTGTCAAAGCTTCAGCCGCCCAGGAAAAATTGGGATTTTTCCAAAAGGATAGTGCAAAGAGGAGTTTTTGCCCCCATGGCCCACAACAAATGGAAACCCACCACGTGTCTTCAACCGATGGAGAATGGGAGAAATTAGGAGAATTTTTCCCAAGAAAAATCAAAGGAAAATTTCAAAAGAAAATCTCGCCCCCAAAATGTGAGCCAATGGGATCGTGCCACATGTCCATGTGGTGGCAAAAAATGCAAGATAGGCCCGCAAGGAAAAATGGCATAGAAAGCCCGCAACCAATGCGGTTTTGCCATGTGTCCAAGTCAGAAAAATGGTCAAAAACGACAGAAAATTTAAGAGAAGATGCCCGTGGTGAATCATATATTGCCACGTGTCCTCAGGTCATCGGCTCGACAGAGAATTTTTGGGAAATTTTCCAATGGCCAAAACAGGGGAAAATGAAGCGCAGAGGGCCTACTTCCAATCAGAACATGCCACGTGGCACCAGGAGCAGTGGAGTGTGAAGATTTTTGGGGGAATTTTCCCAAATGTAAAAAAGTGGGAAAATTTCGAAATTTTGGCCCGCCAACCCGTTTTGGCCCTGTTTTGCCCTAAATTTTCAAACGACCATAACTTTCGATCAAGAACTTGGTTTTTCGCGTTCTTTGTATCAATGGAAATCTGATGAAATTCTCTACATGATTTCGGGATCAATTTTGTGTTTTGATGGATTTTGGAGAGAGAAAATTGAAAAACACCTCTGGCACATGGTAATCAATAGAAATGACGTTTCAACCACCATTTTTAATGAAGAATGGCTCGCATTCTCTCCCAGCATGGTGAAAAATGTTAGGGGATGGACCTGTAAGGATGTCCATGCTATTTTATTGCATTTTGGTTGGTGGTTGAAGCTCCTCTCACATTTTCCCACATTTCTCTCTCCTGGGCTCAGTTTTTACATTGTAAAAGCCAGATTCGGCTCATTTTTTTAGTGGTTGGACAATTTTATGTTTTGTAGGCTCACTTTTTCACCTTAAAAAAGTGATTTTGTGGAATATCATACCTCTTCCAAGACCATAACATGTTTCCTACCTCTCAGATGTTGTAATGCATGTATTTTTTATATTGGAAATGATAATGCAAGCTCTATGAATGAGTTTCAATCCTTTATCTATGTTGTTTGCTTCATTTCTGACATTTAATTACATTTTATCAGTTTTTACATGATGTTTTGTTGCATTTCTATGATTCGTGTCAATTTACAGAAGTAAAGAATGTTCACCACTCCTTTCGTGTATCACCTCATTAGCCTTAGTTTTATTTCTTTTGCATTCTCTATCTCTGTCCCCTTGGAATTTAGAGTAGGATTCTGAGTTCAAACCTTTGCAACTTGAAAGTAATACACCTGATAAGAGGAGTTGAGGAACCAGCCTCTAACCTGGAGATTCTTTTCCCATTTTTACAAGTCCCACACTTGGGGAAAAGATTCAATGTTGTGCAATCACACTGGATGTCCAAAATGTCAAACTAAAAATCTAATCAACATCCAGGGGTGCTGCTGATTTGCACCAACAAGCTCATCACAAGCTGATTTTTTCTCTCCATAGATGGCCTAAATAAGATCATCCTCATCCCCAAATGGGAATGAGAATAACTCCTCATCTTGGAAAAGCATATAAACTGAATTTTCTTCTTGAAAATCATCAAGAACCATTTCTTCTTCCTCATGGTCTGCATTATCTAACAATTCAAGGCTACCCTCTTATAACTTGAATCTCCTCAATGCTTCATCAAATTCTAAATATCTTTAGGAAGGCATGTCTAGACCTATCAAGATGGGGATATCCTCCTCCTCCTCAGTTGCCAGAAAGTGGTTCATCCACCTACTACCCTGGTACAAAATGTTAGCTTTTAGGCTTCCAGACTTTCATACCATGTACCTCATCTTCTTTTCTGGAAGTAATTTCCCCATGTATCCCTTCACTAGTATGGTCACGGATGACCAATTCATCTAAATTTTAGCTACCAAGTCTTGGAAGAAACTTCTACTTAGCAACATTCTAAATGAGGCTGGGACATCGGCTACCAAAATCATCACTAAAGTCTTCTTGTCTAGAAACTTGGTGAGAGACACTTGTATATCTTTGGCCTTCCCTACAATGGGGACCTTCCTCAACTCCAGAGAGTAAAAAGAGTCACTAGGTGAATTCATGGTAAGTTTGAGAGCCTTGGTGACCTTCAAAGGCATCACATTGTCTGAGGCACTAGAATCTATTATGAAAAAATTTAGTACATATTCTCCAACAAGAAGGGAGATGTAGAAAGGTTCAACTTTTTCAGTCTTTGATGCACTCAGAGAAAGCATGTTCTATGGGGGAGTTGTAGGTGGGTTTGGTAGTATTCCATTAGGATGATGAGCTATATCATTGGTTATTAGACTACCATCTCTGATATATAGGACAAACCTCTTAAAGTGTTCACGATGAATCTACAAATATTTAGTTTTAGTAATCTACACTTTAGCCTTTTCTGCATATTCTATAAAGTAAAAGGGAGAAGATGTGGAAAAGGGGGGTGAAGGGACTGATTTCAGAGTCTGGATAGGCTTAGGAGATAGATTTTATGTTTGAGGGATGGATGGTATTTTGAACGACACACTAGGATCTTTTAAGGTATTATATTTTATAAGAGAATATTTAGATTTAGAAATGGGAGAGGAAATGGAAAGCTTACTTGGGATTGCGGGATTATTCTTACTTGCTATAGGGTCCAGATGCAATAATGTATACTTCATAGAAGATGGAAGTGGGGATCCTCACTAATTATTTTTTTTGGCAGAGTCACCACGGGAGGATCTTCAGTCTTATTTTTCTTTAAAGAAATGGGAGGATATTTTCCTTTCTCAGACTGAGAATGAATGAATACCACACATGATAAATTGGGTGCATCTTATTCATCTTCTTCATAAACTCTAAAATATTCGATAAATTTGATTTGTGTGTCGTTCTCAAGCTCGTAATTTTCTAGGAAATCACCACCTTCACCTTCTTGTTTAAACTCTTCTTCACATTCTTAAAATCTACAATTTATGTTCACGGGTGAGACCTCTAAGGTGAGCCTTTGGGGTGCTCCTGTAATTTGAGTTATGTTGCTTCTTTGAAAATATACTCGTTCAAATAATTCCCTCTTCAAAGATTCCATCTCATTCACCAACTTTTGCAGTGATGGATTGGTTCTCTCATCTCCATGATGTTGGGCCTTGCCCTTTGATGAATTCTTGATCTTTCTATAGAAGATGATATCGTCATCAAGTTCAATGGCCATCCTTTGTGCTTCTACAATGTTCCTTGGTTGTGCTCTTCGCATAAAAAAACCTACTTTTGATGATTAATCATTGATGAAGAATCTATTGACATTGTTTTGAGATGGTGAATCCTCTTCAGGTATCTTGTGAAGCAACCTTTCAAAATGAGCCATGAAGTCTCTCATGGTTTTGCTTTCTCCTTTCCTTATTTGAGCCAACTGCACCAAGATGTCTTGATAGTTTTCAGTTGATTTAAATCTTTCCTTGAAGGCATCCTTGATGTCATCCCAATAAGTGACAGATCGCATGGGAAGGAGGTAAAACCATTCGACTTCTTTTTCTTTCAGGGACTCCATGAAAAATCTCACAGCAACATCCTCATGTTGGACACCAAGAATTCCACATGATTTTGTGAAGGCATTGATGTGTTCTTCAGGATGTTGTGTTTTGTCACCTTTGAACTTTGGAAAGTTCTTGCAGAAACTTGTTGGTAGATCATGAAGTGGGGGTTCAAGAGCAAGCGGGACTGTATTCCTTCCCCATAGAAAAATGGGTTAAGGTATTTCTTCTTCTTAGTTCATTTTCATTTCTTCTTCTTCTATTTCAGCTCTTGCTTTAGCAAATCCTTTTTCAAATCTCGGTACTGAAAAAAATCTGTAATGGGAATATGAAAATACAATGTGGAATGTGAAAAGGCACATTTAGAAATCAGCGTGAATCTTTTAGAAATGAACTTTCATGAACCTTTTTTTTTCAATATTTGGTTTTTTTTTTAATTTTCAGACCTTGCGGTTATATATTGGGTGCAGATGCTACTAAATCTACCCCATGGTGGGCATAAAAAATTATTAGGGAGAAAATTTGTCAGGTGGAAAAACTTGTGGATTTCTTGCCAATGCTCTGGGAATCTAAGTCCCTCTACTTAACCGGTGTAGCTTCCATATATGCATGCACGTGAAAAGGTGGATTTTTGTGGTGGCCTTTCAACTGGGGATCCAACAAGATCACTCCACTGGCCCTGTGGCAAAGCTAGAAATCTCTTTCTAGGGAATAATTTTTCTAAATAGTGGGGAAAGGAGAGTGAGAAATGAGGTAGGAGAACTAATGTTGCAGGTAGAAAATTAGATTCTTACACACACACTAGTTATAAATTTCAACACATGCATTGATCAAAAGAAACAACTCTGCGAATAACAACAAAACCAAATAGAATTCTCTGATCACCAAGTATCAAGAAACCCCTTAGTCAAAGAAAGCTATAAACTCCTTCTTGTATTGATTTCTCAAATCAAATTTTTACATAATGTGGGAATGGAGGAAATTTAGAAAAGGGGGAAATGGAAGAAAATGGCTATCTCCTTTGCTTTCTCAAAGTATAAAAGACTGTTGAGTTCACAAGATCAATCACCAACCCTTTGAAATGGGAATGGCATTACAATTTTTAGAGTAGAATATGACTTATTGTCTACCCCCCAATGGATTTTCATATGTCCTTACACAACTTAAAACTTTTCAACTTCCTAGGAAAATTTTAAGTCCCTTTTTTATAACATAAAGGTGACTTATTACATTATGAACATTAAGACATGAAAAATTGCAACCCCAATGCAAAATTATAACATTTGAGAAGAGAGAGAAAGTTGGCTGAAAGAGGAGAGAGAAAGAGAGAGAGAAGAAAAAGAGGAGACATCATTCTTGATGAATTGCATTCATCCTCATCAATGGAAAGTGCCAAATACAAAGAAAATATGAATCTTCGAACACCATGCACACTGTGAATCTTGTTCAAATCAGCTCATGAATTCTTGCCAAGTTGATTGAATTGTTTCGTTGATGACTGCAACTCCCAGCTTACGTATGATATACTATTTCAAGTGAGAGGTGATTTTTGCCTCTTCTCGGCCATCGTGATGTGATGAACTCCCTCATTCGATACTGTGCACCCTACCCTTGCCTCAACCACTTCTTTGGGGTGACTTACTTATTTTAGTAAGCACCTATATAAGGGACTTACTATTTTTAGTAAGTGCTCATTTTCACTATTTTCTACTCTTAACACTCATTATGACTTCCTCATGATCTTCAATGCCCGTTTCCTTTTTCTCGACTTATTTTGATGATGAATTTCTATTTTTAGCATATTCTCGAGGGCCCAATTACTATTTTTAGTAAGTGTAAAACATGCCCATTCTAGTGAATTCTCAGAGGTAGTGCACCCCTAATGTCTTCGCCTTCTTTGTAGGTCCTTCTGTCGATGGATTTCCCAAAATAGCAGTCGCAATGTAGTAGACCTGCTATTTTTAGAAAGTTGGCTTCTAGAGGTCAGATTGACATGCAACAAATTTTTTTAATATGGGATTTTACCCAATATTTCCCCTCTGAAATTTTAGGACCACCCGCTTAATAGTCCAAGAGATTTTAAAGTTTCAATTTTCAGACCTGATAGTGCTTCTGGAAGGGGCGGCCATTAATAAACCTCAAAATTGTCGGTCTTTTTTTCTCTTCCATTTGCAACGAAAATTATATTTTTTATGTGTTTTTTTATTCTAGTGCTTCACATGTGATCTTACATCAATTTGGCAACCGGTTTGATGGGAAATCCCACTTCTTTCTACGTTGAGCCAGAAGTGGGATTTCTTTGTTATAGATGCTCTGGTGCATGGGAGGAGAGTTTTAAGGTGTTTCATTGATTGCCTTGGGTAGAGGAATGATAAAAAAATATAAATTTTTATTTCACACATCCATTTGGGAGAATTCTTTGACTATTCGTTTCATGGCTATGAAGTTTTCTTTGTGCTTCTCCTTCTTTGTTTTGTGCTTCTCCTTCTGTGTTTGCCCCAATTCTCCTTTTGGGACCTACCTAATTTTTTGGAGTGAATTTAATTATCTGTATGGGAGGTATGGTTTTATTTTTGCAATGGAGGAGTGATGGAGGAGAGTAGCAAAGGAAGGATGAAGTTTGTCTCTGCACTGGAGTGGAAGTAGCTGGAAGCACTAAGCGACAGTTAGAATTTTTGAATTTTGAATGCATGAAGGGAGAAGCTTCGGTGAAATTTTTAATGTTTGATTTCCATAACCTCAATAATGTGAGGGACATCAAATTCCATGGTGTTCAAGAGGACAACATGTGGCACTAGATCCAATGACAGCAAATGAAGGAGGAAAAAGTCTTTTTAAAGCACTAGGAGCTGAAAGTTTGTCATGTGGGTGTCAAAATGACTCCCCATAGGGGATGGGTGCATTTTTCCATGTTTGATGTCCCCCACATTAGGGAAATAAGGGAAATAATTTTCCATGGTGGTCCTGGAGCTGACACGTGGCACACGATCCAACAGTAGGGAATGGATGCTCAAAAAATGCACCTGGGAGCTAAAAGTTGGTCACGTGGGTGTCTAAATTACTCCCCATAGGGGCTGGGAATATTTTTTCATGTCTAATTTCCCATACCTTAGTGAAATAAGTGACATTAGTTTCCACGGTGGTCCTAGAGCTGACACATGGCACCCGATTCGATAGCAGGGAATGGATGCTCCAAAAATGCACCTGGGGGTTGAATTTTCGAGTCTGGAGATCATATGAGGGTCCAAGAGGTCACATGGGGGCTGGGTGCATTTTTAATGGTTTTTTTACTTGACCTCAGGGATGCTAGGGACATTAAATCCTACCAGGATCCTGGTGCTGACACATGTCCTCCCGAAAAATGACTAAGTCTTAAACTACCTTTGAGAGGGCAACTTAGAAAGAAGATAACTTGAGCTCCCGATGGAATTTATTAGTGAAAATTTATATTATCCTAACTAGAAATGGAATTTTGAATCTGATGGTGGGTGTATCATGTCTTTATTCATCTATCTAATCCCTAAAAATCAGGTTTGTGATTTAAGACTCCACTTGTACCTGATAAAAATTGCCTTCCAATCCTATGTGCCAAGGTTTTGTGAAAAATATGATTTCACCATCATGTAGGTATTTTAATCCTATTTCCAGAGGTATTTTATTTTACTTCTAACTCTATCTGGAGCTCCCATAATCTTCTTCTGAATCCCAGCAGGTGTTTTAGGCCCTTTAACTACCTAGGCTTGTGAACCCTATTTTTACTCAGACTGCTCCAAGTATTTCAAAACTTCCCCAAGCCTTCCAAAATCATTTCCATGATGTTACAAGGTATTCCATTCACCTCCATGTTCAATTTTTCCTTTTTGTTCCACTCCACGGGGATTGATCCAGTCCTGAGAAGGCTAGCAATAGCCCTTATCTATACTGCCAGAAGATAGTGTCTTTTTAGAAATTCCTAAAATCACCTAGGTGGAATGAATAGACTTTCCTAAATCACCTAAGGGACCAATTTTACATCAAATAATGGTTGACTAGGCTAAAAAATTTATCTTAGGGTGCCTAGGAATGATAAAACATGAAAATTTCAACACAAGGGTATAATTGTCGTGCTTGGAAACTTTGAATTTCCTTGTTGCACATTTGCACGAGAATAAAGGTGCAGATAAAAGAGAGATTAGAATGGAATAATTGGTTGAGATTGAAGAGTTAATAAATTCCTTGATCATCAGGATGGAAAAGCATAAAAATTCAACCAAATAGTTGTTTGATAGGAATGTTAGAGATCAGACATTCAAGGTTGGTGATTTTGTCTTAAAATGCGACACTAAAAGAGTTAAACTAGGAAGACACTCCAAGTTTGATGAAATTTTGAGTTGGACTTATGTCATCAGTGCTTGCAAAGAAGCCAATGATTATGAGATGTCAAACCTTGATGGAGATGTATTACTTATCCCATTCAATGGGATTTAGATCAAACATTCCCATTAAGTTGTTTCATTGCATCTTTTACATAATAGATTAGTTTTCAATTCCTCCAAGTGATTTTAGCACATTTTTTTTTGTTTGTAGGGTTGATTTCCTTTCCCTAAGTGCTTTGCAATTTTTTTTTATTTTGGATGGCATTGTTGCACAGTGTACAGGATATGTTTAGGAAATGCATAAGAATAGTTTCAAGGTGTCAAGGACCAGTTGCAATATCTTAGAAATGAATGCAGAGAAACTAAAATCAGATTTTGGGGTAGTTTTTATAGTTTATTCATTCAACCCCAATGGATGAGTTACAAGATCAAAATTGTATTTGAGATTGGGGTTGTTTTTTCTTAGTTTCTTCATGGTTTCAAGGGAAACAAGGTGAAACTATTAATTAAAAAAAATTCCACTCTCATAAAACCTTAATTAAAAAATTATAATGAGAATTGTCAATTCAAACTTCATGACAGAACAACTCCAGGTTCATAGAGCACTTCAGGTAGATTCAAGGGTCATAAATTCAGCCTCTAGATCAATTTTCAGGTATGGTGCCCATTTATTCTCCTACAAGAAAACTATTATTGGGGAATGGATTTGTAAGGGTGCACATACTTATTATTAGAAATTTAATTCATGTTGTTGGTGTTTGGAAGTAGGAATATGAGGTTTTCCCTCTTCTCTCTCTTTCCTATTCTCTATAAAATATAAAATAATGCTCATTTGCAATGTTGGATACATTTAGAATGAAAGGGAATCGATGAAAAGAGTTTCACAAGTGTTCTTGAGTAGTAGGACTTAGATTTTGATTTTGTAGTGTGTTTATACCTTATTCTTCCATTGTAATGATATGTGCATCGTCTTAAAGTAGTGGCTATTATTCTAACTTAGTGATTTGTTGCATTTTCTTGCCTCTTCATTCACTTACATATATGTTGTGTATGTTTCTTCACATTGCAGGGTCTTTTTCTATTATGCATTGTATGAAAATGGGAGTTTAAATGTTGCTATGGATTGTGGCTTTCAGTTTTCCCTCTCCACCTTTATCTTCCTTTCTTTTCTTCTATTTAAAAGTTCCATTCCCCTTTTTATGTGTTATCACCTCCCCTTTAGTCTATGATTTCTTTTTATGCATCTCCCTCTCTCCTTGGTGCCTTGGAATCATAGATTAGTGCTAGGTAGTTGCATTTCCCTTCCTAGGAGTAGTTTAGCATTAGGAATAAGTAGAGGAACCAACCTTCTCTATAGGTTTGTCTCAGTTCAAGTCCCACAACTTAGAGATAGTCTCATGTTGCCTCTAAATCATGGGTTATCTATGACTCAGGGAAGGGTGTAATTTTGAGCTCCAAAACTAAATAAATCATATTTTGGCCATTTTTGGCCCCCATATCCATGTACTTATCTACATATTAGGAAGATGGTGAAATGCAAGGAATTGGGTTTCACAACTCAAATAAACACTTGATCCTTTCCATTTTGAAAATTTACCCTTCCTTATGAAGGTTCTATAAATAATTTAGAGTACCCTTTATTTACTCTTCTTTATAAACTAAATAATTCAACAACCCAAGAAGTTAGATCATCACTTAGCCAACATTGTCAAAACATGTTATAATCACACTTTATCAAGAAGTCAAAACTTCCTTAAAAGCCCTAAAATGCATGGAAACACTAACTAAGGTCAAAATCCCTTTGACCATTCTTGTAACCACCAATAAAACTTGGTCAAGCTATCAAATTAGTTCCATAACATCATTGACACCTATTTTCCTTATAGAGCTTCAATTTTGCTTGTAGCCCTTACTAAACGCAAGTTCTAATGAAATTAAAAAAATACAAGGACTTAATCCTTATTGGTAAGATTTATAGATACCTTTTTCACCATTTAGATGGTTCTAAAGATTCAAGGTTTAGTTCTACTCCCAAGTGTTTTTATACTCATTTTACCATTTTCAACTAATTCTTGTTTTAGCCATTCTTGACTCCTTGAGTTTATATGACCTGGACCAAACTTTAAACTTTACATAAAACTAGTTATTATATGAGATACCCTTTATGCTCTAGTTACTTCATGTGAAACTTTATGCCCCAACTCACAATACAATTCACCCAAAAAAAATGTTTTCTTTTCGACTAAGTTTCCTCTAGGTCTCTCAAGAACTCAAAAGTGAAAAGTAATGATATATTTCTCCCATTGGTGTATTCCATCATAAAAATTTCCAGAAATAATTTTATGGGTGTAAAGACCCTACAGTTAAATTTACTTGATAAAACAAAAATTGTTGATTTTTTAGCAATTTGTTCAAAATAAGGACAGTCATAGGGCATCGAGTATTAAAAAATCCATAACGCAAGTTTTATAAACTTTAAAAATATCATTTCACTTGAAATTTTTTTATTTTGATGAGTAGAATATTTCATCTTTAGAGAGTTTTAAGATATTTTGACTCCATCAACTAGATCCATTAGATTTTGTGATTTTTTCTTTACACAAAATAGGGGTTTATGACTAAGTTTTATTTGTTTGACCTATTAAAACTTATTCATTTACCTTTCCTAATTCCTTACACTAACTTCATGCCAAATATTATCCCTTTATATTTAATATAATTCAATTAATGAATGTTTTCCTTCCCCAAATCAACATGAAATATCAAAAACAATTGGCATACCTCCTTATACTCACTACATGTCCTTAAAGGGCTACACAGATTCTTCAAACACCTTTAAAAAATAAATAATTCATCCTAAACCATATTCATTCACACGCAACACCTAAAAATGAAAATCCTTCATAAAAATAATCCCAAATATTCATTCTCAATATTATCATTAAGCAATTATGCACAATTTTGCTAAGAAGAAGCCTTTATTTAAGAAGTCCATGTCTTTACAAAGCTTCATGATCCCTTTTTGGATCTGATACTAAGATGTTCCACCCTTATAACTCTCTCTAAAAACCTCTCCTACTTTAACAACATCCTCATTCAAATTATTTTAGTATAATTATGGAGAATGAACGGTTATTAGGTTTCCATAACTGAACTCATACATGGTTAAGACAATTATAGTGAGTTTACACCTTGGTAGGGGTCAAGTAGGAGATTTGATCACATGTCCACCTCATTTCTCTAATATGAAGCCTGGAATAACACCTATATTACTAGCCTACTAACTCCTAGGTCTAGAATGTAATACAAGACTAATTTGAATATTTAAATGTGATTTTTGGAGGGAAACCTCCAAAATACCACTTATTACATCAACAAGAGTCCAAATGGACTAGCTATAACCCTCAAACACTTAAATGGACCCCCACAACACCTATTAAACTATGAAAATCCAAAATTGGGCTAATTATAATGATGCTTCTACATCATAATCCCCATATAGAGAGAAGTGAACTATATATAAAAGGTCTTCTTTCTTCTCTTCCAATTATGCCCCACTTGTAAGATTATTCTCTTTACTATTGCATTCTTCTCATCTTCATCAACTTCATGCTTCTTTTTATCCTCCTCTTTTGTTGTCATCTTCTTCTTCTTTTCTTGGTTCTTAAGAATGAGGAAATCTTCTCTTTTTCTCTTCATTTGAGCTCTTTCAATAGTTGGCATTAGAATGAAAATTGCCTCTTCTTCAATCAAACATGTACATTCACAAATACACAAAACCTTAGTTGAAAAAGAGTGAGACTTTTGATTCTATTCACATGGCTCCCCTTCCTTTCAGTTTCTCCATCCATCATCACATATTTCTTCTCCTCATTCTTCACTTCTTCACTATGTAAAACATATTCAAGTACTAGAAACTATACCTCTAACTACTCTTTTCTTACATATAGAAACTTAAAAATTAGTTTTTGTTTTATCTCCTTCAAGTTCTTCTTCACAAATGGACTCTTCCATCTCCACATTTCTTATTTCTTCTCCCTTTTTCTTTCTTGTCACCTTATCCATCTTATTTATCCCTCTTTATTCCTCTCTTATCCTCTTTATCAATTGCATTTTCTTTTCTCTCTCCATAAGTGACCTTAGAGGCTATTTAACCATCATTTTCAACATTATTTTCATTTTTTTTTTCATTTCTCTCACTTTTTCTACCAACTTATCCAACTCCTTGATATTTCTTCTCAACTTTATAATTTCTTTCTCTTCCCATAATATTCTTTTCCTCTCTATGTCTATTTTTCTCTCTTACTTTATTTTCCTCTTTCTCATATCTTTCTATTTCTCCTCACTGTTATCCAAAATATCTCCCATAGTTATTTACACAACTTATATTTCCATTTTGGCTCTGAAGTTATACATTGCAAGTCGTTTGCACTTAAATTGTTCTCTTGGGACATTTCCTTGGTTCCTTTTCCTCATGTGCCCTTTTGTGCTCTCCATTTTCTTTGTGCTTCCCATATTTTCCTTCTCTTTTCTTATATTTTTTTCCATTTTCCCTCATGCCCAATCTCTACACATTCACATTCTTCCTAGCAGTCTATGCATCTCATGTGTGTGCCTTGTACTTTCTTCCCAAAAACTAGCTAAATCCCGTGCATTCTCATGTGCCCCTTCCTTGTTTGTGCACATTATTTTGTAATTATAGTGCCTCTATCATAAGTTACACCAGGAAGTGTTCCTTCTATTCCTCCCATGCGCACTAATTTTGTGTGCCTCCTCTTTTCTTCTTCCATGCTTCCATTCTTCATGCGTTGGCACACTTTCCTCTGTGCTAATTACCATGTTAGGAGATGTAGGACATTGAGTGTATCAAATACAACCTATCAAATCATGCTAGTAGGGCGTCAAATCCTTAAAACCAAATAATGTATAACATGTTGAAAAAAATGAAAAATATCTGATGACGTGGGTTACACTCCAATTCTCATGTAAATGTGCAATAAGAAAAATTCCAATTTTAAATCATGACAACGATACCCATGTGTAAAAATTTTAATAGTTTACCTTTTCAAGACCCTCTAGATATACATGTCCTTAACACCAATTCATACTAATTACATGGAATGGTCCTAAATTAAATTTCCATCCTATCTCCCTAGGTTATTTAGGAAATAAAATTTAGTCCCCTTAGGTTATTTTAGGAGCTCGTGAAGAACGTCAATTTTGAGCAGGTTTGGGAAGGGCTACCACTTGCCTTCTCGAGACTAATGCAACCCCCTGGAGCAGAAAAAAGGATAAAAATTCAACATGGAGATAAATTCAAGTTCTAATATAATCCATGAAAAGGTTTTGGAATTTTTCGGAAAGATCCGTAGGATTTGGATCCGATTCAACGAAAATGAGTTTTCGGGCGTAAAAGAGAAAACACCGCAAAAAAAAACGTAAGTTTCAAGAAGAAATTTTAGGATTTTTGTTATTATTTAGGAGCTAAACAATATATAAATGAAAAGATATTTAATATCCCTAAAAAAATTTGGAGTCATATTTTTCACAACACCTAGGCGTAATATGTCTACATCCAATTTTTCTCATACTTAGTCGTAAAGCCACAACAAAAATCCTTCTTTTTAGGAAAAAATGGATGAATCAAGATCTTAAACACACACAATTGGATTCAAAACTATATTTATAAGCTTAATCATATAATATTTCATCAAAAATCTCCACCGGGAACTTCATATACGACCTTCACAAACTCAATCTTCTGGCACGCAACTAGCGGTCCCGAGAAAGAAGGGGTCATTTAGACATGATGCAGTTAGAACTAAAGCTCCAAAATATTACCAATAAAATATTTTGGTGGTTTTCATTCAAATTCATATAAAATTTCACCTTAAAACTCCATCAGGAAATCCAGATACGGCCTTTACAAGTTCGTTCTCAAGTTCTCATACTTCATCATTTTTTTAAGAGGACACGTGTTAGCACCAGAATTTCATGTCCCTTTCATCCCTTTAACAAAGGGACAAAGGGGGACACAAAAATGTTCCCAACCCTTTTTTATTCCCCATAACACTATTATGACCTCCCCGTTTGCTAGTTAAGCCCTCAAGAGCTAAGTTTGAGCCTTCCCACTCCCTGCACAGATGATTGCCAAGTGTCGCGATGAGGCAAGAAGTGTAAATTGATGCCCCTTTTGTCCCTTTATCAAAGGGACATAGGGGAAAGAAAATTCCTCAAGCCCAATTAATCCTTTTGGTTCCTCATGTGCCCAAACGTTAGCACCCAAATGCTCTTTCTTAGACTTCCTCTCATTCTCAAATCCAAATAAATGCATTCTCCTCCATCACCACCTCTATGATATCTGAAGATTGAAGAATCCATTAATGGATTCCATGAGTAACATTAGTAAAAAATTCAGTGATCTACCTCTTCACTTCTCAAGGTTCCAGTGGGTAAAATCGAGTGAAAATTAGGGGGAATGATTATTGAAAAATATAGTTTCATGTAAACTAGTTTTCGTGCAATGAAGTCCCTATTTTTTAGGTATATGGAGGTCTATTTGTTTTATTATTATTCTTCCCCTACTATTGAAAAACTCATTTTCCCACTTGTTCAGAGGAATTAATTACCCAAATTTTGGAAACTGGAACCCTGGAGTAAAACCCATAATTTGAAGACTTGTTTTGTTGCAATTTGACACCCGCAGTGCACTTACTAAAAATAGCATGTGTCCATGGTGAGGCATACTAAAAATAGAAAGTGGATAAAAAGGTAAATTAATTATTAATAGAGGAGGATTGAAATTTTCCAAAGGTTTTGAACTTTGAAGGCATCGGGATCAATTTTGTAGAGCTTTTTAGGTATCAACAGGAGCGGATTCTTCATCAACATAATGTTCTCTCTCTTCTCTCCCCCCTTTGTCTCTCTCCTCCATGTTATAATTATCCATTGATGGTGAAATTTTATATGTAATTAATTAAATTAAAAAGAAACTTTATATTTCTAATGTAAAATTCACCTCAATGTTATAAAAAGGGACTTAATATTCTTCTAGGAAGTTGAAAAGTTATAAGTTTCTCAAGGACATATGAAAAGTAATTGGGGGGTATATGAAGAGTCATTTCTCTTCCTATAAATTTTAAAGCCATTCCCATTTCAAATGTTTGGTTTTCAATATTTTATACTCATGAGAGATCATTACTTGTGAAGAAACAAAGGATATATTTATTTCTTCAAGTTCCTTTCTCTATGTTCTTCTACTTCTAACTATCCACAATTTTTTCAAAGTATCAATAAAGAAAGAAAGATTTTCATGCCTTTTTTGGATGAGGAGGTGTTAGAAACTTTGAGTTCTTAATCTTAACTCATATTTTTTCCACTTGTAAAATTTTTTCTTCTAAGTATATGTGTGTTGGAATTTTCTGGGTAACATTTGTAGGAATACGATTTTCTACCTACAACGTTAATCCCCCTCTCTTTTTCTCACTCCATTTCCCGCTCTCCTAGAAAATTCCTCTCTTATAGGTATCCATAAGATTTTACCATAGGGTCAGTGGAGTGCCCTTGTTTCATCCTCGGTCATCAGGTCACCAACTATTTTTATTTCATACACGCATAATAAGTAGAGCTGCAAACCCCAAGAAAAGGGACCTAGAGTCTTGAAGACATTGGTTAGAAACCCACCAATTTTTCCTCTGACAAATTTTATCACCAAAATTTTTTGGTGCCCACCGTGGGGCATGTTTAGTAGCATCTACACCCAAAATATGACCACAAGGACTGAAAATCTAAAAAATATATATCCAAAATATTAAAAAACTAGATTTCAACAGAAAATCATTTCTGAAGGTGACTCTATCAAGGAACAAACCCCTGTCACGTTAATTTTTACATCACGATGAAGAAATTTCTAGATTGGAATGAAGTTCCAATGAGTGACAGTGAAGAAGAAGAAGAAGAAGAAGAGGATTACCGTGAATTGAAATTTTTTGATAAACCATCATTCTGGGACATCTCTTGTAAAGCCAAGAAAATTGAAGGAAAGAAGGCTCACACTATCTCTGGAAAATCCATAAAGAGACTTTCCAGAATAGATAAAATCATCATATGTGAAGACCTAACTATCAATTCATGGTGGTTATAATTCAAGAAGATTTTATCTAAAGGAAAAAGGATGGGAATTACTCCTGCTTATAGTCGTGAATCTAAGAGATGGATGAAGAAGGTTCAAAAGAGATACAAAAGGTTTTATGAAGGAAAAAATGGTGCAGAATCTACCGAAGGTAACTTTTTCAACTTCATGCAGATGACCAAGAAACTCATGACATTGTCTTTCATCTCCCTTCCTCTGGATGACTTCCTTGTGTACGGTGATGAAGAAATGGACATTTTGAGAATGGAATACGTGTAAAGGAATCTAGACACAACAGAAGGAAATCTTGACCCCGAAGCCTATGATGAATTTTGGAGATATGTTTTAGCTTTACAAAGGAGATATGAACATCTTGAAGCACTCCGTTAAGAGGTGCAAGAAGAATATATTTGTAATATGGAGGAAGACCCCGAAGAACATTCATACCAAAGGGTGTTCATCCCTAAAAGGTTTTCAAATGTTTCCGAAGAATATATTATCAGAGCCTACTGATGAGAATCAAACTAGTATTGTAGAATATTATGAAGGAGAAGGTGGTGTAAAATCCACTGAGGAAGAATTTTGCAACATCACGCAGCTCACTGCAAAATTGAGAACATTATCTTTTTTCTATCACTCTATAGATAAATTCCTTGCATATAGTGATGAAGAACTTAACATCTTGAAAATAGAATATGTGGAAAGGATTTCGAGTATAATAGAATGAGATTTTGATCATGAATACTATCAAGAAATTTGGAGGTGTTCTTTATCTTTACAAAGAAGGTACAAACACCCCAAATCACCTCATGTTATATACAATGAAGAATCTCAAGAGGATCATGATGATTATCTGCATTATGAGGTGTTTGTACCTAGGAGATTCTTAGATGCTCCTGAAGAAGATCTTATCCTTGAACCATTCAATGAGTATCAAAGCAACATCATGGAAGATGATGATGAAAGAGACATGCAGGTTGAACCACCATTCAGTAACTCTTTTTGGCTTGAGACACAGCCCATTGGAGGAGAAATAGCTTCAAGAGAAGAATAATCTTGTCATATAATGCATTATTCAATGCTTTTGGAATACTCCACAAACGATGAAGAGATTGAAGATGAATATTTCAAAGTAAGCATGAAATCTTCTTTCAAATTTTGATCTTTTGATTAATGATGAAATGAAGATATGTGAAGAATAACATGAGATTAATCCTACATCATAGACTGAAGATGGTGAATTCAAGATGGTCATGGGTGATTTTTCTACCTATTTTGATCCTTCAAGTGATGAAGAAATGTTGAATGAAGAAATGGAGTCAGTTGAAGGATAAAAGTCTACCCCTGACTCAATCATGGATGATCTAATAGAAGAATCTCACTTCCTTTTCGAAGCACAGGAGAATGAACAACTCAAACACAATCTCTTCCTACCCATGTAACATCTTTGATAAAATGTTATCTTTCCTATTTTTCATTGCAAGTGTTAACATGTGATTTTTCAAGATAAGGAGTGTTCCTTTGATGTTTAGAAATCATGCTTGCAATGGATGAGTCATTTTTGCTCTTGGATTCATTGGGCTAAAATGATATTTCTTGCAAAGAATACATTTTTTCTTCTAATAGATAAGTTGTAATCTGGAAATGAAGTTTGCAAACTTATCTCTTTTTATTAACAAATCCTTAGATCGATTCCATTGATCCAATGTATGTTCTAAATCTCCTTACCTAATTTGAATGGTAAACTGACATTCAAAGGTTAGAGGACATAATGGTCTAAACTCTTGTATGTTTACAAATTCTTTTATCTTCTTGAAGATCGTTCCTACAATTTGCTATATGTTATGTGCTCAAATATTTTTGAATGATCTCTTCAAGAAGCTTAATGACATTAAGGGGAACAAGACCTGCTTTAGGTCTATTGAGGAAAAATCTAAGTCCTAGACCTATGAGATCTATCCTAATGGGATTCTAACTAAGGAAAAGGTACCTATTTTTCTATCTATGTCTACTTTATTTGGGATGGCATCCTAGCCTATGTTACATGTACTAAGTTGGGATGTGGGGAAATAACCTAATGTGATGCTAGGTTTATTTCTAACCTAATACCTAATACTATATGGTTATGAATTGTGACCTAATCTAAGATGGAAATTTACCTATTGATATGTTTCTAAATCTAAGGTAAATACTTGTAAGACTATCCTATGGTCATATCCTAAGCTAATGGAATCTACACTAAACTAATGAAATCTGGAAAGGGGACCTAAGGGTTGTATGGCAAGTGGGAAGCTTGGTGTTGGTTCCCAAGCTATTAATGTGATTTGATTTTTGGAAATTAATAAGACAGCGTACTGACAGTTTAGGAAGAAGTATGAAATTTAGTGGAAGTCTACGTGGATACATCACTAAGGTTTAGTGATGCATGAAAAATTTGAATTAGGATTCACTAATTTTGGATGGTGGTGGCATGGAGAAATAGGCAGGATTTTGAGAGTTAATGACATTAATGAGCCTTGTTTTTTGTGAGCAAACCGCATTGGAAACCATGCAGATGGATTTTTTGGGGGTTGTTTGGTCATTCATGTTTTTCAATTTTTACTCTACATGGAGCTATCTGATTCTCCGAACCAGTAGTTCTATTTTAAGTTTGAAGCTTTTTTTTATTTCCTCTACCTATTTTTGATTAAAGGGAAGTATATGAGACATTTAAGAAAGATTTGTTTAGTTGTTGTTCTTGACTGGAGAAGAACAAGTTTTGGAGGCTTGGCTAGAAGTCTTCTTCGAATCGACAAAAACACTATCAAGCATGATAGGCTCTATCCATTAATATTTCTTTCTTTTCTCTAAATGTTCCATTAAAGGAACTATGCTCTCATGAGATAAATGGGTTTTTGTTTTTGTTATGGTTATTTTCTTTCTTGTTGAAAGAATCTCTATGCTTTTTGGTTATGAAACCCTTACATGATAATATTGTTCTTAGGTGTTATCTCTAAGTGAGTTAAATGATGTAATGCATTTAGAACTATTGAGGATTTTGTGTTTTGATTGAAATAAGTATTCTGGACTGCCTACTTAAAAACAAGTTTGAGTAAGTTATTTTTGTTTTGAGCTTCGAACTGGAAGTCTCTTTTGAAAGTAGAATGTAAATGGATACTTTTCTCTAATACATCCTTGAGTTTTTAAAAAATTTTATACTCTTTTTGCAGTCTGTATGGGTATAAATTTAATGCATTACAAGAACATTAATTGACATGAAAATATGGAATGGATATCTTGTTTCCAGCTGAATTGGGTAAACTTATGTCATTCAAACTGATTGTCTTGGATTGTTTTTGAAAGGTAGAAGAATACCCTTCTATACTATATCTTGTTTTGTGAAGTTTTAATAATTATTTTTCGGGATTATATTTTTATACTATTTCCTTCAGTAAGAACTTGAACTCATGTGTAAAATGGTTAATGGTTGTTTGAGGTTTATGGAATTTTTTGTGTTCTATACTTCAATTTGTATAAGATATTTGAAGAAATATCTTGTTCTTAATTTACACTGTTTAAATATCCACTTATTTGAATCATAATTCGATGGGAGTTGGGTAAGTTTTATCATTTGGAATTATTGTTACAGTCGAGCTCATGAGGAGATAATAATGGAAGTTGTCTTATACTTTGGTTGTTTGTTACTGGAATCATCTTCTCCAAAACTATGTAAGGCAATTACTAGTTTATTGAAATCTGGAAGATGAGATGGTTGTCTTTGTTTGAAGTTTTGTTTGATGTTTGAAATACTCTTTTAGTCTGCCTTCTCCAAGTCATTATGGTGATTATCTTCTTAGATTTGTTTTAATTTCTTAAGTTCGATTTTGTATCCTTTTTGGGCTTAGGTGAGGTGATGAAACTCGCCAGAACTAGAAACTTCTTTATAGTTTGTTAACGTAACATGTTATGAGCTGACTATGGTACATTCATGGGAATCGTTGAATGTATAATCAACTTTTGGACTATTATTTTTTATATGGAACCAAATCGTTCCTGTTTATAAGATTTATTGATCTCTATTTATTTGTGGGGAATCGAATGTCTTGTTGATTCATGACAGTGTTCATCTAAGTCTGTCTTGTAGAAAGGAAAACTTAACCATTTCTTAACTGACTAATTTTCAATTGTTGAGTCATACATCATTATGAAATGTTTTTTAGATGGACTCTTCTTTTGCACTCAACGGATGCTTTCTTCCTTCTCTATTTGGTCATTATTAAGGGGTGATATTTTTATAGTCTTACTTTATTTTGACGGAACAAATGGTTTCAGATCAATGACTGAAATCTTCAATGATATAGAAAGATTCATTGAGTTTGCAAGTAAGTTAATAACTGTTTTGTTGGGTAGGACGTTGACTCTTCTTTTCTAAAGATGTATATGAGAATTTGGTTTAACCAAATGATAAAGGAAGTTCTAAATTGTTTACTTTTCAGCTCATTCTCCTTTCTTTATATAAAACATGTCTTTGGTTTAATTGAATCAATTTTATTACTTTTATTAATTAATTTATTAGTAATTGGTACTAATTACTTCTCCACTTAAATCTTATTTAAGGAAATTAATAATTGTTTCTGGGAAATAATCTTCTATTGTTAATAAGATGCCTAATCTAGGAACCTAGGTTATATTTATTTAACCAAGAATTAGGCTACCACATCTGAATTGTGAATCTCTTATTTAATTTGTTGGATGATTCATCTTTAAAATGTTAAGATGCTGAAATGAACTTAACTATACATGTTTTCTGGAAACTTGGTAAAGATGACAATAAGGTCTTTGATTCTGAAAGTAACTCACTTTTTGTTTATATAGTGAAGTTAATTCTATATTTCAAATTCAGGAAGAATTATGAAATAATTTAATGACAAGAGTTGTTATTTTATATAAATAAGTAATTTTTTGGGACAATACTTATCTGATATAATGTAGTTGTTGGCTAATCATGTTATGATATTTTCTTAAAAGTGAATTTAGATTGTTAATTGTTCTTCTTTTATGGTTGTTATTACTTATGTTTTATTTGAATGATTACATCAATTGCTTCATTAAAGAAAAGTTATTTTAATGGAACAATAAGTGGAATGCACTTCGTTTTAATGTTTAGTGCTTACCATGCTCGGTTCAATGAACTGACTCATGCTAGTAATTTTTGCACATGGACTTTGTAAGTGAGAAAATAAGGAAATAAATTTTATGATGTACTGGTTGATTTAAAGTATGGCTCTTTTATAGATAACTTCGATTCATTATTGACTTGTATTGAAAAAAAAAATATTATTTAATGATCTTAATATTGATTGATATGGAGTTTGTCTGAGATGCATAGTCTTGTAAATTGTGTATTTTATCATGATGAATTGAAAAGGTTAGAGATTTACTTTGAATTGTTGTGTAATTTCTCTTGTACATTTTATGAAGGAAGTTGGAATACTATCTTGTTGATATTTTGCATATCTATTTGTATTCTTATTTCTATTGTCATTTGATAAGTTGGATGAAGAGAAATAGTTCAATCTCTCATACTAAGGTGTAACTTACTAAATTGCATAGGAGGACGTTATTTATCTAAAAAAATATAGTATAATAAATGGATGTTTAATGAACATACAATTAAAGTGTAGAAAGAGGGAAAGATAAAAAAGGGTATGAGTTCACCATAATCTAGCAAAATGCATTCACAACAATATTCCAAGCATACACAATGTTAGTGAATCCCTACAATAACATAATAAATAGACACAATATTCTTGTAGAAAGATTAAAGGGGCAAGAAGAATGCAAGAGAACACAGCATGGGAAGATACATCCACAAACTGGTATTTTATTGCTTCATGATATGCACAGTTCAATCTATTACAAGATAAGGGCCTGGATCACCATGTAAGGAGTCCACTACAAGGGCCTATAGCACACTAGATTCACAAAGCAATTTTGACAGAGCTTTGCTATCCAAAAAATCTCTTTACAATGAGCCCAACACTCCAATTTATAGAAAAATGAGAAGGAAAAGAGAAGGGGAAATGGAAATCCCGAAATATGTCCTTCAACCACATGTAAGAGGCATTAAATTGAGTGAAATGATTATAAATTACTTGAAAAAGGCTCCCCATACTGTCCCATGTGCTGTAGCAGAGAAAGAATGATGACCATGCCTCTTAAATGCACTCCCAACCACCAAATGAAACACTGTTCTGAACCCGGCCACGTTTTCTTAAAAATATTGATCAATATGTCATCAAATCTAGAATTTCTTGATTTTTGTGCGTCAGTATCAGATCCATGATTCCAACGGTACCAATTTTGTGTGATTTTGTTGAAAAATGCAAAAGTTATGGCCTTCTGAGTGCGGGCAGCTATTTTGGGTCTAGCAGGCGTTTTCTGTCATTTGACGGGAATGAACATTAACTTACTGGAGCCGAATGTGTTTCTCTTAATTAAATATATCTACCCTCATTAAAAATAATAAATCCAGTTTCTGTGGCGTAGAGGACGTCGTGCTCGTTCCAGGAAGTCTAATTTTGTGAAAATCATAGCTCGAAGTCAAAAGTTATGGCCGCTTGAAGTTTCGCAGGTCAAACGTTGACTTTTCCTCTTCTGTCTTCGGCCATTTCGAGCTTTCGCATCCCATTGCGTCCCTCACGTAATTTTGTTATTTTAATGGAACAATAAGTGGAATGCACTTCGTTTTAATGTTTAGTGCTTACCATGCTCGGTTCAATGAACTGACTCATGCTAGTAATTTTTGCACATGGACTTTGTAAGTGAGAAAATAAGGCAATAAATTTTATGATGTACTGGTTGATTTAAAGTATGGCTCTTTTATAGATAACTCCGATTCATTATTGACTTGTATCGAAAAAAAAAAATATTATTTAATGATCTTAATATTGATTGATATGGAGTTTGTCTGAGATGCATAGTCTTGTAAATTGTGTATTTTATCATGATGAATTGAAAAGGTTAGAGATTTACTTTGAATTGTTGTGTAATTTCTCTTGTACATTTTATGAAGGAAGTTGGAATACTATCTTGTTGATATTTTGCATATCTATTTGTATTCTTATTTCTATTGTCATTTGATAAGTTGGATGAAGAGAAATAGTTCAATCTCTCTTACTAAGGTGCAACTTACTAAATTTCATAGGAGGACGTTATTTATCTAAAAAAATATAGTATAATAAAGGGATGTTTAATGAACATACAATTAAAGTGTAGAAAGAGGGAAAGATAAAAAAGGGTATGATAAACCCTAACACTTAATCATGTAGAGGAAGACTCTTCCTCTCTTAAAAGAATGTAAAACAAAAGAAAGGTGTTTTGATATAGTTAATCATGTAAAAAAAGGGTATCTTAAACCCTAACACTTAATCATGTAGAGGAAGACTCTTCCTCTCTTAAAAAAAATGTAAAACAAAAGAAATGTGTTTTGATCGTTAATCATTTAGACTTCATTTTCAATGAAGTCTACTCTAGTTGAACCTGTGTGGTTGCTACACCTTCCTTGAATAGTTGAGTTACATTAAAGTTAACCTTATGATGTTGGTTGTCCTGTTTTTGGATAACTGTTTGTTAAGTCTAAGTTGATGAACATAAAAAGCAATCATGAGTTAACAAAGTTCTTCAATATTAATCAATCAAATATGGATGAAGAATTTAAGTAGTGTTGGATTGAGGTTTTCGCAAGGTTGCTGTAATTTGAATCTTAATTCTAAGTAAATTAAGGGAAATGACCTCCTTGAGGTGTGTATATCATAATACAGTGGTTTTTTCAGATGTTGACATATGCCAACTGTAGAACTGTACCTTTGTGAAGACTTGGGTTTTCATGTGGATACAGTGTTGCATTTGACATTTTGTAACACCCTTTAGTGTAGGTTCATCTAGCTCTACTCAAATTGGTACTTGAACTTAGTTTCCCTCTAGGTCAGGATTAGTAATATGATTTTGCATAGGAATTAATGCACTATGACTTGGGGTTACCAGGCACATTCATTCGACTTAAGTCGAATGAGTATGACCACATACCATAAGTCATCATGAGTGGCTCCCTATACCAAATTATGTCACTAATCTGGGCTAGGCATAAACCTTAGACAAGTGGACTAACATAAGTTAGAAAAGACCATTCTAGATAACAGATGAGTGGGGTGAAGGACGTATTCTGCTTAGATGAATATGTCTTCTAAGAATAGTAACATGAACAGTATGTTGGAAATCTTTGGCCAAAGTATCGCAAGTTGTTGGTTGCATTTTCCTATGTCACCTAGTTTAAAGAACGTGATTTCATATGAATATTGCTAACAAATTTCTAGATAGGTTCTTTAAACATGTCACTCGGTACCTAGATTAGGGTAAGAAAGCCAAGTATGCGAACTATACATAAAATTATTCAATACTTAAACACAAACATGAGAGATTGGTAATTCACCGAGTCATTTACAACTGTATATGGTTATATTTTATGAGATTGATTGGCATGGAATGTTTGTTTTAAATTATGTTTTATTTAGAATAGAGAACATTGTGTGAAAATAAATTCCCTTGTTTCTAAAGTCTTAAAATGGGAATGTTATAACCCAAGGAGCAAAATGACCATCATAGTGAGTATGAAGTATTTCACTTTCCATCTGTATAAGAGGATTCAATAATGGATTATCAAGATAATGTTGAAAGTTATTCCCATATTGTTTCCTCAACATGGACCCATCAAGAGGATGATATGGATTTTGATCTTGAAGGAGTTCCATTCCCACAAAAAATTGGCATCTTCTACTTGTCATAATGTTTCGTGAATAAAGTGTTCCCATTCTTATAAGAAATAGACTCTTGGACAACACAAAACATGAAAGGAGTGATAAACAATGTACCAAGTTAATCAAGACATGGATGGATCAGATATTAATGGCACAACATGAATATTCTTCCCATGAGAATGAATGTGAGCCTATGGTGACCTTATAAGAACCATCTGTGGAAGATATATTTAAGGCTATAGAAGAGACCGAAGACCCTCAACATATTCTAAAACTCTTCGTTGGGGCTATGGAGATACAAGTTAGGTATGAGTCTATTTTCCCCTCTTATTTTAACATGTCAATGTTTGATGTCAGAACAGAGTAGTTGTTTGAATTTGAATATTTCCCCAATGCCTTGGCGGATGAGAATGAATTTGAAAGCAACTCTGTCTCTTTCACACAATGTGAAGAGGTTTGTGAATGGAAAAGGAGGAAGGCTCTTGAATATACTTTGAATATCCTCAATCTTGAAAATAATATTTTTTCCATGGAAGAAGATAATAGAGAGAATAGTGAGCTGATTTGCATTGAAGAAAGATGTTCAGAGAAAAGTGAAAATTTACATGGTTCTTGGGAATTTTTGGGAAATCATATGCTTCTCCACTTCAAAATATTCGAAAAATGTAGAACAAGAGTTCCTATGGCCATATACACTAGAGGGTAAAGAACACATCTATAAAAAAATTGAGGGTGGTAATTTTGAGAATGATATCAAGATGATCCTCGAGTAGATGGATATTGAAAACACTTGCTCAGAACAACAAATCAGGATGTTCAGATAAGCTATCAAATGGGAGAGAAATCATTTTTCTCTCACTCTTTCTAGGTTCCATGTTGATGTAAAATTTGATTTAATGTGGCAATTCAAAGAGGAAAAATATATTCCCACTCTTGAAAACATGGAAGAATGGTGTTATATGATTGTAGGATGTCAAGCAGAAGCATCAAGATACAAGAGTTCTGACAAAGTGATGAAGTTTTTTGTGAGTGTAAGAACATTCTCACTGTAGTATCAATATGAAGATGGAATCTTGGCTGGTCTTCTTCTTCTCAAGCCATCCAAAGCCATCATAAGAGCATGGTTTGATCTGATAACAGTCTTTGTATCTAAAGCATCACACTTTAGTCCTTTATTCCATGATGCCATGTACTTTTCCTAACCCATCTTTGGGTATGTGTATATTCTTTTCCCACCTCTATAAATATATCTCCCCTTTTATATAATTTACCTTTCCTATTGTGTGTCTTTCCCTTTCTGTTTATATTGTGCATTTCCTTCCTTGTTTGGTGTGTGTAATGGGTGTTGTTATTCCTTTCATTTAATTAACTCTTTCTTGAAGTCATATTCAAAGCAGGGGGTGTCTAAAGCTATATGCAAAAATAAATTTTAGTGATCTAGTAATTGACTGTAGGTATATGTTATAATATTTTCTAGGGGTTTTTATAGTGTCTCTAGGCTTCCATGATGAAATCCTTATCATCTCTATGTTATAAGAAACTTGTTTAAATAAACGCTCATTACTGAAATGAATTTCTTTGAAATAAACACACAATGCAAAAGAAAACACACTTTTCTTGGAAATAAACACATGGGTAAAATTTTTGTGAAAATCTTGTAAGGAAATGAAATCCTAGTCTATAACACCTATAGGGACAAGTATAAAACAAAGTGTAATTTAAAGAATCAAAGACATTTACAATAGTAACATATCTACACTATTTGCTCTAGAAATATAAATACTAATGAAATAAGAATCCTAGTTCTTAGAGGAGTGGGCCCTTGCTCCACCTTGAATCAAGATTTTTCAAAATAATATTATGTCAAAACAAAGTGGCTATTTTATTGTTGAGATATTTTATCTTACAAAAATGTACTAAATCTTTCTATCTCTCTATCTCTATGTGTTTATATATATATATATATATATATATATATACATTCTCTTTAATCTATCTACAGGTCTTTTCAAAGATGCATTTATAGCCATAGTTGTTCTACCGATTCAAATGGAACCAAATTATGCCCAAATTAGATGTTGAATTTGGAACCTTGTTGGATGTATAGTTATCTAATAAGTTATCCCTGGATCTTCGAGTATGAAGAATAAAAAATCTTCTAAGTTGCTCCTGATTGAAAGGATTCATTGATTTCTCTATCATTGGATGTCATCAAAATAATTGATTCGCATTAGTTCTGGAACTTTGGAGAAGTTCCGGAACTAAAGTGGAATGTTCTTGATCTAACCGTGAAACTTCTAGAGCTAAACACAGGAGTTTTGGAACTAAGTGTTGGGGTTCAGGAAATAAGTCTAAAAGTTCTGGAACTAAATGATAGAGCTCATAAACTATGTGATAGAGTTTTGGAACTAAGTCTAGAAGTTCTGGAACTAAGCCATATTGAAGCCAAGGATTCCAAAAACATGTTGATTGCTTCATACTCCATTCTATGACTAATTATGACCTGTTTTATTACAAAAACTTAATTTCCACACACTTTGTAGAGAATTATAGATCTTTTAAAATTTAGAACTAAATTCAACAAAAGATGGACAATTACATCCTAACTTACATTAGATCAAACAAATGTCACAAAATGTAGTCAAACTTGATTAAAACGAGAGTAAAATAAGATCATTAATTGAGTATTAATGAGACATATTTTGGCCTTATCATCTCCCCTGTACTTACTTATTTGTAAGTCCCCTTAAAAAAAAATCTTCAAATCTTGGGTTGTCTATTTTTCATTCCAATTGACTGCTCAAGTCAAATGGCTAAAACTAAATATCCCAGTGTTTTAGTTCAGAAGTACTATATCTTGATCTTGCTACTAATTTCCTCTTCCATTCATCAAATTGAGTGGGACATTGAGGCTTTCTATTTTTCCATAGAGACATGGGAGTGAAAAGAAGGGGAGGCCTTGTTCTCATTCCCTAAATATGCCCCTATGTTTTTCATTGACCTAATGGATTAGTGTGCAGAAGGCTTTAGCTCTTTCTAAGCTCCATATTAATTTTTTTGGGAGATATTACTTCTCTTTTTCTCAATGCAACTTTGAGAAACTCCCATCTTTTCAAACGTTCATCATAAATTTATTCAAATTTCTCCTCCTCATAAGAGGTGAAGCCATCAACATTTTTCTATAAACTGGCTAGATAGTGTGCCTTGAGCCAGCTATCAAAGGCATGGGATCTAAAATGTATAGCGAAGGTAGATGGTTTGCCATAGTGACCCCTCATGCAGAGACCAGATGAAATGGGTTTTAATAGGTGCTCAGAATCTCTCTTTCCATGTAACCTAATTTTGAAGAATAGAAACAAATGCATTCAGCTGGCTTTCCCCTACATATAAATTGGTCATAAAACGTGTGTTCTTTTCCAGTGTAAGATTGTAGAGATAGAATTCACATAGAATATTTTTCTACTCTGTACTAGTTGAATAATATTCTATCATGAAATCATATTCATCTTTTATTCATGTGGAAGGAAAAATGCAATTCTTGAAAGCTACCAGTGAATAAATTTTTCTTCTAAAAAGATACTATATGCAAGAGAAGTTCTCCTGCATTTAAGTAATTTTTCACTCATCATGAAAACCATTTATATTTTTTACAAGACATTTAAATTTATCTTCTTCGTCTTTATAAAAATTTTCTTCCCATTTATTACTTGATTTATTTTCTTCTTCCATCTTGTTCCTCATGTCCTCATTTGATGTTTTCAATTCATTAAGTTTCCTGCAAGTATCATCCCACAACTATTTAAGTGGCCAGTAAGTTAGTTCAGTCTATACAGATAGTGTTGACATAACACTTGGTCTTCAAACAAATTGACATTATTCATCTTTTCCATCATATTTTGTTTGACCATTATCACCTTTTTAGTCCTATTTGTGAGCTAATATTTTAGTTGCTCAATGAGCATTTCCATCTGTTCTAACTTGAGTTTGAGGAATTTTAATTCTTCATCCTTCTCTCTGATGATGAGTTCTGCTCTGGAAAAAAACAGAGTCTATTTTAAATGATTTTTTTCCTCCTTTTCTAAAATTTCATTGGGAAATGAACATTCCTCTTCTACCAAAGGGTATTTCCTGTTCCATTTCAAGGATGCCATTTCCTCTTCTTCACGTGACTGTGCTATTGGTTCACCAAACTCGTTAAAATCATGTTCTTCAAATATTTCATCTCTCTTCTCCATCTCATTTTGGCTTGGTCTAAGAGGATTCATGGCCATGCTGCCCAAAATATCAGTAGCTTCTTTTTCTAACCCATCATGTTCTTTCATCTCTTCTAGAATTTCCCTAGATCTCTTATGAATTCCTCTTCTTTAGGGAGCTTCAAAAAATTTTGGAATTGGGTTTCCTCCTAGAGCTTCTTCTAAATTTTACTTCATGCTCTAGCTTAGGTGAACTATCACTGTCAGAGAAAGATATTAGTTCTCCTGGCACTGTAGTAGAGGAAGGAGTTTCTTTGACAGGCACAATAGATTCTATAGCTTTAGTCCTTTCAAATATCCTTCTTTTTGGTACATTACCCCCACCGATTTCTTTCTTTCCTTTTGCATGGGTGTAAATTTCTAAATTAATTGTAGAAGAAAAAGGGGTTGGTATTCCACTCTTAATAATATCAGGTTTTTTCTTAAACTTGTTAAGAAACTTTTCTCATATTTCTTCTCCATTTTTCTTTGAAAGAAAAGGGTGTTGGCATACCAAATGGATTAGCCCATGATGTCTGATTGTTCCAATCCCCAGGAATACCTTTGAGCCATTGTCTGGATGGAGTCAAAAAGGAATCCTAGAAGATTTACTATATATTCTAGTTTTGAATTCCCATATATATGATATATTAACATCTTAAGGACTTCTCTTCCCATGGTTCCAAATTTACCATCACAAGTTAAATACTTAACTACCCAAAATTCCACCCAGTCAAAGGGTTTGGGAAATTTGGTCCTTTTGACCCCCTTTATAATTTTATCGATGTTATAGATATAGTGGGGTTCAGATTCCCTCTCTTGTATCAAGGTTTCCACTATATCTGTAAGGGTTCCCTTAACACGTTTTGGGACTTACACAATTGGTATTCCAGACACATTACTCATTGCATTGACACTAAAAGGAATTATAATTATTCTAACTTTAGTTATGGATTCTTCTAAATTTACAAGGAATTCTCTTACCAATTCATTATTGTACCTCGAGAACATTTTCAGGAACTGTAGCCACCCTACTCATCCAAAAATGGCTGTCACTTCTTCAGCTGCAAGAAGTTGGGTATCATCCTCTGGCTTTAACTTCTTTTTAATCCCCATAGAAAAGAGGACGATTTGAATTATTTTCTCTTCAAATTCAGAGTTAGATGTAGAACTACTAGATTTAGCTACAGAACTATTGTATTTAGTTGTGGAATTGTTGTGTTTATATGTGGAATTGATGGATTTAGTTGTGAAATTATAATACAATTCTTCTGGTTCCTCTTCAAAATTCTTCTACAACTTCTTCTCAACTTCATTTATTCCGCCCAAATGATAGGTAATTTTAAATGCATCGCCACTTTCTTATTCTATCAACATCAACCTCATGATTACTTTCTTTTAATCATAATGCGTAATAAATGACTCATCATACTGACCTTTTAAATCAGGTCTAATCACACATGCGAACTTTTAATTTATCCTTTAATAAGTTCAAGACATAATTACCATCCTTTGCTGATGTAATCCCTCTGTCTTGATGACTCATCATTCCTGAAAGTGAACAAGGAAAAATGGTTAGGAAAGACAACTGGAATTCAAACAAATTCTTTTTATTTTTTATTAGCCATTTGTTGAGGAGACAAGTCACCATTGTTGGTTTTCAATTGACCTTTGAGAGCATTTTTTTGGGGAAGAGAACACCATTTACTGGTTTTCATTCTTTCCCTTTATTTTTATTATATTTATTTATTTTTTGGGGGAAGAGAATGCCATTTTCTAGTTTTCATTCTCTTCCCTTTATTTTGGATCCATGCATCTAATTATTTTATCATATTGGAAGAACTGAGTTCTTCCATATGAAAAAATTATTTGTCTGCTTCAACCTACTTCAAGAATTAATCCCTAGTAGGAGGATTCCTTTAAAGTTTTAGCCTATGTCCATTGACCAAAAGTTTCCTTCTACTCCTATCGATGGCAAGTAGCTGAATAGAGCCATTGTCAAATATTTTCTCAATCTGATAGGGTCCCAACCATCTAGTTCTCAAATTTTCATTGAATAGTTAGTACTTGGAATCAAACAGTAAAGCCAAATCCCCTACCTTGATATGCCTTTTCTTGGTGTAGACACTAAAATTAGGTCACACTCCCCTTTCGTCCCTCGACATATAAACACCCTTTATTACATTTACCTACCCATGACCCCCTTCACCCCACTAATATTAATTTAATTAATTTAATTAGATTAATGCTTTATCCTCACTATATTTATTATTTAAATATCTTATTTAAATAATATCTACACATACAATTCACTTAGACACCTCATCAAGCTAACTCAATCCAAGACCTATTCTTAGCAAGTTACCATAACTAACTAAGACTTACCCAAACCCTAAAAATCAATGCCTACCTCCCCTTTTACCATATTCTTGCATGCTCACATGAGGCTCTGAGTCTAATCCATGGGATAATGACATGAGATCCGAGGAAATAAGGAGGATCTCCATAAGTTTAGTAAACCTAGGAAATCCCACCTTGACCGACGTCGGTTACCCCTAACCATCGTCGGTTAAGCTGGACCACTATCAGTTACCCCTTTTAACCGAAAACAACCTTATTCTCAAAGTTGGAACTTGGAACTTGGAAGTTGGAAGCAATAAAGTTGACGAACAAGAAAAAATCTTAGAGAGATAACGTGTCTTCAAAGAGCCAATTCTAGCAAGAACTCACATCCAAGGAAGGAGGTTGAGCATCTTCTCCTACATAGCTAGCCTAGCCACATTCTGATCTATCCAAGCAAAGAGGAGCGTGCATGCAGCCCATGCAGAAGATTTTCTTCAGTTGGTGATCACTTGTAGCCTTCAAACCCATCATCAACACCTCTATCCTGCACACACAGACCTTCAGGAATGAAATCTCAGTAAGTACAACATCATACTTTCCTGGTTATTTCATTTCATCATTATTTTATCATCCATTGTTAATTTTTCTCCCTATTGACCTTCTCCAACATTTTCACCTCCATAGACTCATTAAAACCTCGTAAAATCCTATTCTAGTCAGCCAATACCTCATCCCGACCCACCAAATCCTTTGTGCAATCACAAAGGAGACAAAAACCTCATTCTATGACATTTCCAGATCTCACAGTAACTGGTGTTGGTTATACCTAACCACGGTCAGTCACCCCTGACCGACACTAGTCTCTGTGTTTCCCCTCACAGCCTTAAATAGAGACTTAACCACCTAATTTTACCTCACCCTCACTCACCTGTGACCTACCTGAGACCTTTATCAGACTTGTAGAGATCCAGAACCAATCATTTGACCTTTGGATTCTATTCTAGCTTAGCCTGTTAGATTAGATATATTTTCTTATTATGTTCTAAGTCAGATACCTAAATCATTTAGAAACAACAATAGAATTTACTTTTTTTCCAACATTAATTTGTTTAAAATAGTGGACTGATAGCCATCTAGGAAGTAGCACACTTCTCAGGTCTAGCTCATGCTAGGCAGTTCACTACCCATATTGTTTAATTCTTTCTGGTGGTCTTGCTTTCATTACAGGTAGTTCTTAGTAGCCAAAAGGAACCTCACATAGTCAACTGTGGATTCAAAAGTCATACGCATGCAACAACCTGTCAACCAAGTTTTGAATAGGTATTCCTCCTACGCCCGTTACCCTATCTGTTTCGTCAACGATTCAAGGAAACAATATAAGAAAAAGGTGAAACATTTTGGCATGCCTAGTGGGACCCATCAGAGGTTCCTTGCATTTCATTCATTCCTAGGAAAGAATTGTGTGTTTGTTTCCTTTCTAAAAAAAAGTGTACACACTAATTTTCTTCCCTGGTAATCCACTTCGTCTAACTATTTTCTCCAAAGGAAACCTTTTTTTGGTGTATTTAAAAAGAATCTATTCTCCATGTTTTCTACATTATAGTGAAAGAGAATCCCTCTTCCTCTTCATCTTATTGTGTCATCCAATTTCACATTTTTGATTTGGGTTTTAAAATCATTACATTTCATTCTGATTTTCTGCATTATCTCACATTAAATGAGGGTAACCTATATGCTGGAGGTCATGACCAGCTGATGGTTGATAAACGAATCATAGAAAAGCACTTCTATCTTTTTGTCTTTCTCTAAGACTTACCAAACCACAAGAAAATTCAAATACATATATTTTTAAACAACATCTTACCTAGAAGAAGTTGTAGGTGATCACATGATCACGACATAGTGAGTACCCAACTTGCTGCTCTGTCGAGTCATACTTCAGAGCGAAGCATGCCCCTACCATAACATACCTGAAACCTCACCCTTTAGATCTCCTTCTTTATAGGAAACCATCCTAACCAAAAACTCTATTTCAAAATTCATGTGTCAATCCCTAAATAACATAAGCTAAACAAACATAATAGAAAAGGGCACTCTTAGGATCACATTTTCTTAGTGTTTCTATTTGGCTTGTGTTTTGAGGTGAAAGATCATGTTCATCACCTTTTTGTTCATCCTTGCATGCTCCTCATCACAGTTGGTGTATTATGGCTTCACCTGAGTGTGCTTCGGCCATATCACAAGCATTCCCAGAATTCTGGGTTTGATTCCACATCAAATTTTAATTCACAACCACTTTTTCTCATCACTATTTGAATTTCATAGTAACTATAATCGGTTACCTCTGACCACCATCAATTAAACCCAAATGATGTTGGTTCCAGGTCCTTTTGCTAACCTACTCAAAAGGACATTATCACTTCACTTTTTCCACTTTCTATAGTCTCTGTCACTGTCATTTTTTTCCATTGACATTTTACACATTCCCAGATTTGGCATACTTGTCATATTTTTCCTTCTACCTCACTGTCTATTTTCTACAGTGACCGGCAATAGTTACCCCTGATTGACGTTGGTTTTCCCTAACCAGAATTGGTTAGCCTGTTTCACATTCCACCCACCATTTATTACTTCATCCAATTTTTTCTATCACAAAATTCACCTATACATGTTGTTCTCTGTATCATTTACAGAGAAGAATCCCTACCTGATCAATACTGGTTCACATGGTATTGACCTGCAGACAAGCGAACACCCTCATGTTCCACGCCAGTTGCTAACCACTCCCACCTAGTCCTTCACCACCTTCTATTTTATCACCAGCCATGGATCCTATCTAGCCTACTAATATCGCTACCAGATATGAGGAGTTTGCATGACTCCTTAACCAGAACCATGCTGCCTTGCAGTTTTACCTCTTCCACTCGTCCACTTGAGACACATTGGGTCTGTTGATAAATGGCATACCTGCATCTATCCCCCTGACTCTCACACCCTCTTCTGCATCAGCCCCATCTAGTTCCATGCTACCCACGTCCACCTTAACCCAAGTTTTTTCGTAGTTAGATTCTATACCTACCATGACTACAACGTCTGTTTTCTCTATGGCACCCATTACATCCACCATAACCTCGATAATTACCTCAAACACAACCTCATCCACCCCTCATGTCTCACGCATACCTGTAGCTACATTCCCAGCTCCAGTGTTGGTGACCCCTACCCCATTTTAGAATGTAGTTCTTTCCATTGCACAATCATTAGCCCCTATTGCCACTAGGGTTACCACAATCCTTCCACCTCCATATACATACTACCAACAAGCACCTATTTCGTTTATTATCCATTCTGGGTATGTACCCCCTATTTCATTACCTTCTTCTCCACCACCTTACATGGTAGCTCCATACACTGGAATGCCACCCCCATTATATACTCAAAACCAACCTCCTCACGCTATAGGGGGCATAGACTCATCACAACCCACCAATGACCTAATTAAAATGATGATGGATAACATGCAGACACTAGAGGCATCAGTTTCTGGCTCCCACAACACTATCACCTATGAAGAGATTTGAAATGAGCCTATTCAACCATCCATTCCTATCAGTTCATACCCTGTGCATTGCAAAATGCATAAATTCAACTGATTCATTAGTAAGGAAGACCCATAACAACATTTGCACTTGTTTAAAAATGAGTGTTATCTGATCGCTCATGATGATTCCTTACTTTTGAGAACTTTTCCCATGTCCCTCACTAAACCAGCAATAGATTGGAATAGTGGGTTACCCAAACACTCCATATTTTCATTCAATTAGGTAGCCCAAGCTTTTTTGGATCATTTCTCTATTAATATCTCCAAGAGGGTTACCATGACCGATCTATATTCCACACGTCAGTACAAGGATGAATCTATCATAGATTTTTTCACTCGTTGACATAGCCTGATTAATCAACTTACCTTTTAAATGCCACAAACTAAGCTCATCAAGATCTTCACATGAGCTTACGCCAGACATATCTCCCCGACCTTGTAGGTCCAAACTTTCTGAACATTCGATGAGGCATTCACTATGGCATGAAAGTTAGAGATTCAGGCCATCGAAGAGAAGAAAATCCAATTACGAAATAAGAATTTGGAATTCAAGTTGAATGAAACCTCTTCTTTTTCTAAACCACCAAAAAAATATTCAAATGCTAAAGGTACCGCTAACACAGTGGTACTCAAGGCCATCCCATCTCATCAGTCCAATCAAGCTACACCCTCATCTAATCTATCACCCGTCTAAGATTTTCGATTCAGACAAGAGCAACGAAAATATAAACCAATTGGGGAACCTTACTCTTCTATCTTAGAGAAGTTGATCAAAGCTAGTGCCATCACCCTTCCACCCATAAAACTACACACTGGTTTTGACCCTACTCGCCCCATGCCTACATGGTATAATGGACAATATTTTTGTAACTATCTACGAGTGAAGGGTCATAGTGACAGAAACTACATCACTTTTAAGAATATTGTCCAAGAAATGCTCAAGAAAGGTGAGTTAAATGTGGATAATCCCAATGCCACCCCCAACCAAAATCTACAAATCTTTAAAAACCCATTTCCCAATCATGCCCCTTCATCAAATAAAATAGGTGAGACATCCACTCATGATACCCATACCCGTGAGGTTCACGCAATATTTAACGAGGTACCTGTCACTTCTCAACTACCTCATATCCCTTCCAAAGAGGAAATCCTAGCCCGAAATCCTCCTCCCACATTGGAACCAGCCATCACTATTCTTTCACCAATAGAAGAACACCTTTCATCTCCTACATCACCTACGGAGGAGTCTTCTGCTAACATTGAGACCATCTCACCCCTAGCTTCTCCACCTAGAGAACCTTTACCTACCGTACCTCCTAAACCAATAGAGGAGATCCCATTACCTCCTCCACCCATAGAGGAGCACCCATTATATCCTCCACCCACAGAGGAGCACCCCTTACCTCCTCCACCCATAGAGGAGCACCCATTACCTCATCCACCCACAGAGGAGCACCTATCTATTCCTCCATTTATAGAGGAACTCCCATCATCTCTTCCACCCATTATAGACCCAATGGAGATACCTTTGCCTCTTGGCAAGCATTCTCCATCAACTACCCAACATCCAACAGACCTACTTTCAGCTCTCTCACCTACGGAAGTTGAATCTGGCCGATTCCCCATCTCTAAGATGCATTTTATGGGAATTCCCATTAGGTCCTCACCAACACCACCCAAAAACGTGCCATTCTCATGTTGGCTGATCACTTGGATTATGTGGATAGGGATTTATTATGGGGGTGCCTCTTACTCCTTCTCTCAACACAGATGTAGAGATCCCTCGATGACACCTCCACTATATACCCAAAAACATTTCCACCCATCAAACCTGTTAGCGCTTACACCACACCTTTACCTATAACCTAACCTATGCCTAAACCCAAACCCATACCCACAACATTTACCTCCACTAAACCTATTACCACTTTAGGGGTCACATAGACCACCAACCTTACTCATCCACCTATTAAAATTGATTTAGCTACAACCTCCAATGTCAATACCACACCTACCCTGACACCTAAACTAAAGAAACAAACTCCTTGGCCTCATACCTCGACTACATCAATCACACCCACACTTTTCCTGTCTGCCTTAAGACCTCAGCTGCCCAACATGGTCAATCACCATTCACCCATTCATAAACCAATAACATAACAACCTATTCCATCATCACAAACCTCTAACCTACCCAGGTACACAACATGACTTATATCTACACCTGCAGTCTCTTTACCACCAATAACTCTGATACTTTCAGCCATTACTTCACTACACACCACACTTAAGTCATTGTCCCTCACACCCGACACATGACCCACATCATCTACCTTCATAGCACCCTCGTTATCCTAGTTGGTAACTCACCCTCTTCCTCAATCTGCTTTTCCTTCTAGACCTCTTACACCCACATCACCTTTACCCAAGAAGATACAACCCAAAAAACAAAACCCCACTACCCCATAACAACGTAGTAAAAACAACCACACACCCTCCTACCCATTTATCTACTATACCCCTACCCAAACGAACCTGATCGATACCTCAAACCACATCGATGGATAAACCCATAGCTCGACCCATTCCTACACTTCCAAAAACAATTCCTTGACAACCAATCACACCTACACCCAAACCCACATTCACTTCCCATTGTGATACACTCGCAGGGTCCTATGCCAAAATTTTAACCAACCTCCTTGAGAATTTTGTTATCACATTACCGCCAATCTGACCTTACAACCCCCTCAAACCCAAGCCAAAGGGGTTTGATGATACCAAAATATGCGCATACCATCATGTGTTATGGCATGATGTGGAGAACCGCAAGGCCTTGAAAACCATCCTTATCTAATTGTGTGCACCCAACACCAACTTTGATGACAGTGACCTTCTTGACAAGGATCCTACTTCACCAACACCCATTCCCACACTACCCACTCAACAACCACAACCTCTAGCCTCACAGCTCCCAGAACCACACACAAAATTTGTAATTAACATGGTTCACATCAAAGAACTTGCCACGCCACCACCCAAATGTCATTGTGCTCAACTAACCTCAAATGGATTTTATCCTCCAGTAGGTTTTTTCCCTGCCTATTGTCATACCACTTACCCTACACCTTCTCCATTTGAAAACTTCCCTCAAATCAACATGGTACATGTCACTACGCATACACAAAGGGTAAACAAAAGGTAGCTAACCCACCAACCAATCCTCTACCCAACATACCATCTGCCCCCATACCTAAAATAACTATCCACAGCCCCACATACCCCATTTCTAACGGTGTCACACATCACACCATGCTCAAACTACTACACCAATCTTCCCTCAAAATGTCCTTATACGACCTCATCCATACCTAAAAATCCCATCATCAAGCCCTCATGGAGGTTCTTCAATCTATCAAGTTTTTACCCAATGACCCTACACCCAGAGCCTCCATTATCACACCCCATAATGTATCCTCTCTCACCAAATTACCATATTCATCCTCACCTCACCTTGTCCACCAAATGGCCTCCATTAGCTTCTTAGAAGCAGAGATCGCACCATACCAAGATGATGACCCGGACCCAGCCCTCTTCATCTCTATCCACATTGATCACATATGGGTACACCAATTGATGATTGATGGAGGTGCTTGCATTAACATCATTTCATCCCATGCATTTTCTCAAATGTGCATAAATGACCATTACATGAACAAACATCAGGTCATGTCATGTACATTCAATGATGCTATTACCTCCACACTAGGCAATGTCATCCTGCATGTACGCATGGGCCCCCTCACTGTTCTAGAATTTTTTTATGTTTTGGAGGGGGAATTCCAATATAACTTGTTGCTTGGTAGACCCTAGATTTGTGTCATGTGTTACGTTCCCTCTGCTTTTCATCTTTGTGTAAAGTTTGAACACGAAGGACACACTTATACAATTCCAGCTGACCCATCACCTTTCAAAATATGTAACATGCTTTACCAACCCAACAATGTGCTCATACCTGTCAAACCATCTACTTCCGTAACCAATACCGCTTCACCTACACCTCCACCTACCAGTACAACCACTACTTTCACTGCACACACCTCCTCTATGCGTACCGCTACTATAACCTCCACGACTGACCCATTGGCTACCCAATCCATTAACTCTACCTCCACATCGACCTCCAACACATCATCCATACCAGCTACTTACATACCAACCACTGATCCCTTGGAAGGTGTTTTTCAACACCTCACTCTAAGGGAGTATCGCTTATATAGTGTCAACACATTCCTTACTCTACACGTGTATGGAAGCCTTCACCAACACCCTCGCTATGAACACCATATAGGAGAATGCATCCTTTATGGTCCTCATCTTAATACTAGTCTCACCTATGGGGGACTTGATACTACCACCTACAAACCTGAACCACCATCACAACCCTGCCCATTTTCCATTGACTTCCAATCACTTACCAATCATCTTTTCACCCACACCTTCTTGCACCATTGTGCATGGAAGGTTTTTGGATTTGGATTTTATGAGCAAGGCCACCATACCGTTATTCCATATACCACCACAAACATAATGACTAGAGTAATATTAGCTTCCCTGAACCTCCTACCAAATAGGGCCATATTGAGATCATTGTAGACCCTAGCCCTTTTCAACATTCATCACCACCCTCACTGATGGAGTCGATGGATCCTGAATCTATCCCTCCTAAAAAAAAATTTCATAAACACCATTTCGTTGAGGCCTTTGACTTATAAATGCAACGGCGATGCCCCTTCCACTCTCCCATTCCTATATCCTGAGATGATCAAAAATGACACGCCTACCATTAATTTCATTCAATTTCAGGATGATGAATCCATACTCACCTACCTTGGTGCAAAAGACTCATATATTCATCGGTCGTTACCCTCTGAGATGCAAACCATGTTGAATGAATCGACTATTGAGATCAACATTCATACTCAGGATGACCCGCACATCCTAAAGATCAGACAATATTTAGATTCTACTGAACAAGAAGCCATCACTTCTTTTCTCCAAGATCATAACCACACTATAACTTGATATTACACAGACATGCTTGATATTGACCCCACCATAGTGGTCCACAATATTGTAACCGTTACCGATGCCAAACCTATCAAACAAAAGCTGAGGAAAATGCACCCTTGCATTACTCTTCTTGTCAAAGAATAACTTCAACACCTTCTTTCCGTTTCCTTCATCCTACCCGTTGATTATTCTCATTAGATTTCTAACATTGTCCCTATTACTAAAGCAATAGGGGGACTCTACATTTACATGGAATTCTGAGACCTCAACCTCACCTATGTAAAAGATGAATTTCCCTTCCCTGGTATTGATCAACTAGTTTACCTTACCACTGGTCACAAGATGCTCTCACTCAAGGATGGTTTCTCGAGTTATAAAAAAAAATTTCTTTCCCTAGAAGATTAGCACAAGACCAAATTCATTACCCCTTGGGGAATCTTTTGCTATCGAGTCATGCCTTTTGACCTTAAAAATGCTGGTGCTATATATTAGTGTGTTATGACTTACATCTTCCATGATATCATGCATCACATATTGGAAGATTACATGGATGATGTCTTGGCCAAATCTAAACAATGCATCAAGCACCTCGCTGTCCTCAAAACCATCTTTGACTACCTCATTAAATATTGCGTCCACCTTCAACCTAAAAAGTACGTCTTTGTGGTTCTCTTGGTAAAACTTCTAGGATTTATTGTTTCCCTCCATGGTATAGAAGTTGACCTTGATAAAGTCAAGGCCATTCTAGAAATGCCTCTGCCCACTAACCTTAAACAACTTTTTAGCCTACAAGGTAAATTGCAATCCATTCACCATTTCATTTCACAACTATCTGATCGGTGTCAACCATTTCATCATCTGCTTAGGAATGATGTCTTCTTTAAATGGGATGATGACTGTCACAAATCTTTTGAGTCCCTAAAACAATACCATCTCCAACCACCCATACTCATTCCACTGAAATACGATCAACCTTTTTACCTATACATATCCACTACCGATCATTCTTTTGGATCCATGCTCACTCATCATGATAAACAACATAGGGAGTAGGTGGTTTATTACATAAGACATACTTTTTTGGACTATGAAACCTGATACAACCATCCAAAAAAGCTTTTCTTAGCCTTAGTTTTCATCACCACCAAACTCCACCATTACCTACTCAACCACAAAACCTATGTTGTGATCAACACTAACCCTTTACACTTCAAGTAAGCCAAACCTTATCAAAATCAGTGTGTCGCATGGTGGCTTATGATTTTAGCTGATCTTGACCTTGAATTAATTCACCAAAAGTCCATTAAGGGCCAGGCTATCGCTGACCAACTAGATGATGCACCTATTTCTGGGGACCAACCCTCTAATTTTGACTTTCCCAATGAGTCAATTACTACACTTTCCCTAGACGAACCCCCTTACCAAATGACACTATTCTTCAATGATTCCAAGTGTCAGAGTGCGGGTGGGGCTGGTTTTATCCTCATTCCTCTAGATGGAGAACCCATGCCTTTGTCTTTCAAACTAGACTTTGAATGTACCAACAATATTGCCGAGTACAAAGCACTCGTACTAGGTCTCCAGACAACTTATGCCTTAGATGTCAAATCAATCCACATCTTTGGTGATTCACAATTGGTCATAAACCAAGTAAATGATATGTACCAATTTCATAATGAGATACCTCAGAAGTATAAACATCATGTAGACATAATATTTACCACCTTTGATTGTTACACACTTCAAACCATCCCACGTTCAACCAACAAATTTGTAGATACCATGGCCTACTTAGCTCCTCAAATACCCGCTTCCCCTGTTGATTCCAAAATATTTTTCATCATACAACACCTCCATTCACCTTCTTATTTACCTCGTGATGTTTACTCATTCAGAGATGACATCACTGAGCCGAGTGACCTTTGGTATAAACAATAATCTAACTACATTTCCCTCTCCATCCTACCTCCTGATCTCACCCGTAGCAGACAATGCACCTTCCTTAAAAAGGTATCCCATTTTGTTATCCCGGGGGGACTCCTCTATAAGTGTGGCTTTGATGGTATTCTCTTACGATGCCTTAGAAGTACTAAAATTCCTTATACCATTAAGGAGGTTCATGATGGCATACGTGGAGATCACTTTAGTGGCCTTGTTGTTGCTAAGCGTATTCTTCACTTAGGATATTACTAGCCGACTCTTAACCATGATTGTTATGACTATGTCAAACACTATGTTAAATTTCAACAACATTCCAAACTTCATCATACACCCAGTTATGCCTTACAGGTCACTCGTGACCTTTGGCCCTTCTCTTAATGGGGTTTGGATCTTGTCTGAGAAATCAATCCTAATTTTTCCCAATGTCATCAATGGATCATAACCACTACGGAATGCTACACAAAATGGGTGGATGGCATACCACTCATCTCCACAAAAGCCAAAAAAATATGTGAGTTCATCAACCATCACATCATTTTTCACTTTGGTGTCCCTCGCCGCCTCATCATTGACAATAGAAAACAATATGAAAAACAAAACATTACAAAAACTTTGTGATGCCTTCAACATTCAACTTAGTTTCTCCTCACCTTATTACCCACAAACCAATGGCTAAGCTGAATCCACTAAAATAACCCTCAATAAAATTCCCATGAAAGTGGTTGACGATATTAGGAAGGATTGGCATACACACATTCCTTTTGCCCTATGGGCATACCGCACTAGTATTCGTACTTCCACTATGGCTACACCCTTTTCACTGGTCTATGGTACTAAGGTTGTTCTGCCTCTTGAAGTCCAAATCCCCTCACTTTACATTTCACTCCATGACATGCTTACTGATGATGACTTTTGTCAGGACCACTTAGCACAACTAGAGCTATTAGACGAACATTTTCTTAATGCTCTGGCTCACCTTCAAGTTTACCAACAATGTATTAAATGTGCTTATGAAAAACATGTTCATGAACGAACCTTCCAAGTCGGTGACCTTTTCTTGAAAGAAAATAAACATGTAACCAAAGAACAAAAAAGTAAATAGGGAAAAATTGCTCCTAATTGGCTTAGACCATACATTGTAACTCATATCTATGGATTGGGTGCCTATCATTTGTCCTCGTTAAAGGGTAAACCCGAACCTGAGCCCCTTAATGCATTACATCTTTAACCATTCTATTGTTGACTCATTGTCCTACCTCACCCTTCATCTCTCTCCACACTCATCCCTTGAGCACTATCCACTCCATCCATCTCCCTTATGATTAAATAAGAATTATGTGAGTACCCATCACTTGTTATCTTCTCTTGAATATGTGTACCGTGGCACTACACATAGCATGATTCTCATGGATACTTTTAGTCTACCTTTGGATGAGATCCCATGGTCGTTCTACCTCGACTTTTGAACAAGAGTCCTATCCTTCACCTTGGTCTTGTCCGTGATTTCAAAGACCTCCAATGGGACCAAACTCCTTGATTTAGACTTATAATAAAAAAGATGACTCCCTCAAAAGGACATCTTCCTCTTGACCAAATTGCTACTATAAATAGACTGCTCGCTCGAAGGACAGCTATGTGAAGTTTAAAAAAAAATGAACCTTCCCGTATCAATCAGCTTCACAAAGACCTTAAAAAGTACCATGTTATTTGTCCCATATAGAATTCCTGTATCGAGCAGTCTATAAAAAAAAAATCTTTTTTAGTCATGGACTTGCCCATTATCACCTTGGACCTCTTGCCTAAAAGACTTGTCACTCAAAACATATACCATTATCTACCTTTCACCCACCTTACCATTTCCACTCTCATTTCCTAAATTACCTTAAGGGACATCTTGGACTTTCAAAATTTGGTGATCTTGTGACTACTTTAACTATAGAATAGTTAATCGTGCAATGCCTTTTGGATCTTATGTTCATCACCCCCTTCACGGTATGATCCTACCCAATCAGGTGGCTCTATCTCCCCCCCTCTTATCTTTTAACCATCTTTGTTTACATTTTGATTACCTTATACAGGAATTGGTCCTCATCACTTACCTTTGGGGTCATCCTCCCCTTTCACAATAATCACCTTCACGTGCATCATTTAACCTATAATCTACCCCCACCTATTAAACCCAAACCCACAACATGCACAAAAACCTACCAACTCATTCTCATATTCTTCCATAGCTCATGGGGGAACTACATCAGCCTGAGGTCCCTTTTCGCCAGGACTATGTAGGCATCACTCCGAGGGTGTGGGGCCCTTGGAGGTTAGCTCGGCCACTCTCTACCCTAAATAATTCATTAACCATGCCTAACTCACCATTTACCCCACATTTCACTTAGTTCCCCTTTTATAACAAAATTAAAAACTAAGCCACATACATAACAATTTATTTACCATAGCATACATTTATTACACCTACCATCACTTTATCGTCACTATGCATAGATTATACAATTTTCACATATGATCCATAATATCATTCATTGCAAACCTAACTTGATCCATGCCTAAACCAACCTAACTCAGTCCATGCCTAAGCCAACCTGACTCGATCGATGCCTATAACCTAACTTGATCCATGCCTAAACCAACCTAACTCAATCCATGTGTCAAACCAACCTGACTCGATCCATGCCTAAACTAACCTGATTCCATCCATCCCTAAACTTGACCTAACTCGATCCATGCCTAACCCAACCTGAATTTGTCATGCCTAACTCACCTAATCCATTCATATCATAATGAAAGTAAAATAAAATACACATCATAACACGTAAACATCTAAACCTCATACATCTCATCATATAAATACCAGTGTATCACAACAATGTACACTCATATCAAACATAAATTTGTCTCTCATACTTCACCTACTCGTAGGTCGCTATCCAGTACAAAAATATCTTTGGCTAATAAGCTGGTATAAGGTATAAATAAATCATAATACATAAAAAATATCTTCAGCTCAAAGGCTGGTATCATGTATAAGAAAACTCATATACAAAATCTCTTTGGCACACAGGCCGGTCTCATATATAATCCATACAAAAATGACTCAACACGTAAGCCGGTCCATAGTAAGTCAATCATATCCCCATCTGATGTTAGGGAATGCTACCTATGACTGTGTCTCTCCCAACCCCTCTACCACACCTGTCTGGTGCTTGGCACATGCCTCACCTCCTATTGATGGCCCCTCTAACTGGAGCTAGCCTCTGCACACTAGTGGCCTCACCACGACCCTGTCCCTGGGCTCACCGGCCCCCTGTACTCAGAATAGGAGGGCACATCTAGCCCAACAGCTAATAAATGATCCTGATAATATCATACCTCTACTAGGGCATCCTTGAATTTGGCTATGGTCAATGTCTGTCAAGGTGCCATAGGTCTTGCTACCTGCATGGGTACCTCTACAAGGGGACTTTGTCCTTGAACCTACACTAAGCCCTGTGTTGGTACCAGAGCCTGACTCAATGCATGTGCTTGCATCTATTCCTACAGGGTAGTAATATGTGCATGTGTTGATGTTAGCTAGCCCTGTAGACCCGTAACCTGCCCTTGCGCTGTGGCCAACTGACCCTGTAAATATAGTACCTACGCCTATAGGGAAGTTATCTACTCTCCATCACCTCCTACCTCCTCTCCATCTCCATCTCCCCCTGCCTCCGCCTATGCAAGTACATGTCCCTACTCTTCTTGAGCCTACATGATCATTATATGGGCCTATAAGATGGCAACCTATGCCTCTGAACCTGTGAGTTGCCCCTGCATGATCCCTAAACCAAAGTAACCACCTACCCCTATAGGGCATCTCTCTGAACTGTGATGGTGGCTAAGTCTAGCTACTATGGCCTTGGTGGTATGGCTCTTAGCTATGCTGCCCACCACTACCTATATCCATCTACAACCCCAGCATCATCAATCTGTGTATCTACTATTTGATCCTCTTGTCTATTCAACACTGTGCGTCATGGTGGAGACATAGGTCTCTCCACCTCATCTCTCATATACTATGGGAAGGGTGGTGGTACATCCTAGACTAACCCAAACTGGTGCCTAACCCACTCTATGGGTATCCACTCATGCTCTCCCACTCTCCTCCCCTCTATCCACAGATAAAGCTATAGCCCATCTAGCTCTGTGGCCATCTGTCTGTATGAGGGGAAGCCCACATACGACCTCCAAATGATGTCCACCCTAGACAACCCCTCCAACAAGCTCTTGTAGTAAGCTACATCATGAGTAGATCTGGCACCTCAGGCCTCTCCCATGGCCAGTACCCACCACCTGCACCCAACTCTCAAAAATCTCTGTGGGAATGCATCTACAGGGGCATCCCCACTGGTCAAACACAAACAATGTGCTCGTAATCCCAACAATGTAGTAGTACGATGCAACAGATGTTAAACCTCCACAGTCACCCGTAGGACCATAGCTTTCTATATACCTAAATCAGTAATGCATGTGCCCATGCGAACCGTGTCTGATGTATCACCATGTCATGAAGGACTCCCATAAGTGAGCTCAAGAATCTCCCACCCTCTACATCTAGTAGTGCATAGCAGCACACTGCCTTCATCCACAGTACCACTAACCTCATCTCCTCTAGATGAGCTCTCTACATTGCTCTATAGCTCATGCTAGTGCTATGGAATGTTAGGTATACTACACCCTCACCAAAAACAGATGCTAGTAGCTCCTCAAACACCTCTGAGGAGATAGAATAAACCTAGGCCACCAATATTAGCAACTGCAAGATCTTGTAGATGTCCTCTAGGGTGATTGTCATCTCACCCATCGACATGTGGAAGGTATTGGTCACCGAGTCCCATTTATCGATGAGGGCAACCATCAAACTCACCTCCTAGAATACATGATGGTAGCACCTCACCCATATCAACCCCACCTCTGTAACATGCTGCCACTCCACCTACATCGTGCTCACTTGTACTAACAATAATAAGGGTGGCACCTAAGCCCTCATCCATAGCTCGTCTTAGGCCTGCATCCGACAAGAACAATGTATTAGTATACCTTCCTAACTTAAACTATTTTCACCCCACATCCCTACCTAATCTCTAATCCAACCTACCCAAACCCATCTACCCTACATATCTAGCCTAACCCTCACCCAAACCTATCTACCCTACCTATCTACCCTAACCCTCACCCAAACCTACCCAAACCCATCTACCCTACCTATCTACCCTAACCCCCATCCAAACCCATCCACTCGAAAATATCTACCCTACTCCTTAACCAAGCCACCCTCAACCCTTCCTATCTCCCTTAATCCTTTTCCCTCTCACATGACCAACCCCGATTTTCCGCTAACTGACCATAGTCTCCCCTTGACCGGCATCGTTCACTTTTCTTGTGACTAATACTGGTCACTACCCACCGACGTCGGCCACAAGTTGACCGACGTTGGTCACTGTTGTGCCACCCACCACGACTTCCCAACCATAATTTTTCACTTCCTACTCATTCTACCCACCCAACTCACTCCTTACACCCCTAAATATCCCTCTATTACCTTCTTGCTCAACACCCTACCCTTCCCCATTCCGTTTTACCTCTCCTTTTCTCATTTTGAAATTCTTCCCCCCCAAACCCCCCCATTTTTCCTACTTTCTATATTTTAGATCAAATTTACCAACCAATGAATAAAAAGGTTTTGAACTTATCACATCTCGCTGCCCCCATCGTGGTGGAATCTCTGGCCTCCATGCCACTCCTCCCGATTCCTCTCCAGCCTCTGTAATCCTCGAATGACCTCTCCCTCTCCCAACCAATCACCTCACTCGATCAAATCTCATAGCCCCACCTCTTGCCCAATCAATCTCACCTATGTGAATCACCAACCAATCTCTCTACTGCACTCTTTTTTCCTCTTCCTCTTTTCTGTCTTCTTGTCATTTTCTTCTTTTTTACAATACACAAATGAAGTTTCACACCACGGGTTTTTCACTTTTTATACACCACCTGACTTGATTGACATCAGTTTCCCCTTGACCGACATTAGTTGTATGCCCTCATTCACTCACATCTGTTCCCATAGACTTCCATTGGTTCATATGAACCGTCATCGGTTCATACCAACCGATGTCGGTTACTCTGTATAGTCATTGTCCTCACATTTACCTAATTTTCCTTACCTCCCCCTTCTTTTTCCTCCCCTACACCTACCTAGACAACTTTACCTTCACCTCTAGCCCTCCACCTTCTTCAACCTCACCTCATCCGTTGTTGACCCCTACCTCGGCCTTACCCGTGCTATGACGTATCTACCTAGACTCTGAAAACTGTTTGTGACCTTTGATCCAATGTGCTCGATATACCTTACAACACTATTACCTGTGTTGATTGACTTAATGACCTTACCTAGCCTATTGTCGTGTTGTCTATCCTGACCCTACCTTTGGTGTACTGGAACATACCTAAACGTTCTTTCACTTAACCTACTTTGTGTTTCCTAACCTTATCATATACCTTGGACACCGGATTCACTTCACCCTTGTTTGGATAAACTTATCGACCTTAGATGATGTAGAGTTTGCCTACTCTTCAACCCGGTAGCGTGCTGCAATTTATACGTGTGCGTGTATTTTACTGTTGTTACCTTTGACCCTATCACATTACCTAGATTTCCCAAGTAGACCTTTCACCCTTTTCCCCCGCCCCCACTTGCCTTTCCCTCACATTTACCTTTTATCAAACCTCTCACCACTTAAGCCTGATGCCTCGCCAGTTCCTGGTTTCAGGGGGATCACCTTCACCCACACATGGGACAACCACATCTTATTTTTTTTAGCATCGCTTACCAATACAAGCTATGCAACAAAAAGGGGCAAAATGTAGACACTAAAATTAGGTCACACTCCCCTTTCGTCCCTCGACATATAAACACCCTTTATTACATTTACTTAGCCATGACCCCCTTCACCCCACTAATATTAATTTAATTAATTTAATGCTTTATCCTCACTATATTTATTATTTAAATAATATCTACACATATAGTTCACTTAGACACCACATCAAGCTAACTCAACCTAAGACCTATTCTTAGCAAGTCACCATAACTAACTAAGACTTACCCAAACCCTAAAAATCAATGCCTACCTTCCCTCTAACCATATTCTCGCATGCTCAAAAGAGGTTGTGAGTCTAATCCATGGGATAATGACATGAGATCTGAGGAAATCAGGAGGATCTCCCTAAGTTTAGTAAACCTAGGAAATCTCACCTTGACCGATGTCGGTTACCCCTTACCGTTGCCGGTTAGGCCGCACCGCCATCGGTTACCCCTTTTAACCCAAAACAACCTTATTCTCAAGGTTGGAACTTGGAACATGGAAGTTGGAAGAAAGAATGTGGATGAACAAGAAAATATCTCAAAGAGATAATGCATCTTTAGAGAGCCAATTATAGGAAAAACTCACATCCAAGGAAGGAGATTGAGCATCTTCTCTTGCTCAACCAACCCAACCACATACTGGTCTATCCAAGTAAAGAGGAGTGTGCATGTAGCCCATACAGAAGATTTTATTCAGTTGGTGATCAATTTTAGCCTTCAAACCCATCATCAGCACCTCCATCCTTCACACACAGACCTTCAGGAAAAAAATCCAAGTAAGTACAACATCATACTTTCCTGGTTATTTCATTTCATAATTATTTCATCATCCATTGTTTATTTTGCTCCTTATTTACCTTCTCCAACATTTTCACCTCCGTAGACTCATTAAAAACTCACAAAATCCTATTCCAGTCACCCAATACCTCGTCCCGACCCACCAAATCCTTTATGCAATCACAAAGGAGACCAAAATCCTATTCTGTGACATTTCCATATCTCACAGTAACTCGCGCTGGTTATACTTAACCACAATTGGTCACTCGTGACCGATGCCGGTCTCTGTGTTTGCCCACATAGCCTTAAACAAAGACCTACCCACCTAATTTTACCTCACCCTCACTCACCTGTGACCTACCTGAAACCTTTATTAGACATGCAAAGATCGAGAACCAATCATTTGACCTTTGGATTATATTCTACCTTAGCCTGTTAGATTAGATCTATTTTCTTATTGTGTTTTAAGCGATATACTTATTAGTGCAGAATCACAACACCCCCAAAAGAGTTATGGATCTTATTTTCTAAGAAAAAATCATCTGGTGTGAATGCACAACACTGATCTTTCCCAAAGTGTGGGACCTTTGCAAATTGGGAAATCTCTCCAAAGAAGGCTGGTTCCTCTTCCTAAACTACCTACCACAAGCTATTCCAGTGCAGGCAAGCTAATCTAATCCTAATCTAACTTCCAAGGAGACAGGGAGTGAGAGAAAAGATGAAAAATATAAGCCTACACTAAAATGGTGATACACCAAAGAAGGAAAATTGCTAAACATTTATCAATATTGCCATGGAACAAGAAGAGGTGAGCAATGGGAAGGATGGATAGATGCATCACAAGCCCAAGGATAGATTTCACATAGAAAATGTTCCAAAAAATCCATGAACACAGCTCCAAACCTGCAATGAACATTCAAACATGCACAAATACCTACAATGAAGAGAGGCAAGAAGAAAACAAGCAAAAAACGAGCAAGGGTGGATGGATGCACCGTAACACGTTTTTTGTTGCTCCATAAGTTTACACAGAACATCATTTTAATGGTAAAAGGAAAAAATTCCATTACAGAGTAGGGGAGGAGGTTTGAACTCCATTTTCAACCCTGGGAAGAAACGAAGGGAGGGCAAAGTAGAAAAGATGAACCTTTTCAAATGAGCCAAATTTGGCTTTTTAACAATGAAGACTCAAGCTAGGAGAGGTAAACACGGGAAAATGGAAAGGAATCATTTAACCATTGAACAAATTCATCAAAATAGCATGGGTACCCTTAAAATTCCATTCCCCAAGAATTTTGACCATGCTGGAGAAAAATGGAAGCCATACTTCATTAAAAATGGTGGTTGAAACATTGGTTCTCCTCTTTTCCCATGCCAGAGGTGTTTCTTCAATTTTCTCCCAAAATTATTCATCAAAATACAAAATTTAACCCTTCATAGTGTAGATAATTTCACCAGCTTTCCAATGACACCAAGAACATGAAAATATGAGCTTTGGATCAAATGTTATGCCCTTCTGAAGATTTAGGGCAAAACTAGGGAAATTTTGAACTGGCGGACCGAAAATTCTAAATTTTCCCTCTTTTTTGACTTTGGGAAAATTTCCCCAAAAATTTATGCCTCACGAAACTTCGATGACACCTGGCATGTTCTAATTGGCCCTCAGGGGCATGCTTCCAAATTTTTCTTTGACTCTAACCATTTCCCCGAATGGGACATGTGGCGTATTGTCATTGGCTCGGCCCTGAACAAACTCTTTCTCCTCTGCGGGCCCGCCTTAAGGTTTTCACCAATCACATGGACATGTGGCAGCTATTGATTGGTGCGAGCCATCACGGTTGGGCCTTGATTCCATTATTTTCAATGTTTTGGTGAAAAGGAAAATTTCCTTCCACCCCTCTACCTCTCGATGCTTTAAGGACATGTGGCGGGCTGTGATTTGTTAAACGAGCCTTCGGGCTGAGATATTACTTTTGCACCAACCTTGGAAAATTTTCCAACCTCCTCCCACCGCTTTGATCTCTGACGACCCCAAGGACTCATGGCCTCCTCCTATTGGCTGGTGGGCCTTCGCGCCAAAAAATTTCTTTGCATGCCTCACCAATATTTGGAAAAAATTCTAATTCACCCCCATCGATCCACCATTCTGTTGATGACATGATGCATTCTGATTGGTTGATGGGCCTCCCATGGGAAAATTTCCCTCCAAAACTTTGTCAAGCCATAACTTGAAAAATACAAGGAGTTAGGAGGAAAACTTCACCATTCTGGAAAGATGAGAAGATGCTTTATCCAATGAAACAATTTCTAGAACATTTTGAGTGCTTAAAAAGTAGAAAAAAATCATCTGAGGCACAAGGGAGTAAGGAATGTAAGGAAGTTAGCCAAAAATGAGCAAGGGGCTTATTTTGGATAACAATACCTAAATCATTTTAAAATAACAATAGGATTTACTTTGTTTACAGCATTAATTTGTTTAAAATAGTGGACTGACAGCCATCTAGGAAGTATCACACTTCCAAGGTCTAGTTCACTTCCCATATTGTTTAATTTTTTCTGGTGGTCTTGCTTTCATTACAGGTAGTTCCTCCTAGCCAAAAGGAAGCTCTCATGGTCAGCTGTTTATTTGGAATTCATACGCACGCAACAACCCATCAACTAACATTTGAATAGGTATTCCTCCTACACTTGTTACCCTATCTGTTTCATCAACGATTCAAGGAAAAAATCTAAGAAAAAGGTGAAACATTTTGGCATGCCTGGTGGGACCCATCCGCGGTTCCTTGCATTTCATTCATTCCTAGGAAAGAATTGTGTGTTTGTTTCCTTTCTAAGAAAAAGTGTACACACTAATTTTCTTCCCTGGTAATCCACTTCGTCTAACTATTTTCTCCAAAGGAAACCTTTCTTTTGGTGTATTTAAAAAGAATCTCTTCTCCATGTTTTCTGCATTATAGTGAAAGAGCATCCCTCTTCCTCTTCATCTTATTGTGTCATCCAATTTCACATTTTTGATTTGGGTTTTAAAATCATTGCATTTCATTCTGATTTTCTACATTATCTCACATTAAATGAGGGCAACCTATATGCTGGAGGTCATGACCAGCTGATGGTTGACAAACGAATCATAGAAAATCACTTCTATCCTTTTCTCTTTCTCTAAGACTTACCAAACCACAAGAAAATTCAAATACATACATTTTTAAACAACATCTTACCTGGAAGAAGTTGTAGGTGATCACACGATCACGACATAGTGGGCACCCAACTTGCTACTCTGTCGAGTCATACTTCAGAGTGAATCCCGCCCCCTCTATAACATACCTGAAACCTCAACCTTTAGATCTACTTCTTTGTAGGAAGCCATCCTCACCAAAAACTATATTTCACAATTCATGTGTTAGTCCCTAAATAGTATAAGCTAAACAAACATAATAGAAAAGGGCACTCTTAGGATCACATTTCCTTAGTGTTTCTATTTGGCTTGCATTTTGAGGTGAAAGATCACGTTCATCACCTTTTTGTTCATCCTTGCATGCTCCTCATCATAGCTATGTATTATAACTTCACCTGAGTGTTCCTAGGCCATATCACCATCATTCCCAAAATTATGGGTTTGATTCCACATCAAATTTTAATTCACAACCACTTTTTCTCATCACTATTTCAATTTCACAGTAACCATCATTGGCTACCTCTGACCACCATCGGTTAAACCCAACCGACGCTGGTTCCAGGTCCTTTTGCTAACCTACTCGAAAGGAGATTCTCACATCACTTTTTACACTTTCCACAGTCTCTATCACTGTCATTTTTTTCCATTGACATTTTACACATCCCTAGATTTGGCATACTTTTCAAATTTTGCCTTCTGCCTCACTGTTTACTCACTATCTATTTTCTACAGTGACTGGCAGTGGTTACCCCTGATCAAAGTTGGTTTTCCATAACTGACATTGCCTCGCCTATTTCACATTGCACCCACCATTTTTTTCTTCATCCATTTTCTTCTATCACCAGATTCACCTGTTCCTGTTGTTCTCTATATAATTTATAGAGAAACATCCCTACCTGATCAATACTAGTTCACATGGTACTAACCCACAGACAAGTGAACACCCTCGTGTTCCATGCTAGTTTCCAGCCACTCCCACCTAGTCCTTCACCACCTTCTATTCTATCACTAGCCATGGATCCTATCCAGCCTACTAATATCACTACCGAAGATGAGGAGTTTACATGACTCCTTAACCAGAACCCTGTTGTCTTATAGTATTACCTGTCCCACTCGTCCACTTGTGATGCCTTGGGTCAGTTGATATACAACATGACCATATCTATCCCCCTGACTCTCGCACCCACTTCTGCATCAGCCCCATCAGGCTCTGTGTGGCCCACATCCACCTTACCCCTAGTTGTTTCGCAGTTACATTCTATACCTACCACGACTGCCGCATCTATTATCTCTGTGCCACCCATTACATCAAAAATACCCTCGACGATCACCCAAAACACAACATCATCCACCCCTCATGTCTCACAAATACCTATAGCTACATTCCCACCTCCAATGTTTGTGACCCCTACCCCATTTTAGAATGTAGCTATTTCCATTTAACAGTCATTAGCCCCTATTTCCACTAGGGTTACCACGACCCTTCCACCCCCATATACATACTACCAACAACTTCTTGTTTCGTCTATTATCCATTCCTGGTATGTACCCCTATTTTATTACCTTCTTCTCCATAACCTTATGTGGTAGCCCCATACACTGGAATGCCACCCCTATTATATACCCAAAACCAACCTCCTCACGCTATAGGGGGCATCCACTTATCACAACCCACCAATGACCTAATTAAATATACGATGGATAAGATGTAGACACTGGAGGCATCAGTTTCTAGCTCTCACAACACTTTGACCTATAACAAGATTTGTAATGAGTCTAATTAGCCATCCATTCCTATCCGTTCATACCCTGTGCATTGGGAAATGCCTAAATTCAACTGCATCAATAGTAAGGAAGACCCACAACATCATTTATGATCATTTAAACACAGGTGTTATCTAATAGCTCATGATGATGCCTTACTTTTGACAACTTTTCCCATGTCCCTCACTGGACCAGCATTACATTAGTATAGTGGGTTACCAAAACACTCCATATTTTCATTCAATCAGGTAGCCCGAGATTTTTTAGATCATTTATCTATTAATATCACCAAGAGGGTTACCATGACCGATCTATATTCCACACATCAGTATGAGGATGAATCTATCACAGTTTTGTGCTCGATGGCACAACCTGATTAATCAACTTACCTTCCAACTGCCACAAACTGAACTCATCAAGCTATTCACATGAGCTTGCACCAGACATATCCCCTTGACCTTATAGGTCAAAACTTTCCAAACATTTTATGAGGCATTCACTATGGCACGAAAGTTAGAGATTCGGGCCATCGAAGAGAAGAAAATCCAATTACGAAATAATAATTCAGCATTCAAGTTGAATGAAACCTCTTCTTCTTCCAAAGCACCAGCCAATTATTCAAAGGCTAAAGGTACCACTAACGCAGTGGTACTCAAGGCCGACCTAGCTTATATGTCCAATCAGGCTATACCCTCATATAATCTATCACCCGTCCAAGCTTTTTGATTCAGACAAGAGCAGTGAAAATATACCCCAATTAGGGAAACTTACTCTTCTGTCTTAGAGAATCTAATCAAAGATAGCGCCATCACCCTTCCACCAATAAAACAACACACTGTTTTTGACCTTGCTAGCCCCATGCCCCCGTGCTATAAGGAAAAAGATTTCTGTAACTATCACTAAGTGAAGGGTCATGGTGATGGAAACTGCATCACTTTTAAGAATATTGTCCAAGAAATTCTCAAGAAAGGTGAGTTTATTGTGGATAATCCCAATGCCAACCCCTACCAAAATCTACAAATCTTGAAAAAAACATTTCCCAATCATGCTCCTTCATCCAATCAAACCGGTGAGACATCCACTCACGATACCCATACCCGTGAGGTTCACGCAATCTTTAACGAGGTACTTTTCGCTTCTCAATTACCTCATATCCCTTTCAAAGAGGAAATCCTAGCCCAAAATCCTCCTCCTACATTAGAACCAACCGTCAATATTCTTTCACCAATAGAAGAACACCTTTCATCTCCTACATCACCTACAGAGTAGTCTTCTGCTAACATTTAGACCATCTCACCCCTAGCTTCTCCACTTAGAGAACCTTTACCTGCCATACCTCCTCAACCCATAAAGAATATCCCATTACCTCCTCCACCCGTAGAGGAGCACCCATTACCTCTTTCACCCATAGAGGAGCACCCCCTACATCCTCCACCCACATAGGAGCACCCATTACCTCCTCCACCCATAGAGGAGCACCCATCCGTTCCTCCATTTATAGAGGAACTCCCATCATGTCTTCCACCCAACATAGACCTAGTGGAGATAACTTTTCCCCTTGGCGAGCATTCTCCATCAGCTACCCAACATCCAACAGACCTACTTTCAGCTCTTTTACCTACGAAAGTTGAAGCTGGCCGATTCCCCATCTCTATGATGTATTTTATAGGAATTCCCATTAGGTCCTCACCAACTCCACCCACAAATGTGCCTTTCTCAAATTCAGCCGATCACTTGGATTATGTGGATAGGGCTTTATTATGGGGGCGCCTCTTACTCCCTGTCTCAACATAGATGCAGAGATCCCTCGATGACACCTCCACTATCTACCCAAACAAATTTCCACCCATCAAACCACATATAACCTCTACTATCGCAACTCCTTCCACGATACCTATTAGCGTTCACACCACACCTTTACCCATAACCTGACCTATGCCTAAACCCAAACCCATACCCACAACATTTACCTCCACTAAACCTATTACCACTTTAGAGGTCACCCTGACCACCAGCCTTACTCATCCACCTATTAAATTGGATTTAGCTACATCCTCCAATGTCAATACCACACCAACACTGACACCCAAAGCGAAGAAACAAACCCATCGGCCTCATACCCCGACTACACCAACCACACCCACACTTTCCCTATCTACCTTAAGACCTTAGTTGCCCAACATGGTCAAGCACCCTTCACCCATCCATAAACCAATAACATAACAATCTATTCCTTCCTCACAAACATCTAACCTACCCAGGCACACAACATGACTCATACCCGCACCTACAGTCCCTTTACCACCAATACCTCTGATACCTTCAGCCATTGCTTCACTACCCACTACACTTCAGTCATTGTCCCTCATACCCCAAACACAACCCATGTCATCTACCTTCATAGCACCCCCATTATCCCTGTGGGTAACTCTCCCTCTTCCTCCATCTACTTTTCCTTCTAGACCTCCTACACCCACATCATGTTTACCCAAGAAGGTGCAACCCAAAAACAAAACCCCACTACCCCATAACAAGGTAGTCACAACAACCCCACACCCTCCTACCCATCTATCTATTGTACCCCTAAAAAAATTAACCCGACTGATACCTCAAACCACACTGGCACATAAACCCATAACTCGACCTATTCTGACACTTCCAAAAACAATTCCCCGATAACTAACCACAACTACACCCAAACCCACATTCACTTCCCATTGTGATCCACTTGCAAGGTCATATGCCAAAATTTTAACCAACCTCCTCGAGACTTCTATTATTGCATTACCGCCACTCCGACCTTATGACCCGCTCAAACCCAAGACATAGGGGTTTGATGATACCAAAAATTACGCATACCATCATCTGCCAGGGTATGATGTGGAGAACTGCAAGGCCTTGAAAACCATCCTTATCTAATTGTGTGCACCTAACACCAACTTTGATGATGTTGACCTTCTTGACAAGGATCCTGCTTCACCAACACCCATTGCCACACTACCCACTCAACAACCACAACCTCCACCCTCACAGCTCCCAGAACCACACACAAAATTTGTAATTAACATGGTTCACATCAAATAACTTGCCATGCCACCACCCAACTATTGTTGTGCTCAACTAACCTCACATGTATTTTCTCCTCCAATAGGTTTTTACCTATCCTATCATTATACCACTTACCCTACACCTTCTCCATTTGACAACTTCCCTCAAATCAACAGAGTACACATCACAACGCATGCACAGAAGGGTAAAGAAAAGGTAGCTAACCCACCAACCAATCCTATAACCAACATACCGTCTGCCCCCATACCTAAAATAACTATCCACGGCCCCACATACCCCATTTCTAATAGCATCACACATCATACCATGCTAAAACAACTACACCAATCTCCCCTCAAAATTTCCTGATATGACCTCATCCAAACCTCAGAATCCCATCGTCAAGCCCTCATGGAGGTTCTTCAGTCTATCAAGGTTTTACCCAATGACCCTACATCAGTAGCCTCTATTATCACACCCCATCATATAGCCTCTCTCACCAAAGTACCACCTTCATCCTCACCTCACATTGTTCACTAATTGGACCCCCTCAGCTTTTTAGAAGCAAAGATCGCGCCATACCAAAATGATGACCCGGACCCAGCCCCCTTCATATCTATCTACATTGATCACATACAGGTATGCCATGTGATGATTGATGGAGGAAATTACATTAACATCATTTCATCCCATGCATTTGCTCAAATGTGCATACCTGACCATTACATGCACAAACATCTGGTCATGTTGAATTCATTCAATGATGCTATCACCTCCACACTAGGCACTGTCATCCTACACATTCACATGGGCCCCCGCACTATTCTAGAATTGTTTTAATTTTTGGAAGGGGAATTCTAATATAACTTGTTACTTGGTAGACCCTAGATCCATGTCATGGGTTGTGTTCCCTCTACTTTGCATCATTGTGTAAAGTTTGAACATGAAGGACACACTTATACCATTCCATCTGACCCATCACCTTTCAAAACATGCAACATGATTTACCGACCAGGCAATGTGCTCATACCTGTCAAGCCATCTACTTCCACAACCCATACCACTTCACCTACACACCCACCTACTAGTACAGTTGTTGCTTTCACCACACATACCTCCTCTATGCCTACCACTACTATAACCTCCACGACTGACCCATTAGCTTTCCAATCTGTTAACTCCACCTCTGCATCAACCTCTGACACATCATCCATACCAGCTACCTACATACCAACCACTAATCCCTTAGAAGGTGTTTTTTAATGCCTCACTCTGGGAGAGTACCACTTATATAGTGTCAACACATTCCTTACTCCGTGCGAGTATAGAAGCCTTTACTAACACCCTTGCTATGAACACCATATAAGAGAACACCTCCTTTATGGTCCTCCTCATCTTTGTACTAGTCTCACCTATGGGGGACTTGATACTACCACCTACACACCTAAACCACCATCACAACCACACCCATTTTCCACTGACTTCCAATCACTTACCAATCACCATTTTTCCCACACCTTCCTGCACCACTATGTGTGGAAGGGTTTTTTTTTGGCTTTTATGAGCAAGGCCACCATACCATTATTCCATGAACCACCCATAAACATAATGACTAGAGTGGTATCAGCTTCCCTAAACCTCCTACCAAATAGAACTGCATTGAAATCATTACAGACCCTAGCCCTTTTCCACCTTCATTACCACCCTCACCAATGGAGTCAATGGATCCTGAATCTATCCCTCCTGAAAAAAAATTCATAAACACCATTTCCCTAGGGCCTTTGACTTATCAACGTGACAGCGAGGCCCTTTCCACTCTCTCATTCCTATATCTTGAGATGATTGGCAATGACACACCTACCATTAATGTCATTCAATGTTAGGATGATGAATCCATACTCACATACCTTGGTGCAGAACACTTATATATTCATCGGTCATTACCTTCTGAGACGTAAACCATGTTGAATGAATTGACTATAGAGATCAACATTCATACTCAGGATGACCCATACATCCTAAAGATGGGACAATCTTTAGATGTTGCTGAACAAGAAGCCATCACTTCTTTTCTCTAAGATCATAACCATGCTTTCATTTGGTCTTACACAGACATGCCCGGTATTGACCCCACCATAGTGGTCAATAATATTGTAACCGTTCCCTATGCCAAACCTATTAGACAAAAGCTATGGAAATGCACCCTCACATTGTTCTTCTCGTCAAAGAAGAACTTCAATGCCTTCTTTCTATTTCCTTCATCCTTCCCATTGATTATAATTGTTGGATTTCTAACATTGTCCCTGTTACTAAGGCAACATGGGCACTCCAAATTTTCACGGACTTCCAAGACCTCAACCCCGCCTAGCCAAAAGACAACTTTCCCTTACTCGGTATTGATCAATTGGTTGACCTTACCACTAGTCATGAGATGCTCTCACTCATGGATGGTTTCTCAGGTTATAACCAAATTTTGCTTACCCTATAAGATTAGGACAGGACCGCATTCATTACCCCTTGGGGAATCTTTTGCTATCGAGTCATGCCTTTTGGCCTTAAAAATGCTGGTGCTACATATCAGCGTGTTATGACTTACATCTTCCATGATATCATGCATCACATATTGGAATATTACATGGATGATCTCTTGGCCAAATATAAACATCATGTCAAGCACCTCGCTATCCTCAAAACCATCTTTGACCGCCTCATTAAATATTACATCCGCATTCAACCTAAAAAGTGCATCTTCGTAGTTCTCTCAGGAAAACTCCTGCGATTTATTGTTTCCCTCCATGTTATAGAAGTTTACCCTACTAAATTCAAGGCCATTCTAGAAATTCCTCCACCCACTAACCTTACACAAATCTGTAGCAAGGTAAATTACAGTCCATTCACCGTTTCATTTCAAAACTATCTGATAGGTGTCAACCATTTCATCATCTACTTGGGAAATATGTCTCCTTTAAATGGGATGATGACTATCACAAATATTTTCAAGCTCTAAAACAATACCTTCTCCAACCACCCATACTCATTCCACTGAAAGGCGATCAACATTTTTACCTATACATATCAGCTACTGATCATTCCTTGGGAGCCATGCTTGCTCATCGTGATGAACAACATAGGGAGTAGATGATTTATTACGTAAGATGTACTCTTTTGGATTATGAAACCTGATACAACCATCCAGAAAAGTTTTTCTTAACCTTAGTTTTTGACACAATCAAACTCCGCCATTACCTACTCAACCACAAAACCTATGTTATGACCAACACCGACCCTTTACACTTCATGTACGCCAAACCTTATCAAAATCAGCATGTCGCGCGATGGCTTATGCTTTTAGCTGATCTTGACCTTGAATTCATTCACCAAAAGTCCATTAAGGGCCAGGATATCGCCAACCAACTGGTTGATCCACCTATTTCTGATGACCAACCCTCTAATTTTGACTTTCCCGATGAGTCAATTGCTACACTTTCCCTAGACGAACCCCCTTACCAAATGACACTATACTTCGATGGTTCCAAGTGTCAGCGTGGGGGCGGGGCTGGTGTTATCCTCATTACTCTAGATGGAGAACTCGTGCCTTTGTCTTTCAAACTAGACTTGGAATGCACCAATAATATTGCCGACTACGAAGCACTCATACTAGGTCTCCAGACTGCCTATGCCTTAGATGTCAAATAAATCCACATCTTTGGTGATTCACAATTGGTCATAAACCAAGTTAATGGTATGTACCAATGTCTTAACGAGATATTTCAGAAGTATAAACATCATGTAGACATATTTTTGACTACCTTTGATCGTTATACCCTTCAAACCATCCCATGTTCAACCAACAGATTTGCAAATACCATGGCCTGCTTAACTTCCCAAATACCCACTTCCCCTGTTGATTCAAAAATATTTATCACTGTACAATGCCTCCATTCACCTTCTTATTTACCTCACGATGTTTACTCAATTAGAAATGACATCCCTGAGCCAAGTGATGTTTGGTATAAATAATAATCCAATTACCTTTCCTTCTCCATATTACCTCCTGATCTCACTCATAATAGACAACGTGCCTTCCTTAAAAAGGTCTTCCATTTCATTATCCTAGGGGGACTCCTCTATAAGTGTGGATTTGATGGTATTCTCTTATGATGCCTCATAAGTGCTTATATTCCTTATACCATTACGGAGGTTCATGATGGCATATGTGGACATCACATTAGTGGCCTTGCTGTTGCTAAGCATATTCTTCACCTAGGTTACTACTGACCAAATCTTAACCATGATTATTACGACTATGTCAAATGTTGTGTGAAATATCAACAACATACCAACCTTAATCATACACCTAGTCATGTCTTAGAGGTTTCTCGTGACTTTTGGCCCTTCTCTCAATGGGGTTTGGATCTTTTCGAAGAAATCAATCCTCATTCTTCCCAACATCATCAATGGATCATAACCGCTACCGAATATTACACAAAATTTGTGGAAGCCATACCACTCATCTCCATAAAATCCAAGAAAATATGTGAGTTCATTAACAATCACATCATTTGTCACTTTTATGTCCCTCGTTGCCTCATCACTGATAATGGAAAACTATTAAAAAACAAAACACTGCAAAAACTTTCTGATGCCTTCGGAATTTAGTTTAGTTTCTCCTCACCTTATTACCCACAAACCAATGGCCAAGCCAAATACACTAACAAAACCCTCAATAAAATTCTCATGAAAGTGGTTGACGATACTGGGAAGGATTTCCATACACACATTCCTTTTATCCTATGGGCATACTGCACTAGTATTCACACTTCCACTATGGCTACACCCTTTTCACTAGTCTATGGTACCAAAGTTGTTCTACCTCTCGAAGTCCAAATCCCCTCACTCCACATTTCTCTCCATGATGTACATACTGATGATGACCTTCATCAGGACCTCTTAGCACAACTAGAGTTATTAGATGAACATCGTCTTAATGCTCTGGATCACCTTACTTTTTTACCAACAACATATCAAACATGCTTATAATAAACATGTTCATGAATGAACTTTCCAAGTCAGTGACCCTGTCTTGAAAGAAAATAAACCCATAACCAAAGCAAAAGAAAGTAAACTGGGAAAATTCACTTCTAATTGGCTTGGACCATACATCATAACTCATATCTATAGATCGGGTGCCTATTGTTTTTCCTCACTTAAGGGTAAACCCGAACCTGAGCCCCTTAACACATTGCATCTTCGACCATTCTATTGTTGACTCATCCTACCTCACCCTTCATCTCTCTCCATGCTCATCGATTAAGTGTTATCCACTCCATCCATCTCCCTAATGATTAAACAAGAATTATGTGAGTACCCGTCACTTGTTATCTTCTCCTGAATATGTGTACCGTGGCACTACACAACATGATTCTCATGGATACTTTTTATCTACCTTTAGATGAGATCCCATGGTCATTCCACCTTGCCTTTTGAACAAGAGTCCTATCCTTCACCTTGGTCTTGTCCATGATTTCAAAGATCTCCAATGGGACCAAACTCCTTGAGTCACACTTCTAATAAAAAAGATGACTCCCTCAAAAGGACATCTTCCTCTTGAAAAAATTACTACTAACTTGACTCGATCCATGTCTCAACCAACCTAACTCAATCTATGCCTATAACCTGACTCACTCCTAAACCAACCTGACTCGATCCATGCCTAAACTAACTTGACTCGATCCATGCCTAAACTGACCTAACTTGATCCATGCATAAACCGACCTGACTATGTCATGTGTAACTCACCTAATCCATTCATATCATAACGAAAGTAAAATAAAATACACATCACAACACATAATCATCTAAACGTCATACGTCTCATAATATAAATACCAGTGTATCACAATAATTTACACTCATCTCAAACATACATGGGTCTCTCATACATCGTCAGCTCACAGGCCGTTATCCAATACAAAAATATCTTCAGCTTGCAGGCCGATATCAGGCACAAAAAAATCATAATACATACAAAATATCTTCGGCTCATAGACCAGTATCATGTACAAGAAAACTCATATCCAAAATATCTTCGGTACTCAAGCCGGTCTCATATATAATCCATAAAAAAATGACTCGGCGCGCAGGTTTATCCATAGTAAGTCAATCATCTCCCCATCCGATGTCGGGGAATGCTCACTCTGACGGTGTCTCTCCCAACCCCTCTGTCGCACCTGTTTAGTTCCCAACACCTGCCTCACCTCTTGCTGATGGCCCCTCACCTGGGGTTGGCCTCTACACACTAGAGGCCTCACCATGGCCCTATCCTTGGGCTCATTGTCCCCCTTTACTCTCCACACTGTGAGTGCGGGATTTAGTCCTCTCGCTGGAGGCTTGATGTGCTCTGTACTCAGCATAGTAGGGAACATCTAGCTGGGTAGCTAACAAATGATCCTAATAATATTGTGCCTCTAATAGGGAATCCCTAAATATGTCTTTGGTCAGTGTCTGTGGAGGTGTTATAGGTCTTGCTACCTACGTGGGTACCTGTAAAAGGAGACCCTATCCCTGAACCTATGCTAAGCCCTGTACTGGTACTAGAACCTGACTCAGCCCTAGAATCTATTCATATGCCTATATCTGGGCCTGCAGGGTAGTAATATATGCCTATGGTGTTGTCAACTAGCCCTGTAGACTTGTAACCTGACCCTGCGCTGTGGCTAACTAGCCCTATAAATCTAGTACCTACGCCTATAGGGTGTCTATCTACTCTCCATCACTGCCTACCTCCTCTCCATGTCCATCTCCCCCTACCTCTACCTATGTAGGTACCTATCCCTGCCCTTTCTACACCTGTAACATTGTTATCTGGGCCTGTAATATGGCAATTTGTGCCTCTGAACCTATGAGCTTCCTCTGCATGATCCCAAGCTACATCACCAAAGTAGCCACCTGCCCCTGTAGGGCATCCCTCTGAACTGTGATGGTGGCTAAGTCTTGTTGCCCTAGCCTTAGTGGTATGAATCTCAGCTGTGCTGCCCACCACTACATGTATCCATCTGCAACCCCAACATCATCAATTTGTGTATCTACTGGTTGCTCCTACTATCCAGTCGGCACTGTGGGTCATGGTGGAGACATAGGTCTCTCCACATCATCTCTCCTGTACTATGGGAAGGGTGGTGGTACATCCTAGACTAACCTAAACTAGTGCCTAAACCACTCTACGGGTATTTGCTCATGCTCTCCCACTCTCCTCCCCTCTATCCAAAGATAAATTTGTATCCCATCTAGCTCTGTGGCCATCTGTCTATATGAGGGAAGCCCACATATGGCCTCCAAATGATGTCCACCCCAGACAACACCTCCAGAAAAATCTTATAGTAAGCTACACTATGAGTAACACTGGCACCTCAGGCCTCTCCAATGGCTGGTACCCACCACATGTACCCAACTCTCAAAAATCTCTATGGGAATGCATATTCCTGGGGCATCCCCACTGGTTGAACACAAACAATGTGCTCGTAAGCCTAGTAATGTAGTAGTATGATGCAGCAGATGATGAACCTCCACAGTCACCTGTAGACCTATAGATCTCTATATACCTACGTCAGTAATGTAGGTTCCCATGCAAACCATGTCTGATGTATCACCATGTCATGAAGGACTCCCATCATTGACCTCAGGAATCTCCCACCCTCTTGCATCTGGTAGTGCGTAGCAGCACACTTCCTACATCAACAGTACCACTAATCTCATCTCCTCAGGATGAGCTCTATACATCGCTCCATAGCTCATATTAGCACTATGGAAAGTTAGTTCTTCTACACTCTGACCAAAAATAGGTGCTAATAGCTCCTTAGACATCTTTGAGGAGATAGAATAAACCTGGGCCCCCAATATGGACAACCGCAGGATCCTGTAGACATCCTCTAGGGTGATCGTCATCTCACCCGTCGGCATGTGGAAGGTATTGGTTGTCAAGCCCCATCTATCGATGAGGGAAACCATCAGACTCACCTCCCAGACTACATGCCAGTAGTGCCTCGCCCTTATTAACCTTACTTCTGCAACATACTACCACTCCTCCTACGTTGTGATCACACGTACTGTCAATAATAAGGGCAGCACTCGGGACCTTAACCACAGCTCATCTTGGGCCTACATCCCACAAGAACAATATATTAGTATACCTATCCAAATTACCCTATTTTCACTCCACATCCTAACCTAATCTCTAAGCCAACCTAACCAAACTCATCTACCCTACCTATCTATCCTAACCCTCACCCAAACCTACCCAAACCTATCTACCCTACCTATCTACCCTAACCCTCACCCAAACCTACCTAAACCTATCTACCCTACCTATCTACCCTAACCCCTATCCAAACCCATCCACTTGAAACTATCTACCCTACCCCTCAACAAAGCCACCCTCAACCCTTCCCGTCTCCCTTAACCCTTTTCCCTCTCACATGAGCGACCCTGGTTTTCCCCTAACCGACTAAGGTCTCCCTTGACTAACATCGGTCACTATTCTTGTGACCGATACTAGTCACTACCCACCAACATCAGCCACAAGTCAACCGATATCAGTCATTGTTGTGTCACCCACCACGACTTCCCAACCCTAATTTTTCCCTCCCTACTCATTCTACACATCTAACTCACTCCTTACACCCCTAAATATCCCTCTATTACCTTCTTGCTCTACACCCTACCATTCCCCATTCCCTTTTCCCTCTCTTTTTCCTTTTTTTATCTTCTTCCTCCCAAACCCCCCCATTTTTCATACTTTCTATATTTTACATCAAATTTACCAACCAATGAATAAAAAGGTTTGGAACTTACCGCATCCCACTGCTGCCATCATGGCAGAACCTCCAACCTCCGTACCACTCCTCCTGATCCCTCTCTAGCCTCCGCCATCCTCAAATGACCTCTCACTCTCCCAACCAATCACCTCGCTCGATGCAATCTCGCAGCCCCACCTCTTGCCCAATCAATCTCACCTATGTGGCTCACCAACCAATCTCTCTACTACACTCTTTTTTCCTCTTCCTCTTTTCTCTCTTCTTGCCCTTTTCTTTTTTTTTACAATGTAAAAATGAATTTTCACATCGCGGGTTTTCCAATTTTTATAACTCACCCGACTCAACCGACATCGGTTCCCCCTTAACCGACATCGGTCATATACCCTCGTTCACTGACATCAGTTCCCATAGACCATCATCAATTTATACCGACCAATGTTGGTTACCCTACATTGTCATTGCCCTCACATTTACCTAATTTTCCTTACATCCCCCTTCTTTTGCCTCCCCTACACCTACCTAGACCACTTTAACTTCACCTCTGGCCCTCCACCTTTTTCAACCTCACCTTGTCTGATATTGACACCTACCTTGGCCTTACCCATGCTGTGACCTATCTACTTGGACCCAGAAAACTGTTTGTGACCTTTGAGCCAATGTGCTCGTTATACCTTGCAACACTGTTACCTATGTTGATTGACCTAATGACCTTACCTAGTCTATTGTCGTGTTGTCTATCTTGACCATACCTTTGGTGTACCGGAACATACCTAAACATTCTTTCACCTAACCTACGTTGTTTTTCCTAACCTTATACTATACCTTGGACACCAGATTCACTTCACTCTTGTTTGGATAAACTTATCGACCTTAGATGATGTAGAGTTTTCTTGCTCTTCAACCCAATCATGTGCTGCAATTTATACATGTGTGTGCATTTGACTGTTGCTACCTTTGACCCTGACCCGTTACCTAGATTTCCCGAGTAGACCTTTCACCCTTTTCCCCTACCGCCACTTGCATTTTCCTCACATTTACCTTTTATCAAACCACTCAACGCTTCAGCCTGCTACCTCGTCAGTTCCTAGTTTAAGGGGGATCACCTTCACCCACACAAGGGGCAACCACATCTTATTTTTTTTAGTATTGCTTCGATACAAGCTATGGAACAAAAAGGGGCAAAATGTAGACACTAAAATTAGGTCACACTCCCCTTTCATCCCTCGACATATAAACACCCTTTATTACATTTACCTAGCCATGACCCCCTTCACCCCACTCATATTAATTTAATTAAACTAATGCTTTATCCTCACTATATTTATTATTTAAATATCTTATTTAAATAATATCTACACATACAGTTCACTTAGACATGTCATCAAGCTAACTCAACCTAAGACCTATTCTTAGCAAGTTACCATAACTAACTAAGACTTACCCAAACCCTAAAAATCAATGCCTACCTTCCCTCTAACCATATTCCTGCATGCTCATAAGAGGCTCTAAGTCTAATCCATGGGATAACGACATGAGATCAAAGGATATCAGGAGGATCTCCCTAAGTTTTGTAAACCTAGGAAATCCCTCCTTGACTGACGTCGGTTACCCCTAATCGTCGCCGGTTAAGACGGACCACCATCGGTTACCCCTTTTAACCCAAAATAACCTTATTCTCAAGGTTAGAACTTGGAACTTGGAACTTGGAAGAGAGAAATTTGATGAACAAGAAAAAATATCAAAGAGATAACACATCTTCAGAGAGTCAACTCCAGCAAGAACTCACGTCCAAGGAAGGAGGTTGAGCATCTTCTCTTTCACAACCAGCCCAACCACATTCTGATCTATCCAAGCAAATAGGAGTGTGCATGCAGCCCATGCAGAAGATTTTCTTCAGTTGGTGATCACTTGCAGCCTTCAAACACATCATCAGCACCTCCATCCTTCACACACAAACCTTCAGGAACAAAATCCAAGTAAGTACAACATCATACTTTCCTGGTTATTTCATTTCATCATTATTTTATCATCCATTATTTATTTTTCTCCCTATAGACCTTCTCCAACATTTTCACCTCTGTAGACTCATTAAAACCTTGCAAAATCCTATTCCAGTCACCCAATACCTCGTCCTGACCCACCAAATCCTTTGTATAATCACAAACGAGACCAAAACCCCGTTCCATGACATTTCCAGATCTCATAGTAACCGACGCAGGTTAAACCTAACCACGGTTGGTCACCCCTGACCGACGCTGGTCTCTGTGTTTACCCACACAGCCTTAAATAAAGACCTACCCACCTAGTTTTACCTCACCCTCACTCACTTGTGACCTACCCAAGACCTTTATCAGACCTGTAGAGATCCAGAACCAATCATTTGACCTTTGGATTCTACTCTAGCTTAGCCTATTAGATTAGAGCTATTTTCTTATTGTGTTTTAAGTGAGATACCTAAATAATTTTAAAATAAAAATAGGATTTACTTTGTTTACAACATTAATTTTTTTTAAATAGTGGACTGACAGAAATCTAGTAAGTATCACACTTCCTGGGTCTAGCTCATGTGAGGCAGTTCACTGCCCATATTGTTTAATTATTTCTGGTGTTCTTGCTTTCATTACAGGTAGTTCCTCTTAGCCAAAAGGAATCTCTCATGGTTAGTTGTGGATTCAGAAATCATATGCGCATAACAACCCATCAACCAACATTTGAATAGGTATTCCTCCTATGCCCGTTACCCTATCTGTTTCATCAATGATTCAAGGAAACAATCTAAGAAAAAGGTGAAACACTTGGTATGTGTGTCATGTCACTCCTTCCTTTGATCTTGGATTATTTATGTCTATTGAAGTGCTTCCATTCTCAACTCATCTAATTCATTGAGTTGAATAATTCTTTCCTTTTGTGTTGTATCCAACTCAATACCCTCTTTAGCTATTGTCCTCAATGTTTGTAGTTTAAATTACATAGGTAACAAGGGATTTTTCCCATACAATAACTCATATGGTGAACACCCTAATGTACTCTTCCAAGTTGTATTATATGCCCAAACAACCTCAGGTAGTATCTTTACCCAATCTCTTCTTCTTTATTAAATTGTTTTAGTAAGGATGTTTTCCAATTCTCTATTTGTTACTTCTTCTTATCCATTTGATTGTGGGTGATAAGGAGATGACTTCCTATGATTGATCTGATAGTACATTCTAAAGGCATAGATCATATTAGACATGAACTATGGCCCCTGATCTGAAATTATACTCCTTGGTGCCCCAAACTTTATCATAATTTTGTGCCAAAGGAAATCAACAACTGCTTCTTCAATGGCGTTTGTTAAAGCCTGCACCTCTGCCCACTTTGTCACATAATCAGCAGACACAAGAGGACTAAGGGACATAAAATCCTTAGGAAACTAAACATGGGGGCAGAAATCTTACTAAAATCCTTAATGAAATTCCTATAGTATCCAGCATACCCTAAAAATGACATGATATCTGTGGGGGTTTAGGGAACAGGAAAATATTAAATAATCCTAATTTTGTCTTGGTCAACCTGAATTCCTCTTTTTGAAATGTGGTGTCCTGATATGATCCCCTCATCAATCATCATTAAACATTTCTCATGGCTAAGAAACAAATGGTGTTCCTCACATCTTGTTAGTACTCTATCCAAATTTTTCAAAGCATCATCAAATGTGTTTCCATGTACAGCAAAGTCATCCATGTATACCTCTACACAATCATTCATTGGGTCTACCAAAATTTCTAATACAACTCTGTAGAAGGTTGTTGGAGCATTACATAGTCCAAATGGAAATACCATATAGGAAAAGGTTCCCCATGGACAAGTAAATGTAGTTTTATCTTGATCCTCAACAGCAAGTCTTATTTGATTATATCCATTAAAGCCATCCAGGAAAGGAAAAATATTGTTTAGCTACAAGGTTTTCCAAAACTTGATCTATGAATGGTAAGGGAAAATAATCTCTTAGTGTGGCTTTGTTGAGCTCCCTATAATCAATAAAAATTCTCCATTTTCAGTTCCTTTTAGGTACAATTACAAGAGGAGACACCCACTGACTATCTATGATAGGGTTGTAGACACCAAAATTGGGTCACACTCCCCTTGACACCTTGTTAAATAATCAACTTGAACACACTCACCTAACCATGGCCCATTGGACCCCACAATAATATTAATTTAATTAATCCATGTCCTCACAATATTTATTATTTAATTATCCTAATTAAGATAATTCCCACCCCACCACCTCACCTATACACCTCACCTAACCATCTCACCCTAAGTCTATTCTTATTATGTTTTCATAACTAACTAAGACCTATAAACACCTAAAATATGCTTACACTTAGTATTTCCTCTAATTAAACCGATTGATGACACTTTGTTGATTAACCCTTCTTTGCTCCATTCTTAGATGACCATTTATGACACCTTCTTGGTCGTAATCTTCCCATATTCAGCTTACTTGGACAATATCTCTCTTATTAGTTAAGCATTCCTCCTTTTGACCATTTAGAGCCTCCCTATTTCTCTCTAGACCACTTCTATTGGCTTCGTAGGCTATCTATCAGTCAGAATTGATTATCCAGACCCCTACCAACCCCCAATGAGTCTCTAATCACTTTCTAATCAAATTGTTATCCAAAATAAGCCCTAAGCTTTTTTTTGGCTAACTCCTCCTTCTTCTCCTTCACTGGAAATTAAATGAATTTTTGGCATGCTACAGGTACTCAAAATATTCTTAAAATGATATCATCAAATAGGATTTTTCCTCACCTTTCCAGAAAGGTAAAATTTTCCACCTAACTCCTTGTATGTCTCAAGTTATGGCTCAATGAACTTTTTTGGGGAAAATTTCCCTTGACAGGCCCGTGACCAATAAGAATGTGCCACATGGCAGTGGAGGTTAGGACATTAGAGGCGAGTCGAAAACTTTACCAAAGGGATCAACACGGGGAGGAAGGAATATTTTTTTCTTGAAGGCCCACGAACTAATAGGAATGTGCCATGTGGTGGTAGTGGAGGTCGGGGGCATGGAGTAAACTTTGGATTTTTACCAAAGAATCCAGAGGGAGAAAGGGAATAAAAAGGCCCAAAGGCCCGCAGACCAATAGGAGGTTGCCATGTGTCCAGTCAGTGGTAGAGGATGGGGGTATGGGGAGAATTGGGAATTTTTGCCAAAATTGTAAAATGCGCAAAGGAAAAATTGGAAGTGCATCCCCACTAACCAATTAGAGGTTGACACATGTCACCAAGACAGCCGAGTGCAGGGAAAAGTTGGGAAGTTTTCCCAATGGAAAATCAAAGTGGTGAAAGGTAGGTTTAGGCCCATGATCCCATCGACCAATCAGAGAGTGCCACGTGGCAGTGGGTGGTAGGGCATGGGATTTTTTGGGAAAAATTTTACAAATTCAAAAAAGGGAAAATTGTAAAGTTTCGGCCAACCAATCCATTTTTGCCCTATTTTTGCCGTAAATCTTCAGATGGGCATAAATTTTGATCCAAAGATCGGATTTTTAGATTCTTGGTGTCATTAGAAAGATGGTAAAATTATCTACATGATGGAGGGTTCAATTTTGTATTTTGATGGAGATTTTATAGAGAAAAGTGGAGAAACGTCCCTGGCATGTGAAAAAATGTAGAAATGGTTACCAACCACCAAATTTAATGAAGTATGGGTCGTTTTTGGATCTGCAGAGCAATGTACTTTGAAGTATAAGATTTTTCATGGGAACCTAGCATTTTTTAGGCTAATTAGAAGGATTTTTTAGTGGTTGGAGTTGCAAATAAAATTTGCTCTCATTTTTTGCACTTTTCTCCATTCTACCTCGTCATAAAAGCCAGTTTTGGCTCATTTGTAAAGGTTTTTCATCTTTTCTGCTCTACCCTCCCTTCTTTTCTTCCCTAGGGTTGAAAATGGAGTTTGAAACTCCTCCCCTGATCTGTTATTGTATTTTTTGCCTTTTAGCATTAAAATGATGTTCTGTGCAAACTTCTGGAGCAACAAAAAATGTGTTTTATGATACATCTATCCATCCCTGCTCATTTTTTTGCTTGTTTTCTTCTTACATCTCTTCATCACAGGTATTTGTGCATGTTTGAATGTTTATTGCAGGTTTGGAGCTATGTTCAAGGAGTTTTGGAACATTTTCTGTGTGAAGTCTATTCTTGGGCTTGTAATGCATCTGTTCATCCTTCCCATTTCTCACATCTTCTTGTTCCATGGTAATTTTGATAGATGTTCAACATTTTCCTTCTCTGGTGTATCACCATTTTAGTGTAGTCTTATGTTTTTCATCTTTTCTCTCTCCCCCTATCTCTTTAGAAGTTATATTAGAATTATATTAGCTTGCCTACACTAGAATAGCTTATGGCAGGTAGTTTAGGAAGATGAACCAACCTTCTCTGGAGAGCTTTCCCCATTTGTAAAGGTCCATACTTTGGGAAGGCTTAATGTTTTACATTCACACCAAATGACATTGCCTTAGAAAATCAGATCCACAAGTCATTTTGGGGGTGATGTGAATTTTCCCTAATAGTTTTAGCATGCCCGGTGGGACCTTAGATGTCTTTCACCTTATTTTTGACAGGTTGGTGTGTTCCTGTTAAATATTCAGCCTTCTAAGGCATATTCAAAAACACATCTGTTGACTCCATCTGATCAACAACCCATTTCTAAAGTTACAGACCCTCTTTCCATTCATTTTCCATTCATTATTCTTTCCATCTCTTTCATTCTTTTGCATTCCATGAAGTTGTGCAATCATGACTTCATTTCAATAATGGAATTCACATTTACAACAGCAGTATATTCCACCTCCAACTTGTTTTACAAATCCTTCAAATCAACATTTTGATCAAATTCAAGGTCAACATGCTTACCCATATGAGTAATACCAAAATTAGTTTGGTTGTGAAGCACATCAAGAGCAAGGTTATGCATATAATGAAGACAATCAGATGTAAGTTGCTGGTCTTTTGGAGAAAATCCAAAAGATGGAGGTAAACATGGTGCAATCTAGGGCTCAAGCATAAATGAAAGCATTCAGAATTAGTTTTGGAGCACCCTGTCCATGGGTGAGACCTTTTCCAAGGCATTACAACCCTCAAGAGAAGCTTGACTTCATGATTACAACACTGCCATTTCTTACAAAGTGGACTGAAGGAATAGAGGTGTATGAGTGGAGTATTAAGAAACCTTGTCAATGGGTAAGCACACCATCTCATGCCTTTCATTTTCATCTTTCCCAATTTGTTTCATCTCAGCAGTGTCACGTTTTAAACTCTCCATCTATTCTCCCAAATGTTGAATCCATTTCTCCATTCCCTAGTCTTCCACCCTATCTCAATTATTTTTTCCTCTTCCCTTCCAAATAGTCATCTCCTCCACAAGAGCCAATAGAAATACCCTCTCCTCCAAATGAAAAAGGAGTTATACCTCCTTCACCACCACAAACAAATGCAAAATTGGTTGAACTCTAATCTCTCTCTCCTCTTGCATTCCCATTTCTATGTGGGGAAGAAGAAATTGCAAAAATCAGTCATCAAGGATAGCAAGAACAAGAGCCAAGAAAAGAAAGAATGATTAAGAGCTTAGTGATTTTGGCTCTTAAATATGGAATTGAGAAGATCCCTTTGTTGATGAAGCCTACAAAGAAGGCTAGAGTTGAAGAACAAATGGTGGTCAGGACTGATTTTGTTGCAGCAAAAGAAGAGTAAAAGGAAGAAGCAAATCAGCAATCAGTTTGCTCAGAATGTAGTCTCCATGTTGGCACTCTATTTGAAGGAAATGTTGATCTAATTCAAGTTGCAAAATCAACCATAGAAGAAGAATACCTTGCAGCCCCAACTTGTCCTCTAGAGCAGCAAATTGAAGATTTTGATTTGACAAACTTCATGCTAGAGGGAGATTGTAATCAAGAGCAAGATTGTCTTCAAGCTATGGGGGAAGAAAAACCAGCTCAAAATCCCATTGAAGAGGAGCAAATGGATGAGATCAAGTAATTTTTTACAACAACAGAAGAAGGAAACATTGTTGATACATTTTTGCTTTCATTTGAAGGGGCTGATTTGATTGATAAAGCCATTATGGAGGTGAACAAAACAGGTCCAAATTGTGAGCAAGAGGCACAAGAAATTAAATGTTTCTCTCCCACTTCATCTCTCCAAAAATCTGATTTTTTGGATTAGTTTGAATTGACAAGTTTCATGTTTAAAAATGAAACTACACATGGTGAAGAAAATGCAGATTTAGAGGCCACCATACAAGTAGGAGAGACCTTGCAGCAATAGGACATTGAAGAGTTTGATTTTCCATCAGACTTAGAAGAATGTTTGGATGAAGAGCCAACTGAAACTACAATATTTTCTTCTTCACCATTCGTTCTCCAACATCAAGAGCCTACTGCCACAAAGGAGAACATTGAAAAAGAGTAGCTTGTGTTTTGTGACAAATCTTTGGAACCAATGTTGGAAGAGAGTAATCTTCCATGTTCTTCATTGGAAAAGGAAGGAAAATAGTAGAAGAACTTCATCACTTCTTCAACACCATCCATTCAAGAAGGTCTACAAGAAGACTCCATTTTTGGAGTTAAATTTCAGCGTTGTGGGCATATCAAATGGACTAGACCTTGCCCAATAAGGTATTTGGCTTCATTGGAGCCAAAGGATAAGCCACAACCAGCCATGCTTGCCTCTAAGCATGAGGATGAGCTACAAAGTACCAAGGATCAGTTGCCATACCTCTTCAATCTAAATGCAGAGCAGCTAAAAGAGGTATTGGATTTTTTTTCGGTTGACACCTTGCTGATTTGGGTAGAAGACCAGTTTCTTGTTGATTTTCCACTCATCCAAACAGCCATGATCAGATCCAAATCAATTGCATGGTTGCCCATTTTGAAGAAAGGAATCTATTTTGCACAACCAGTTGCAGGGTTTGTTTATCTTGCCTTTTCTTCCAGTTAGAGTAGTGTAGGTAGGTTTGCTTTCAGCAGAAGAAGTGCTTGTGCACACTCTGCATGCCCCATTTGGAGCATGTATGATTTTCATTTTTGTACATAGTTTTTGGTGCTACTGGTTTTTCTCTTGCACAGTTCATTTCAATGGCATTTTGGTGAAAACAACTCCAAGTTCAGTGGGCTTCAAGTGGCTTAGAAGGAAGTTTCCAAAGTTCAAATCAGTTTATAGGCTACTACTCATGACTTCAAGCCCAATGGATGCTTCAAAGGCTACTGATCATTCATCTAGCAAGTAGATGAACTCTCTGAGTTTCCAAATTGTTATCCAAAATAAGCCCCATGCTTATTATTTGGCTAGCTCCTCCTTCTCCTTTTCTGGCACTTAAATGAATTTTTGGAATGCTTCAAGTACTCAAAATATTCTTGAAATGATTCCATCAGATAGGATTTTTCCTCACCTTTCCAGAAAGATAAAATTTTCCTCCTAACCCCTTGTATTTCTCAAGTTATGGCTCGGTGGATATTTTTGGGAAAAATTTCCCTTAACAGGCCCGTGACCAATAGGAATGTGCCACATGGCAATGGAGGTTGGGATAGCGGAGGTGAGTTGGAAAATTTGCCAAAGGGCTCGGTAGGGGGAAAAGGGAAAAAAAAAATTCCTGAAGGACCACGAACTAATAGGAATATGCCACGTGGCATCGGAGGTCAGGAGCACGGAGTAAACTTTGGCTTTTCGCCAAAGAAGTCAAAGGGAGAAAGGGAAAAAAGAGGCCCAAAGGCCCATGGACCAATAGGAGGCCGCCATGTGCCTAGTCGGTGGTAGAGGTTGGGGGTGTGGGGAGAATTGGGCATTTTTGCCAAAATTACAAAATGGGCAAAGGAAAAATTGGAAGTGCATCCCCACCAACCAATCAGAGGGTGACATGTATCACCGGGACAACAGAGCGTGGGGAAAAGTTGGGAAATTTTCCTAATGGAAAATCAAAGTGGCAAAAGGAATTTTTGGGCCCGTGATCCTATCAACCAATCGGAGAGTGCCATGTGGCAGCGGGTGGTGCAGCGTGAAGTTTATTGGGAAAATTTTAAAGTTTCAGCCCGTCAATCCATTTTTTCCCTATTTTTACCCTAAATCTTCAAAGGGGCATAACTTTTGATCCAGAGCTCAAATTTTTCTGTACTTGGTGTCATTGGAAAGCTGGTAAAATTCTCTATATGATGGAAAGTTCAATTTTTTATTTTGATGGATATTTACTAGATAAAAATGAAGAAAAGTCCCTGGCATGCAAAAAAATTCAGAAATGGATCCTAACCACCAAATTTAATGAAGTATGGGTCGTTTTTGGATCTGCAGAGCAATGTACTTCAAAGTATGGGATTTTTCATGGGAACACATAATTTTTTAGGCTAATTAGAAGGATTTTTTAGTGGTTGGAGTCGTAAATCAAATTTTCCCATTTTTTTGCACTTTTCTCCATTCTGCCTCATGATAAAAGTCAGTTTTGGCTCGTTTGTAAAGGTTGTTCATCTTTTCTACTCTACCCTCCCTTCTTTTCTTCCCCAGGGTTGAAAATGGAGTTTAAACCTCCTCCCCTACTCTGTAATGGCATTTTTTTGCTTTTACAATTAAAATGATGTTCTTTGCAAACTTCTGGAGTAACAAAAAACATGTTTTGTGATGCATCTATCCATCCTTGCTCATTTTTTTTGCTTTTTTTCTTCTTACATCTCTTCATTGTAGGTATTTTTGCATGTTTGAATGTTCATTATGGGTTTGGAGCTATGTTCAAGGAGTTTTTGAACATTTTCTGTATGAAATCTATCCTTGGGCCTGTGATGCAATTGTCCATCCTTCCAATTGCTCACCTCTTCTTGTTCCATGGCAGTTTTGATAGATGTTCAACATTTTTCTTCTCTGGTGTATCACCATTTTAGTGTAGGCTTTTGTTTTTCCTCTTTTCTCTCTCCCCCTATCTCCTTGGAAATTAGATTATAATTATATTAGCTTGCTTGCACTGGAATAGCTTGTGGTAGGTAGTTTAGGAAGAGGAACCAACCTTCTCTGGAGAGATTTCCCCATTTGTAAAGGTCCCACACTATGGGAAGGCTCAATGTTGTGCATTCACACCAAATGACATTTCCTTAGAAAAGTAGATCCACAATTCATGTTGGGGGTGCTGTGAATTTTCCCTAACACAAGTTTTACTAGCCTAAACCCTAGTTAACTAGCTTAATCCTAGCTTATATAAGCCTAAAGCATGTTTATCCTAATCTAATCCTAAAATGCTTTTTGAGCTTTAAGTCCCACATGCACCCAAATTCCAAATTATTCCAAAACAAAAACTATAAATACAAGGCTAAGCCTACCCATTCAAAAACAACTTTACATAAGCTAAAGGCAAAACAAGCCTGAGAAATCTTAAGAGCTCATTTGCATTAGCCAAGCTAATAAGACATTTGATCTAAATCTTTCCTTCCTCCATTTTTGAGCTAATTCCTCCATTTGCATCCATAATCCAAGTTTTGAGTAATATGGAGAGAACAACTGGCCTTGAAGCCATTAATGGTGAGACTCCATTCTTGCAAGCTTGAAAACCATAAAAACAACTAATCACCCCTTTGATTGCTAAGTTGATCTTCTTAGGTTCAATGTTTAATTAAGTGATCTAAAGAGTAGAGAGTATTTTTATCATGTTAGTTTAAATTTAATCTAGTTCATACAATAATAGATGTTGGTCTTGTTTATCTCTTATCATGATGGTTTAGTGTAGATTAGGTTCATGCTTTGAGGTTATAGCTTTTAACTTCATTTCTATAGCATATCTAATTTATCCATGAGCACATTTGGCATGCTTAGTGGGACACTTATGTCCACCCTCCATTAATGGAGGTCCTTTAGGTTTCTCAAAGCTCATTTTCAAGTTTTTTGCTCAAATCACTTGTTATTTCCTCATTTTTATTTCTAACCCTAGATAAATGACCTTCATTTGCATGTATTTTGTGGGTTTGATATAGAAATAGGATGCTTTAACTAACAACTAACCTGTTTTCTCTTGAAAACTTTGAAAATCTATGTTTTTTGTAGTTTTTTCACAGGATGTGCATAGGTGTCCAAAAAGGGGCATTTATCCATTAAAACAGGCACATATCTGTCATATTGGACGCACCTGCATCACTGTCTCTGTGTTTTCTATGCTTATGGGTGTAAAAACACCTACACGCATGTGTACTCATTGAAACAGGCATGTATCCATCATATTGGGTGCGTCTGTGTCATTGTTTCTATGTTTTATGTGTTTTTGGGCACAAAAACACCTATGCTCATGTGTACCCATTGAAGTACGTGCGTATCTGTCATACTGGGCATGTCTACATCAATGTTTCTATATTTTTTGTGTTTTTGGGTGAAAAAAGACCTAGGCGCACGCATACCCATTGAAATAGGTGCACATCCATCATACTGGGTGCGTCTACGTCACTATTTCTATGTTTTCTATGTTCTTGGGTGCAAAAACACCTTCGTGCACACGTATCCATTGAACTAGGTGCCTACCTATCAATAAAGGGGCACGTATGCATCAAAATGCATTCACCACCAATCTTTCGAAGGCCATAATGTTTGGTCCCAAGCTCAAAATGACTCCATTTTTGTTGCGTTGGAAAGGTATTGAAGAGAAATACACAATGGAATCATTAAACTAGGATTTTTACTTACCAGAAATTTATGGCTTACATTATTACATAAATAGTCATTTTCTACCGTAACGTAAAGTCTAACAAAACTGTTTTTTTTGTCATTCTAAAACTTTGAAAGATTTTTGTAGAGCTAATCAGTTGTTTGCAGGGTTATTTTGGTTTAATTTTAGACTAACTTAGTTAAGTGTTTCATTTCTTAAACTTGAAATAAGTTTGTAAAAGTGCGTATGCTCTCTCCTTGCACCTTAAAAAGTGATCTTGGATATCAGAAACACGTATACCAAACTTATATCAAATGCTCAAAAAACACTTATTTTGTAAAAGGATGAAGTAAAATTTCATGTGATTTCAGTAGGATTTTTCCACTTTGCATATGCTCTTCCTTCGCACCTTTTGGAAATCTTAAGAATAAAAAGCAAGTGTAAGTTCTCTTTTTACATCAATCTACGAACTGTAAAATTACTAAAACTTATTGTCTATAGGACCCATTACATGTCAAAGAAATATTTCAAAACTAAACAACAAAAACCCACTAATACACATGTTCTTACAGGTTGTCAAATAGTGTGCTACTTGAAACCTCATTAAGCTAAGCAAGATAAAAAAACACATCATTTTCAAAACATTGTATTGCAGGTTTCAAAAAAGGGTACAACCCTATCCACTCAACTAGAACATAACCCCTTTGGCATAACGCCTTAAGCTATAACAATGGGGGTGGCTCCAGGAACCCTAAAGTAATCCACCATTGAGTAACCTCGTGGATGAAATAGGAAGTTCTTCACTTACACACTTGATTAATTTTCCTTTGTGAGATAGTGTTACAAGTTGTCCCTATGTGACCCTTTTAAGTACATGATGGATGCATTTACTACCCACTGTACTTAAAGGGGGCAAAGCCGAGATACTCCCAAACTAGTCATTACGACCTTTTTGGTAAATCACCCCACTCATGGATAACTTTGTAACACCTAGTTGAGAGGACTTATTAGGAAATCCATTTTGTCTTGAAGCCCACTTTACTAGTCCTTTCTCGTGTCTTGGCCATCACAAAGTGATAACTTGTTTGGATTTAGAACCTTGTTTCTTGAACAAGGAAAAGAATCCACTTAAGTTGGATCTAAGTGCCTTTTATCACAGAAATTAGACAACATATCACTTAGCTTGGTTATTTTTCTTCTTCAAATGGGGTGAAGCTCTGCCTAAGTGGCACTTAGTTTATTTTTCACATTTTTGATCTATACCTTTACATTCTTTTTTCCCATTTGGGGCAACAAAAGGCATCTTTCGGGAGTGTTGTCATAGATAGTGTTCACCACTTTTTTTTCCGTTTATGCTCATCCATGTTTACGGCTGAGTTGTTAAATGTCTAAAGTGTGTGGATGCGTCCTCATATCTTTGATGGCCACTTGATCTTAATTTCAGGATCATCATCATAGTTCGGATTGATTCATCATTTGATCTCCCTTTGTTAATATTTATGCCTTGTTCATTTCGAGCTTGACGTAAATATTGACATTGTGTTGATAATCTTTACATCAAACTCGCTTTGCACACACATTTACATAGGGTGTATTTCCTTGTTGATTGGATTTGTCTTTTTACACTTGCATGATTGTTCCTTGTGATTATTCATCTGAAAAAATTATTTTCTAGGACAATCATTTTTTATCTCGTCGAGATTACGTCATCACGATGTCTATTCTCCATACTTACATAATGTCTAGTTGGTTTTCATTATGCTACTCGAATCAACATGTCACTTCCTCCCCTTTGAAGGAGTTCCATCACACTACCTACATCTAGACATGTGTGCTTAAAAAAATGCCAAACAATGACTAACTATCATGAAGTTGCTCACATTTACAACAATACATAACCTAGGTTTAGGTATTCACATCAAAATATTCCCATTATGACTGAGCCTTGTCTGGTTATTCATGCTAGAGGGCACACTCGGGTACCCTGTTCCCCACCTTTAGCTCATAGTCAGTGGTATGGTTTTGATGCTTCTGATGCAAATTATTATTCGGGTTCCCCCCTCTCTTCTTCTTCTAATTCAGATCCAAACTACCATTTGGATTCCCATGATTCTTCTAAAGATTCAGATCCTAACTATTGTTTGGATACCCCTTGATCAAATCCTAAGTCATGGTCCTCCCTTTCTTCACAGGACCTTTATTCCAACTCACCTCAACAATGTATATCTCCTTTGAAGACTCGTGTGACTCCAAGTTCCATCAATAACACATCTAATTCTGGTCTTGAGTCACAGTCCTCCCTTTCTTTGTAGGACCGCCTTCATCAGTCATCTAAATGACCTCCTCCTCCATCGAAGAGTTCTACAACTCAGGCTACCTCTAGTCAATCATCTAACTTGACTGGACTACATCGTAACTTCATGAATGGATATGTGATCCTATTATCTCCTCCACATTAAGTCACCTTCTAGAAAAATGATCTAAGACAAGATCCAAATCATCCATTCATGAGACACTTGAGTCATCTTCTTCTATTAATCAATCGTCCCCACCTATCAGACTTCTTTCTTCTATTCAACCTTCTATGGACAAAGAAAAAAAATATCTACTGATTTATTTCTCTTAGAATGAAGGAACAATCAGAATACACAATGATATGCCACTAGAGGATAGCAAACAAGGATTCTTTTTAAAACTCGATACGATCACATATTGGGGAAAAGAAGTTGATCCTTTTCGACAGAACATAGAGGAAAATTCTAAAGTCATGGAAATTGATTCTTCTTCTATTCCATCTTCACCTTCTTATAAGCATGATGAGATGTTGGGGTATAGCATTGATCCATGGCCTATCTTCTCGTTACCAACTCATTCATTATCTATCACCATTCCTCAATAAAAATCTCTCCTTGGGTCACTACTGAGCATCCCATCGGCTTCTTCTACCCTAGGAACACATCCTAGTAATCCTCAATTTTCTACTTTTGGTTCACCTCTTGGTAGCCCATTACCTTCTATTCTTGGGCCATGTCCTAGTATCCTTTCATCCTCTTCTATCTATGGGACCCCTTTCAGTAGTCCCTCATCATCTTCTTCTATTCTTGGGCCACGTCCTAGTAGCCCTCCATTATCTTTCATAAATGAGTAAACTTGGGGTAGCTCATTTTCTTCCATCTTAAGGCCATATCCTGGTAGCCCTTCATCATCTTCTTTTAGTGGATCACCTCCTTGTATCCCATCCTCTTTAATTCTTGGACCGTATCCTTTTTATTCATCACATATTTCTTCTATCAATGGTTGTGGCAAGCTCTAGGTCATTTCTCACATCAGTTCTAAACATCAACATTCTCTTTATTCTACTCAGGATTAGACAAGTCATACGTCAACTTATAAGAAACCCAAAAAGGTTCATTATCAAGATCAGATCAAACCTTCCAAGAGTTCAAAATCCCCCAACAACTCAAACAATATCAAAATTGTAAATCAAGCACAATTCAAAATCGTACATCAACGTAGCCATCAAGTTTGGTGCAAAGTGCATAAACCTTTGGATAGGGAGTTTAATCTCCCATATATAAAATCCATGTTTCAAGATAATTTATAGTCATTTGTTGAGTACGATCTCACCATGATCATCAAGATTGGGGATCGTATTACGCTTGATAAGTAAACACGGCTAGTCTCCCTTATCAAGGAAGTTGCAAACATTGTTGTTGGATCTTATCACATGAACTGACTTTGTTGGTCCCACATTTCAAAAAACTATCAAAAATATGAAAATCATAGAAAACAATTCAAAAATACAAAAACATGAGAAAACACAAAAAATCAAAGGTACAAAGATCAAACATTCCAATAAGGTATTTACGTACACATGGATGTTTCTTTCTTCCCTTCCTTGCTATTCTTCTGCAATTCTTCCTACCATTTTCATCCCTTTGGTGATATTTTAGTTAGCTTATTCACATGCATTTTTTAACATTTATCTCTATGGTATCCATTTAACCCTGGTCTTTTATCACCTTGGTAAATTAAAGAATGAATGACCTCCTAGAGATCCTATCACTATCAACATATAATAAACTTGTTGTGAAGAACTTTTGGACATATTTGTTCACACTAGCCAATGTCGTCATCACAATCACTTCCACCTCCTTCCATCAAGCCATCAGTGGTTCTTAACCCCTTGTCAAAATAGAGAGCTAAAATAAATTTTCAGAAGAAAAAGAATCAAAATCAATCAAAAATCAAAATCTAAAAGCTAAAATCAAAAGTAAATTGATATATAACTCTCTCTTGGGGTTTTTCCAATAATATCTATCGGGGCTATAGACACCTAACTGGTAGTAGAACAATGTTGTGATTAGAATCAAATGCATCTCTGTCAAGGTTATGGATGCCTGGCTAGCAATGGAGAAATGTACGGCTATCCTTTCACCATCAAATCACCTATCACATTTCAAAATAAATCATTCCTACACATTGGCTAGGGTGTCTTCACTTGATGTCTATTAAATCTTCCCTTCAAGAGGTAATAAATTCCATGTGCACACACTGGATCTCTATGAGTAGGCAGGATTAGTATGTTACCAAGTGTCTTTTTTGGACCTTGTTCAGACTCTTACTCTAGTCCGTACCTCGTCTCACGATTTGTGCCTTTGGCTAATCACTTCTTCATCGCAAGGCTTTTAAGCTTCATTCATATCATTCACATCATTCTTCTACTTTGTTCAGAATATCCATGTGTATAAGATTATTTTTTTTTCCATATTTTCGGACACCTTTGTCCCCTCTCACAAAAATTAATCTTCTCCTTCCTTTCTATCATGTGCTTTTAGGCCAACTGATGTTGGGGGCATCCTTGCTTCTTCCTAGCACTTCATTGATTTACGTTCATCATCATGTGGAACCTATCCATAATGGCCTTGGGTCCCACTTCTACATGTGAAGAGTTTTCCTTTGAATACTCCCACCTAATCACTGGGGCATTTTTACATCTTCACCTTTCTCGTATGCACGTGGCCTTATGCCCTTGTACATTCCATCTATCGCTAGGGGCATCCATGCTTCCTCGTCTTCCTGTACATAGTTTCAAAAAACTTTCAAAATAAAAAACATTCAAATATGTTTAAGAAAACTTCTAAAAATTAAAAATTATCCTACAAAATGTCACTCTTTATTTCTCACCTATTCGTGTGCGTGACTCATGGGTCACCTTAATCTAACTCCATCAACAAAAGCTCCACTACTTACTTCGTCTATACTCTGGGGCACAACGAGTTGCCTAGTACTGTTTCGTAGTGCACATTGCTTTTTCATAGGATGGAAGTGTCCTCCATTATTCCCCTTGCATGTCTCCTTGCTTCAGGCACCATCATTAACCCTTGTCATTAACTCACATAGGTCAGAACTGAAGCTTGATAACAGAAACATTACATCTTGTTTCTCTATTAGTTTAGCTTGTTTAATTTCTTATATTGCGTTGAATTTTGTATGTTGCATGGAGTTAGGCATCTTTTACTTTCTCGTATTGCATTACATTTTCTATGTTGCATGGAGTTTGTGTTTTTAGCAATGGACATTTGTTTTTATATGGATTTTCATGTCATACTACACTTGTGTTCATTCTTTTTAATAACAACTGATAATGAAGATCTTTAGCAATATGATGAAAATAAAGTTGTTTAAAAATCATTGGATGAATGTTAGCTCATTCCCCCTTCCTCATACTCCATTTTCTTCTATATCCCCCTTCTTATTCACACTATTCTTTCTTTTGTTCTCTTTTTATCATATTTTCGATCGCTGATAGATTTCTTCTATCACCCTATCGACAATAGAGGCTTCATCCTCCATTCTACTCATTTTTCTTATATCCCTTCAAAAATTTCTACTTGTTTATGCTTGTCTACTTTCTTTGAAGTGACGTCACTTACGCCACCTCAAAGAGGGGCAAATGTAGACACCTAAAATATGCTTACACTTAGCATTTCCTCTAATTCAACTGATTGAAAACACTTTGTTGATCAACCCTTCTTCACTCCATTCTCAGATGCCCATTTACGACACCTTCTTGGTCATATTCTTCCCATATTTAGCCTGTTTTGCTAATATCTCTCTTATTAGCTAAACATTCCTCCTTTCGATCATTCAGAACCTCCCTAGTTCTCTCTAGACCACTTCTATTAGCTTTGTAGCCTATTTATCAGTCACAATTGGTTATCCAAACCCCTTCCAACTCTCAATGAGTCTCTAATCACCTGCTAATCAAGTTTAACTAGCCTAAACCCTAGTTAACTAGCTTAATTATAGCTTATCTATGCCTAAAGCATGTTTATCCTAATCTAATCCTAAAATTCTTTTTGAGCTTTAAGTCCCACATGCACCCAAATTCCAAATTATTCCAAAACAAAAACTATAAATACAAGTCTAAGCCTACCCATTCAAAAACATAACTTTACATAAGCTAAAGCCAAAACAAGCCTAAGAAATCTTAAGAGCTCATTTGCATTAGCCAAGCTAATAAGGCATTTGATCTAAATCTTTCCTTCCTCCATTGTTGAGCTAATTCCTCCATTTGCATCCATAATCCAAGTTTTGAGTAACATGGAGAGAACCATTGGCCTTGAAGCCATTAATGGTGAGACTCCATTCTTGCAAGCTTGAAAACCATAAAAACAACTAATCACCCCTTTGATTGCTAAGTTGATCTTCTTAGGTTCAATGTTTAATTAAGTGATCTAAAGAGTAGAGAGTAGTTTTATCATGTTAGTTTAAATTTAATCTAGTTCATACAATGATAGATGTTGGTCTTGTTTATCTCTTATCATGATGGTTTAGTGTAGATTAGGTTCATGCTTTGAGGTTATAGGTTTTAACTTCATTTCCATAGAATATTTAATTTATCCATGAACACAAGACCTAACTAAACCCTAAAAATCAAAGCCTAAATCCCCTCTAACCACAATTCCACATAAAAAAAGGTAACTCCTGCTCTTTCCCAGATGAATAGAGAGATCTGGCGAAAATCATCACATTGATATCCTATTTTTAGTAAACCTAGGGAATCTCACCCTAACCGACGCTGGACACCCCTGCCCGAAACCATCATTGATTACATTTTATTCTATTTGGTAACCTTATTGTAAGGTTGGAAATTTTCTGAGAGAAAGGGAGGAGACCAAAGCTACATGTAAGCAAAACAAACATCCTTTTGTGCATCTAGACATCTAGGGCCATCACTACAATCAATCATAAAGCCACTGCATTAACAGGAGAACTCTTAGACAACACCACTATAGGACCATACATGTATTCTTTGATCAACCACATACACCACTCAGCCATCAAAAAATTTAACACAATAAGTATGGCCTTAACCAATATGATTTATTTTAGTTAGTAATCTTTATTACTCATGTTGTTAATCTATTCTTTGCATGATTATTGCTTCATCACCTACTTTCCTGTGAACTCAAAAATCCCTTCACACATATCACCAAATCACCTATCCTCACCGGCTGTATATTTCTAAGCATACCTAAGATCTCTATAGACCTCCCCATTCACTTGCCCAAACTTTATTTGACCTTAGATCACCCCTACCATTTAACCTATATTGAGTTTCTTTTACCCCAACCATACTAATGCCGGTTATCCACAACCGTTGTCGGTTCTATCTAAACTAGCATCGGTCACATTTAGCTGACATTGGTCTTTGTTTTCTACACCTTCACCAAAAATAGACCCAAAAATCACCTTACCATTTGATCTAAATAACCCAAAATCTGACCCTGACCAGTCCCAGTACCTTGACAGATACCTCACCTCTCATATCCAACTATAGCCTAGCCTGTTGTGATTGTATTTACTTATTGTATCTGAATGAGATACCTAAATAATATCAAATATAGTAGGAATTTTTTTATTTCTCACATTAACTTATTTTAAACAGTGGATTGATAGCTATCTAGGTAGTAGTACACATTCTAGAACTAGCATATGCTAGGCAATCCACTATCATATATCATTTAACTATCTCTTTTTGGTCTTGTTTTCTATTACAGGTAGTTCCTCCTAGCCAAAATGAAGCTCTCACATTTAGCTATGGATCAAGAAGTCAGAACATGTGAAAAAACCATCAACTGACCAGCATTTAATAGGTATTCCTTGTTGGCACTTACCCTTATTTGTTTTGTCATTCAAAAAGGTAAAGAAAACAGTGAAACATTTTGGCATGGCCAGTGGAACCCATCAGGGGCTCTTTTGAATTTATTCATTCCTAGGTGAAATTTATGTGTTTGTTTCCCTTTGAAAAGCTTCCAGATTAATTTTTCTTCTTTGGAATCATTCTCCTTCTTTCTATTGTCTAAATAAAACAATCGTGTTTTTGGTTCTTTAAAAAAAGAACACATCTTCCTTTCTTTTGCATTGCATTAGTGAAAGAGCATCCCTCTTCATATTCATCTCTTGTTACATCAAATATCACACTTCGAATTCGGTTTAAAACACTTGCATTGCATTCTAATTTGTTACATTATTAGCTCACATTAAAACTGAGGGAAACCTATATGCTAAAAGCCATGCCCAGCTGATGGTTTACACAAAGAATCGTAGAAAGCACAGTATTCTCTCTCTTTGTCTGTCTTACCAAAATTACATAAAATCAAATATACACATCTTTCTTAAACAACATCTTACCCAAGAACATCTTTCAGTGATCACATGATCTGGTTGGTAGGTACTCCCTAGCTCGTTTCCTCTATCGAGTCATCATCTTAGAGGACGGCCTGACCCGCCATAACATACCTAAAACCTCTCCTTTTAGATATCCTTCTTTGTAGGACACCTTCCCAGCTAGAAAATTCTATTCTAAATACACACAGTCAGTCCTAAATAGCATAAGCTAAACAAACATAAGAAATTCACTATTAGGATTGTGCTTTTTCTTAACATTCTTCTTGGCTTGTGTTGTGAGGTGTGAGACTCCAAACCTTCATTTTTCTTCTTCCTTGCACAATCCACCATCATATTTGGAGTATTTTGACTTTTCCTGAGTGTGTTAGGGCCCCATCTCCTCATTCTCAGGCTTCTGAGTTTGATTCTTCACTTAATTTAATTCAGAAAACCAATATTCTTCATTTCTTCCTAATTTCACAATCACTAACATCGTCTAGTGACCATCATCGATTCACATCTGACTGTCATTAGTTAAACCCTAACTGGTGTCAGCTTCTGGCTTTCTAGTTAATTTACCTATAATAGCTTCCATCACTACTTCTATTTTGTTTTTGGCCCTCAGGGTATCGTCATATTTCTCCCTTGTTGATATTTACTATCATACACAATTTCACCAATACAAATCCAATATTGCTGCTTCATTTTTTTAGACAAGTTTCTTCCACAGTGATTAGTATCGTTTTCAGAAACCATCATCAGTGTTTCCCCAACTATCATCAGTCATCCTCACTATTATCGGTTTTCCCATAACCATCACTGGTCAACTTGACTGTTGTCAGTTACCTGTGTTTAATTTTTCAAAATCAAGACATTGACCAGATTCACCTCCTGGACCCCATTATTCTCTATTTTTATTATTTCTTGTGTCATCTACAAAATATAGTCTTACTAGGTCAGCACTTGTTCACATGGTGCTGACTCACAGCCAAACCAACACCCTCATATTCCATGCTAGTTGTCAACCACTTCCACCTAGTCCCTCACCACCTTCCGTCCTATCACCCATGGATCCAACCTTACCTACCACCATTGCTGCCAGTGACAAAGAGTTTGCATGACTCCTTGATTATAATCCCGCATGCTTATAGTTCTACCTTTCCCATTCTTCCACCTGAGGCTCCTCTAGTCAGTTGATATACGACATGCCTATATCAATCTCTCCTACCCTTATTCCTACTACTGCATTAGCCCCTAATAATGTAGCGTTACCATCACCTACTTCCCTCCTAGTAGTTTTACAGCTACCCATGGTTACCAGAGCCACGACAACCATCCCTCCTACATACACCTATTATCAAAACCTCCCTATCTCGTCTATCATCCATTTTGGATATGTGCCTTCCATGTCAGTTCCTTATTCTCAATCTCCCTATCAGGTTCAATATCCACCTCCTTATGCCAGAAGAGGTGTTCCCCCATCACAAACTACCAACGACATCATCAATTTGATGATGGAAAAGATACAAACACTAGAAGCATCAGTTTCTGACTCACGCAATTCCCTCACCTATGATGAAATTTGTAATGAGCCTATTCACCCATTCATTCCCATTCGACGATACCCCATACATTGGGAGATGCCAAAATTCAACCACTTCAATAGAAAAGAAGATCCATAGCAACATTTGTAGTCCTTTAAACATGGGTGTTACCTGATTTCCCATGATGATACTTTACTTTTGAGGAATTACCAAATGTCCCTGAAAGGACCTGCATTGGACTGGTACAGTGGACTACCAATACACTCCATTTACTCTTTCAATTAAGTAGAACATACCTTCCTAGATCACTTCTCCATCAACATTCTTAAGAAGGTTACCATGACTGATCCTTATTATACATGACAATATGACGATGAGTCTATCGTTGACTTCATCACTTGCTGACGTAGCCTCATCAACTAGCTCACATTCCAATTGCCTCAAACCAATTTTATATAAATATTTACTTGGGCATGTGCTAGAAACATCATACCAACCCCACAAGTGTAAAATATTTGCACTTTTGACGAGACATTCACCATGGCACAAAAATTAGAAATTCATGTTATCGAAGATAAGAAGATTCAACTTCGTAACAACAATATCATGTTCAAATCAAATGATACTTCTTCATCTTCGAAACCTCAAAAAAACTATTCAAATCCCAAAGGGTCTGTTAATGTCGTCATTCTCAAAGCTAGTCCCCCTCATCAAAAAAACCCAGCCAAACCCCCTTCTAATCTCTCTCCTATCCAAGCTTTCTAATTCAGACGAGAACAATAAAAGTACACTTCCCTAGCAGAATCTTATTCTTCCATTTTGGAAAATCTTGTTAAGGTTGGTACCATTACCCTTCCACCTATAAATCCACATACTAGTTTCAAGCCTAAGCAACACATGTCTGTGTGGTATAAGGAACATGAATTTTGTAACTATCATCGGGTCAAAGGTCACAATGATAATAACTACATTACCTTAGAGAATATCGTTCAAGAAATGATAGACAACGGAGACTTAGTCTTGGATAGCTCGAATGCACAAACTAACCAAAGCCTACACATCTTCAAGAAGAAATTCCCTAATCATGCCCATATTCTAACTAAGTGGGTGATACCTCAAACAATTATAGCACTATCCATGAGGTCCACGCTATTTTCAATGACGTACTAGGGACTTCCTAATTACCTCATATTCCTTCCATAGATGAAATCTTAGCCCATGCTCCCCTACCTGCACCATAACCTATTTCATCTACTCCTCTACCCATTAAGAAATCCCCTTCATCTTCTACTTCACCTATAAAAGAGACTATAATTAGCACATCACCTTTGACCGCTTAAAATTCTGAGCAGTTGTCAGTGGCACCTCTCCTGCTCATAGAAGAGGAAGGTTCACCACCTACACCAATGCAAGGATAGCCCACTTTTGCTAGCTCATCCTCTCCTCTACCCATAGAGGATACTATAGAAATACCACCACCTATAGATGATCGTTCACCATCAAGCCTTCAAGATCCCGTTGATCTGCTTTCGGCTCTCTTACCCATAGAGTCTGAGGCTAGCCATTTCCCTTTAACTCAAATACATTTTATGGGGATTGTCACTTGGTCCACGTCGGCTCCACTTACAATACTAACATTCTCACACTTAGATGATCACCTGGACTATGTTAATAGAACCTTACTTTAGCGATGTCTTCTACTTCCTGTTTCAACACAAATGCAGCTATCACTCACTGAAACCTCCACTATCTATCCAAAAGTGTTTCGAATGACTAAACAATTCTGCAAAACCTCCCACTATACCACTCATGGCTCAACTCACACCTCTTCCCATAGGCCAACATGTATCTACACCCAAACCCATGCCTATATCATCTCCCTTTCCTAAACCTATCACTACCTTAGGGGTCATACCAACAGCTAGCCTTACTCACCCACCCATCAAATTAGATTTAGGTACATCTTCCAAAACTAACACCAAACTTAACCTAACCCCTAAATAGAAGATCCAATCTCCTAGATCTCATAGCCCAACCTCGCCAACCACACCCTTATCACCTTCACCACTTCCGTCCATCGTAGGACCTCGCCCCTCAACCCTAGCCAAGAAACCCCCATCCACCAATAAAACAAGAACACATCAACCCATTTTCCCATCACAGACCTCTAATATACCCAAGCGCCCCACATAACCTCTACCCTCACCTATAACCTTTTTACCACCCATACCTCCAATATTGTTAATAACTTCTTCACTATCCATTACACTTCTTTCTCTTTCACTCACACCTCTTTCCCAGCCCACTCCACTTACCTCCACAACACCTTAGTTACCCCCATGGGTAACCTGCCCTCTTCCACAATCTACTTTTCCCTCCACATCTCATGTGTTTGTATCACCTTTACCCAAAAAGATGCAACATAAAGCTAAAAATCTGCTACCCTCTAATAAGGTAGTTAAACCAACCACACCTTCTATTTCCAGTTCATCTACCATGCCCCTACCTAAGCAAATACGACCAACACCTAAGACCACACCACACACCAAACTAGTAGGCCAACCTACTCCCCCTCTTACAAAGACTCTCCCTACACAGTGAGCCACACATGTACCCAAACCTACATTCACCTCCCATTATGATCCATTAGTAGGGTCCTACGCCAAAATCCTAACCAACCTCCTCGAAACTTTTTTCATCACATTACCACCTCTTAGACCTTACGAACCACTCAAACCTAAACAAAAGGGGTTTGAAAAAACCAAAATTTGTGCCTACCATCATGTGCCAAGACATGATTTATAGAACTATAAGGATTAGAAAGCCACTCTTATCTAATTGTGTCCTTCGGAAGAAAACATTGATGATGATGATCTTCTTGATAAGGACCCCATTTCACCTTCACAAATTTCCACATATCTTCCTTCATTGCCTACTCAGCGACCAAAATCTCCAGCCCCACAACTCTTAGATCCATCCTTGAGATTCAAAATTAATATGGTTCACAAAAGAGAGTTGGTCAAACCACCACCCAAATGCTAATGCACCTTACACATCTTGCAAGGGTTGTATCCACCACTAGGGCTTTTTCCTTCTTACCACTATACCTTCCATGACACTCCCTCTTCATCCACCTCCCCTCAGATTAACATGATCAACATTGCCACCCATACTTAGAAAGATATGGGTAAGGAGAAAGTAACTAGCCCATTAACCAACCATGTACCCAATATATTGTCTGCACCCACACCTAAAGTCATCATTCACGGTCCTACATATCCCATTTCTGATGAGGCCACACATCGTACAATGCTAAAACAACTACACCAATCCCCCCTCAAAATTTCATTATATGACTTCATCCAGACCTCGGAGTCACATCGTCAAGTCCTCATGGAGGTCCTTCAATCTATCAAAGTCTTACCAAATGACCCCACACCCATAGCCTCCATCATTAACCCTCACCATGTATCCTCTCTCACTAGTTCTTCGCCCTCCTCTACACCTTTACCCACTTGCCAAGTGGCCACCCTCAGTTTTGCAAATGAAGAGATCACTCCCTTCTAGTCAGATGACCTTGACCCCACTCTTTTCATCTCCATTTTTATCAATGATATATGCATACGACACATTATGATCGATGGTGGTGCTAGCATTAACATCATCTCCTAACATGCATATGCCCAAATGTAAATACCTGCCAATTACATGCATAGTAACCCCATTATGTTACGTTCCTTCAATGACACCATAACCTCTACACTAGGTACCGTTGTCTTTATGTCTACATAGGTCCCTGCACCGTCCCAAAACTTTATATGTCCTAGAAGTGGATTTCCAGTATAACTTACTACTTAGCTGACCTTGGATCCATGCTATGGGTTGTGTCCCTTTGACATTACATCAATGCCTCAAATTTGAACATGAGGGGCATAATTACACCATCCCTACCAACCCCTAAGATTTCAAGACCTGTAACATGTTATATCAATGTAATGATGTGCTTGTACTGATCAAGACATCCATCATCAAAACAACTTCACCTCTACCCACGAACCCATCCACCAAAATTTCCACTACTTCTATTGTGTCTAACCTTGCTATCCATACTACAGTTGTAGCCTCTACTGCTAGTGCCCCAACATCCCCTTCATCTATCAATCCATCTATACCCACTACCCAGATACCAACTACCGATCCCTTAGAAGGTGTTTTTCAACACCTCGCTATAGGGGAATACCGCCTATACAATATCGATACCCTCCTCACCCCATAAGAATACGGGAGTCTATGTCAACACACCAGTTACAACATTTGCATTGGTGACATTCTTCCTTATGGCCCTCCCCAGCTTCACACCAATCTAATGTATGGGGGACTTGATATGGCCACCTATAAACCCAAACCACCATCCCAAACCCAAAAATTTTCCACCCACCTACACTCCCTCACTAACTGTCATTTCACTCACACTTTCCTCCACCGGTGCACGTAGAAAGGATTAAACTTCAGTTTTTATGAACAAGGCCACCACATTGCCATCTCTTGTACCTCTCGTAAACACAATGATTGTAGTAGAATTATTTTTGATGCTCCATCTTCTAAGAAGGTTCACATCAACCCTATTCAGGACAAGAAATCTTTCCCCTCTCATTCACCCACATTACCGTCCTCACCCATGGAGTCCATAGATCTTGAATCTATACCTCCTAAAAAAAAATTCATAAACACCATTTCCTTATGACCACTAACCTATCAATGTGATGGTGAGGTTACCTCTTATCTCCCATTCCTGTATCCTGGCATGATAAATGACGATACGCCTTCAATTAATGTCATTTAATTTTAGGAAGATGAGTCCATCCTCACCTACCTTAGTGCAGAAGACTCTTATATCCACCAATCGTTACCCTTTGATATGCAAACCATGTTGAACGAATTGACCATCGAAATCAACATTAATACTCAAGATGACCAGTACATTCTAAAGATCAGCCAATCTTTGCATGCTACTAAATAGGAAGCCTTCACCTCTTTCCTTCAGGAGCATAGCGACGCATTTACTTGGTCCTATACTGATATGCCTGGTATCGATCCTAACATCATGGTTCACAATATCATGACCATTCCTCGTGCCAAACCTATCAAATAAAAGCTATGGAAAATACATCCTCGCATTGCTCTTCTAGTCAAAGAAGAGATTTAATGCCTTCTCTTGGTTTCCTTCATTCTACCCATTGATTATCCACAATGGATTTCTAACATCATTCCTATCATGAAAGTGATAGGGGGACTCTGCATTTACACATATTTCCATGACCTCAACCTCGCATGTCCCAAAGATGATTTCCTACTACCAGGTATTGACCAACTAGTTGATCTCATTACTGGCCTTGAAATGTTACCGCTCATGGATGGTTTCTTAGGATACAATCAAATATTACTAGCTCCCAAGGATCAACACAAGACTACTTTCATCACCCATTGGGGGAATTTATGGTATAGAGTCATGCCCTTTGGTTTATAAAACATTAGTGCTACATATCAGTGGGTCATGGCTTACATCTTCCATAACATCATGCATCACATATTGGAGGATTATGTAGATGATCTACATGCCAAATCCAAACATTGAACCAAACATCTACTTGTTCTTAAATTCATCTTTGACCACCTCATAAAATATTGTGTTCATCTTCAACCAAAAACATGCGTCTTTGGGGTACTTTCATGGAAACTCCTAGGTTTCATCGTTTCTTTGCATGACATAGAATTCAATCTTGCTAAAGTCAAGGTTATCCTTGAAATACCGCCACCCACTAATCTCTATAAAATTCACAGCCTACAAGGAAAATTTCATTCAATTCATCATTTTATCTCCCAACTCTCTGACCAATGTCAACATTTCCATCATCTTCTCAAGAAATATGTTTCATTCAAATGGGATGAGGACTACCACTAAGCCTTCAAATCCTTAAAACAATACCTACTTCAACCACTAGTGCTCGTTCCTCCTAAGGATGACCATCCCTTATACCTATATATTTCTTCCATTGACCATTCTCTAGGTGCCATGCTTGCTCATCATGATGACCAACACCAAGAGCAAGTGGTTTATTAAATAAGTTGTACCCTTCTTGATTACAAAACTAGATATACCCATGCCAAAAAACTTTTCCTAGTCTTATTTTTCATCGCCACCAAACTCTATCATTATCTAATCAACCACAAAACCTTTTTCATTACTAATACTAACCCATTACACTACATGTATGAAAAACCTTATCAAAATCAATGTGTCGCATGTTGGCTTATTCTTTTGGCTGACCTTGACCTCAAATTCATCCATCAAAATTCCATCAAGGGCCAACCTATCACCAACCAATTGGCTAATGCACCTATTTCCGGGGATCAACCCTCTAACTTTGACTTTTCAAATGACTCTATTATTACCCTTTCCCTAGATAAACCCGCTTACCAAATGACACTCTTCTTCAATGGCTCCAAGTGTTAGTGTAGGGGTGGGGCTGTTGTTATCCTCATTCTGCTTGATGGTGAACCTATGCCTTTATCTTTCAAACTTTATTTTGATTGTACAAACAACATTGTTGAATACGAAGCACTAGTATTAGGTCTCTAGGCTACTTATGCCTTAGATGTTAAGTTAATAAACATCTTTGGTGATTCTAAGTTGGTAATAAACCAATTCAAAGGTATATACTAGTGTTGTAATGAGATACTTCAAAATTATAAGCATCATTTGCATATGATTTTGACCACCTTCTACTGTTATGCCCTTTAAACCACCCCACGTTTTACCAATAAATTTACAGATGCCATGGCATGCTTGGCTTCTTAGATACCTACTTCACCCACTGACTCTAAAATATTTTTCACCATACAAAGACTACAATTACCCTCTTATTTGCCTCATGAGGTTTACTCTATCGGAACCGCTACTCCTAACCTAAGTGACCTTTGGTATAAGAAATACACATAATATCATTCCCTCTCCATTTTACCCACTGATCTCACTCGTAATGGATAACGAGCCTTTCTTAAAGGTGTCTTATTTTATGTCATCATGGGTGGTCTTCTGTAAAAATGTGGTTTTGACAACATTCTCTTGTGACACCTTACCAATTCTAAAATTCCTTACATCATTAAGGAAGTTCATGATGGAATTTGTGGAGGCCACTTTAGTGGTCTCACTGTGGCAAAATGCATTCATCACCTAGGCTATTACTAGCCAAACCTGAACCATGACTGTTGTGATTTTGTCAAATGTAGTGTGAAATGCCAGCAACATGTTAATCTCCATCACACCCCTAGTCATGCCTTACAGGTCGCACAAGACCTTTGGTCTTTCTCTCAATGGGGTTTAGATCTTGTCAGTGAGATCAACCCCCATTCTTCACAATGCCACCAATGGATCATAACTGGTATTGAATATTACACTAAATGGGTAGAATCCATTCCCCTCATTTCTATCAAATCTGAGAAAATATGTGAATTCATCAACCATCACATCATCTATCGCTTTGGTGTTCCTCACTGCATTATCACAGATAATAGAAAATAATTCAAAACCAAAACCCTACGCAAACTCTATGATGATTTTGGCATCCAACTTAGTTTATCATCACCTTATTACCCATAAACCAATGGTCAAGCCGAATCAACCAATAAAACCTTGAACAAAATTTTTATGAAGCTGGTCAATGATACTAGGAAGGATTGGCATACGAACATTCCTTTCACCTTATGGGCTTACCACACTATTATTCACACTTCTATTACTACCACCCCCTTTTCTCTGGTCTATGGTATTGAGGTTGTCTTACCTCTCGAATTCTAGATTTCATCCCTCTGCATCTCACTACAAGACTACTCAACAATGATGACTTTCTCTATGATTATTTGGCACAACTTGAATTATTAGATGAACGTAATCTCAACGCCCTGGACCATCTCCAAATCTACCAAAAATGTATCAAACGTGCCTATGAAAAACTTGTTCATGAGCGAACCTTTCAATTCGGTGACCTCATCCTGAAGGAAAATCAACATGTAACCAAAGAGGAGAAAAGTAAATGGGAAAATTTTACTCCTAATTAGCTTGGACCCTATATCCTCACCCATGCTTATGGATCAGGTGCTTATCATTTTTCTTCTCTCAAAAGTAAACCTAAACCTAAGCCCCTTAATTCCTTGCATCTTCGACCATTTTATTGTTGATATCAATTCCTATATCAATTTCTATCAATTAGTTTCTCATCCCTTGAGCGTTGTTCACCTTCTATTATTACCCATTTTGAGGATCCACGATTAAACAAGAATCATGTGATTACCCATCACCTTTTAGCCTTGTCTTCAATATGAGTACCACGTCTCTACTCATAGCATGATTCTCATGGATACTTTTTGTCTTCTTCAAGATGGAATCCCATGGTCATTCATCGCTTGAAACCACCTCTTTCATAATTAATCTTTGTGTACTATGATCTTGTCTTCTAAAACCGAAACCTAATCATCCTCTATAATCTTTTCCATGACTTAAACATCTAAACAAAAAAAATGGGGATACAAATCCTTGAGTTAAAATTCCAGAAAAAGATGACTCCCTCAAAAGGGACATCTCTTCTACATATTCTACCACTATCAATATACTGCTCCCTCGAAGGACAACTATATATGTTCATTACAAAAATATAATAAATATTCAGAAGCTTCCCACATAGATCAGCTTCATGAAGACCTCAAGGATATAATATATTCATCCCATATTTAATTCCCGCATTAATCATTCTATTAAAATCAAACAAATCAAGAGACAGATGAAATTTTCATCATGGAATTGCCTATTTTGGATGTTGGGTTTCTCATTCCAAAATACACATTGTTATACACTAAGTTACACTAAACCTATCATTCTCACCTCCTTTTCTTTCTCGCCTAAACTCCTCATTACTTGAGGGAATTTCCATAAACACAACATTTCATGATCATGTGACTTTTATTCACCCTTAAAACAATCCACTATACAAGGCATGTAGGGTCTTACGTTCATAAGCCCATCTAAGGTATGGTAGACTCATCAGGGTTATTATAAATTAAGTGGATCTTTTACCACCTCTTATCATTCACCTTCCTCATTACCTATTGATTATCATATACATGACCACAACATGTATTTAAAAATCAATCAATCATACCTACAACCTAAACTCAATCATGCCTATGACCTACATCACCCATACCTAGCACCTATCAGACCTATCATACCTAACATACCCAACCTAACCACCGTTTGACCTTACCCACCCTTATTGCAACCCGCCTCCATGCCTACCTTACCTATACTTGTCCTTAATTACATTTTGGGGCTTTTTATTTTACCCATACCTCGGCCCTACCCATGTCGTAACCTAGCTACTTAGACCCAGAACCTTATTAGTGACCTATGAACTCATGTGCTTCCTATACCTTGTGACACTGTTACTCATGTTGTTTGACCTAATGACCTTGCCTTGCCTCTTGTTGTGACCGTTTATCTTGACCCAACATTTTTTTACCGGAACATACCTAAACATTTTTACACCTGACCTGCGATGTGCTTCCGCACCATATCCTATACCTTGGATACCAGAATCAGCTCAACCTTGTTTGGATAAACCTATCAACCTTATAAAACATAGAGTTTGCATGCTCTTCAACCTCGTACTATGCTATAGTTTATACATGTGCGTGCATTTGACTTTCACTACCTTTTACCTTGGCCTATTACCTGGATCACCCAATTGGCCCTTTACCCCATTACCTTTGTTTTCCACCTTCCTCTTCACCACATTTACCTTTTATCAAACCACTCACTGATTATGTCTTCTTCCACATTAGTTCCTAGTTTGAGGGGGGTCACCCTTACCCACACATGGGGTAACCACATCTTTTTTTTATCAGTGTCTCTTACCAATACAAGCTATGCAACAAAAAGGGGGAAAATGTAGACACTAAAATTAGGTCACACTCCCCTTGACCCCTCATTAAATAATCAACTTGAACACACTTACCTAACCATGGCCCCTTACACCCCACACTAATATTAATTTAATTAAATTAATCCATGTCCTCACAATATTTATTATTTAATTATCCTAATTAAGATAATTCCCACCCCACCACGTCACCTATACACCTCACTTAGCCACCTCACCCTAAGTCTATTCTTAGTATGTTGCCATAACTAACTAATACCTAACTAAACCCTAAAAATCAAAGCCTACATCCCCTCTAACCACATTCCCACATAGGAAAAGGTAACTCCCACTCTTTCCCAGATGAATAGAGAGATCTAGAGGAAATCATTGCCATGATCTCCTATTTTTAGTAAACCTAGGGAATCCCACCCTAACCGACGCTAGTCACCCCTAAACCAACGCCAGTCAACCCAAAATCATCATCTATTACCTTTTATTCCCTTTGGTAACCTTATTTCGAGGTTGGCACATTTATGAGAGAAAGGGAGGAGACCAGAGCTGCATGCAAGAAAAACAAGCATCCTTTTGTGAATCCAAACATCCAGGGCCATCACAAGGATCAATCATAGAGTGACTGCATTCATGGGAGCACTCTTGGAAATCACCACTATAGGACCATACACATATTCTTTGATCAACCACCTCCACCACTCAGCCATCAAAAACCTTAACACAGTAAGTATGGCCCTAACTAGTATGATTTATTTCAGTTAGTAATCTTTATTACTCATGTTATTAATTTATTCTTTGCATGCTTATTGCTTCATCACCCACTTTCCTGTGAACTCAAAAATCCCTTCACACATATCACCAAATCACCTATCCTCACTTGTTGTATACTTCTGAGCATACTTAAGATCTCTACAGACCTCCTCATTTACCCGCCCAAACTTTATTTGACCTTAGATCACCCCTACCATTTAACCTATTTTGAGTTTCTTTTACCCTAACCATACCAGCCCCAGTTATCCACAACTGTCATCGGTTCTACCTAAACCAACATTGGTCACATTTAGCCAACGTTGCTCTCTGTGTTTTACACCTTGACCAAGAATAGACCCAACAATCACCTTATCAGTTGACCTAAATAACCCAGAATCTGACCCTGACTAGTCCCAATACCTTAACAAATACCTCACCTCTCAGATCCAACTATAGCCTAGCCTGTTGTGATTGGATTTTCTTATTGTATTTGAATGAGATACCTAAATCATGTCAACTACAGTAGTTCTTTGTTTATTTCTCACATTAACTTGTTTTAAATAGTGGATTGATAGTCATCTAGGAAGTATCACACTTCCTGGAACTAACATATGTTAGGCAGTCCATTGTCATATATCATTTAACTATCTCTTTGTGGTCTTTTTTTCTATTACAAGTAGTTACTCCTAGCCAAAAGGAAGCTCTCACATTTAGCTATGGATCAATAAGTCAGAATGTGCACAACAACCATCAACTGACCATCATTTAACATGTATTCCTCCTTGGCCCTTACCCTTATTTGTTTCTTAATTCAAAAAGGTAAAGAAAATGGTGAAACAAGGGTAGATAAAACCTACTTGTAATAGTCTTTCAATTTCTTACTTGACAATGTCCCTTAAGGCTGGATTAATCCTCCTATGAGGTTGCCTAACTACTTTAATATTTTTAGTATAGATGTGATGAGTGTAAATACTTGGATGGATTCCTTTCATGTATTTATAGTCCCAAGTAAAAGCTCTAGTATGATCCTTCAAAACATCAAACAATTTATCTTCTTCATCATTTTTTAGCTAGCTATTAATGTTTAAAATTTTACCTGGTTGAATCTCAACATGTTTGGTTCCAATTTTTGATGAACTGATTTATTGAAAGGGTGTCTTTAAGGTTTTTATTGGACATGGATGTGGTAATAACATATAATATACAGAAACATCTCCAAAATTACCTTGAGAAATAATATTAGACAAAGGGTAGGAGGAAGAGTTATGATACTTATCTTTTTGTTGGTCAAACTCCTTTTCGTTGCTATTTTCCAAGCATTACCTTCCATTTCCTAATATATTTTAAGCTAAAACTACTAATACCATGGCTATTTCTGCTCCTCCCCAAGAGAAATCTTGTTCCTCCTAAGTGAAATTATTTGCATTTCATGGGATCGTCGTTGTTTTGGTTTTAGAGATAAGTTGGAACGTTCCAAAAATAAATGTGATAGTTCTAGAACTAAGCCAGATTGTTCCAAGGATAGTTGGTGTTCATTCAACACTTGATTAATCATATATTCCATCTTTCATATGTGATCCTATAATGTTATCATAGCCAAAGAAGACAGATTTTTTTTATTAGTGTCAAGATCATCAAGCCATAATTGCTCTTGATTATTAATAAAGGTCATGCAGAGGGGTATAACAAAATTTACTTATAACTCTTACCATTTAAGATAGTCATATCACTTTATCTGTAATCGATTAAGGTAGCAATTGTAGCTAACCATGGCCTGCCCAAAATAATGGGATAACCAAGTGTTTAACCTTTTGGCTTCAATATAAGGAATTCCACTGGATATTCCCATGACTCCACCATAACCACCACATCTTCAATAACTCCTTATTTTGCTATAGACTGGTCTACCATCTGTAATATGGTGTTAGTAGGTTGGATACCTGTTAATGGTAATGTTTTCAAAGTGTCCACTATCATCACATTTATAGCTACTCCCAAATCAACCAAAACATTATGTATATCTTTATTCCCTATAGAGACAGAAATAATAGGGCTACCAGGATCTCCATATTTGGGAAGTAAGATTTTTCTTGCTAATAAATCAGCAAGTTTCCCATCTACTTTAATAGTCCTAGGGTATTGCTTCTTCCTTCCAAGTGTTTTTTAAAAATAGCATCTTGATTAACTTATTCAACTCTAGAATTTCCTTGATTTCTTGTAACAAAGGTATTTCAATATTTAATTTCCTCAAATCCTGTACCAACTCAGATTCCTTGGTCCCTATGACTTCTTGAAATTTCTCTGGGTATGGAGTTTTAGAAGAGTTGTTACCTGACTCCTTTTATTTTTCATATTTCTTGGGAACAACCATGCTAGGGATTTAATTTTCTTGCATCATTTCAGTAATTATAATAGGTGGGTTGGCAATTAATTTTCCAGATCTAGTTTGAATATCTTTACAATCCATGGCATTTAGATCCAATGGTTTTTCTTGTTCTGCCCCATATACATGAGTTTTTTTTTGTTTCTGGGATTAACAAATGGTTATGCTGGCATTTTTTTTTGTGAATTTTGTGCTGGGGAACACATTATGGCTTGTTGATTCTGATTGGGATATGTCCTCCCTTGAGCATAATTATTAGGGCTCCACCTAGGTTGTCACCAAGCATTCGGGTTACTTTTACCAAACCATGAATGTTGGTGCCTTAGGCATACCAAGATTGTCTTGACCAATCTTGAGGATTCCATGTTGGTTGAGTGACCCAAGGTGGTTATCCCCAACTTTTTGGTAATGTCTGAGCTACCCATGGCATCATCCAGGGGTTAGGAACTGACCTGGGCATGAATTGTCCTAAGCTAGGTTGTCTCTGGACAAAATTTACTTATGTAGATGTGGATGGAGTGCTAGTTTGTTTAAGATGATTTTTAATAAATGGAAGAAGAGAACCGGCATTACTCTCATGGTCCCTACATTCACAGATAAGGCACATTTCTATTTTATCCAGGGGACAATCTCTTACTTTATGCTTCTTCCTGCATCTAGGACAATACATAGCTAATGGTTCACTCTTAGCCATTTCTTTAGCTTACAATCCATCCATGGTGGAGTTTAATTGAACTAAAATGTATATTTTAAAGTTTTTCAGTTCATCCATCAATTTGTTCATATCTGGATTCAAACTTTTAACTTTTGTTCCTTTTCTAGGTGCACCCATTGTTCTTGAATAGCTTCTACAAATGTCTTTAATATCATTCATTCTTATTTTATCAATGTTTCCACCTCCCATAAAATCAAGGGTATCCCTAGATTCATCATCCAGACCTTTAAGAACAATGTTTTTTCTTAACTCTTGTTGTAGTACAAATCCACATCTTTTACCCACAAAGAGGATTTTGTCTAAATAATATTCCATATTCTCATCCTCCTCCTACTTGATTTTGAAAAATTCTTCCTTCCTATTCCCTCCTCTACAGTAGTATTGATACTTTTCTAGGAAGGCAACTTCCATTTGTGACTAAGTGGTAATAGAATTAGATGTTAATCCCATAAACCACCTCATTTTTGCATCCTCCAAGGTAGATGGAAATAACTTGAGATTCTAATTATCTATTTTGTAATCATAATTCTAACACGGTATTTTAAATTCAAATAAAAATTGGTGAGGATCTTCAGATGGCATTCCTCTAAATGTGGGTAAATGTGCAGGTGAAATATTCTTCATGGGTGTATCATCATCGTCCAACAGAATTGGATAAGTAAAGGTTCTATCAGGTTATCTTTTAGCTTCTCATGCCATTTCTGTAATACCTTCTAGAATTTTCTCCCAATCAATATGGTATGTGATCTAGTTGGGGAAGGTGAAAAGTCAGGAGTAGGTGGTTGACTACTCAATTGTGAATCAAAACTTACTCTAAACGGGTCTTGGGATATAATCCTCTTTCTAAAGGTTACACTTCCTTATAGTGACTGATCCAAGAATTCCAAAGGTGGTAATTCCGCTTCTTGTCTAACAGGGGAAAATGGTGCTTCTAATTCTTGGTCAACTTCTTTATTTGATCTAGAAGATGTTGATGATTCTAGTTCAGATAATTTTGGGAGGAATCGACCTTTGGAGTCTCTTTGTCTACTCATAAATCTTATGATGACATAGGGAATATTCTTCAATTACTAGATATATGATTTTTGCTCTTGTTGACACCTAAATAGACAATTCTAACTATTGGGTCCCCGGAAATGGCACCAAGAATGATGGGTTTCATTATTCCCTTCATTTAATCAACTCTTTGTTGATGTCATATTAAAACCAGGGGGTGTCCAAAGCTATATGCAACAAAAAATCTTAGTGATCTAGTAATTGACTGTAGGTATTTGTTATTTTATTTTCTTGGGGTTTTTACAGTGTCTTTAGAATTCCATGACCAAATCCTTATTATCTCTATGTTGTAAGAAACTTATTGAAGTAAACACTCATTGTTGGAATGAATTTCTTGAAAATAAACACAAATACATGAATAAATAGAATGCTAGAAATAAACACACAATGCAGAAGAAAATACACTTTTCTTAGAAATAAACACATGGGTAAAAATGTTGTGAAAAGCTTGTAAGGAAATGAAAATCTAGTCTATAACACCTACAGGGACAAGTATAAAATAGAGTGTAATTTATAAAATCAAATACATTTACAAAATTAATAGATCTACACTATTTTCTTTAGAAATATAAATACCAAATAAACGAGAATCTTGGTTCTTGAAGGAGTGGATCCCTGCTCCATCTTGAATTAGGATTTGACAAAGTAATATTCTCTCAAAACAAAGTGGTTGTTTTATTGCTGAAATATTATGTCTTTCAAAAACATACTGAATCTTTCCATCTCTCTATCTCTATGTCTGTCTGTGTGTGTTTGTGTGTGTGTGTGTGTGTGTTTGTGTGTGTGTGTGTATTTTATTTAATCTATCTACATGTATTTTATATGTATTTCTTTCAAAGATGCATTTACATCCATAGTTTTTCTACTAATTCAGATGGAACCAAATTATGCCCAAAATAAATGTGGAATTTGGAACCTTGCTGGACGTATAATTATCTGATAAGTTATCCCTGGATCTTTGAGTATGAAGAATTAGAAATCTTCTGATTTACTCCTAATTTAAAGGCTTCGTTGATTGCTCTATCATTGGATGTCATCAAAATAATAGTTTCCCATTAGTTCTAAAACTTTGGATAAGTTCTAGAACTAAAGGGTATTGTTCTTGATCTAACCATGAAATTTCCAGAGCTAAACGCAGGAGTTTCGGAACTAAGTCTGAAAGTTCCGGAATTAAATGATAGAGATCATAAACTGTGTGATAGAGTTCCAAAACCAAGTCTTGAAGTTCCATAACTAAGCCGTATTGAAGCCAAGGCTCCCAAAAACATGTTGATCACTTCATACTCTATTCTCTAACTGATTATGACTTGTTTTATTACAAAAACTGAATTTCCACACACTTTGTTAGGAATTACTAATCTTTTAAACTTTAGAACTAAATTCAACAAAAGATGGACAATTACATCCTAACTAACCTTAGATAAAAAAAAGTCACAAAATGTAGTCAAACATGATTAAAAGGAGAGTAAAATAAGATCATTAATTGTGCATTAATGAGACATATTTTGGAACTCTAGATACGACGTTCACAAACTTAATCTTCTGGCACACAAGTAGCGGTCCTGAGAAATAATGGATCATTTGGAGGTAATGTAGTAGAAATTGAAGCTCCAAACCATAACCATTAAACTCACTGGGTGGTTTTTAGTCAAATTCATTTAAAATATCACCTTGAAACTCCATCAGGAACTCCAGACTTAGCCATTTTTTGAAGAGGAAAAGTGTCAGCACCAAGAGCCTGGCGGAATTACATGTCCCTTTCATCCCTTTAGCAAAGGGACAAAGAGGAGACAAAAATTCTCCCAGCCCTTTTTATCCCCCAAAACACTAATATGACAAAAAAAATTCAAGTTAATCCCCCAAGAGCTAAGTTTGAGCTTTCTCTCTCCCTGCATGGATGATCACCAATTGTCATGATGAGGCACAAAGTGGAAATTGATGTCCCTTTCATCCCTTTAGCAAATATACATGGGGAAACCAAAATCCCCTAGCCCACTTAATCCTTTTGGTTCCTCATACACCCTAAAGTCATCTCCCAAATGCTTTTTCCTAGCCTCCCTCTCATTCTCAACTACAAATAACTTCATTCTCCTCCATCACTGAAAGAGGGTTTGAAAACCTGAAAGTGAGGATCACAAGGGACGACGTGCACATCAACAGACGTGCGAATGGTAGCATGAAGAGATCTCAGGAGGAGCGAGCATCAATTGAATGTGCATATAAAGATTCAACAAATGGGCAGAACCTGGTTAAGCCATAAAACTCTCCTCTATCTCATAGATCAAATGGGGTGTACATATAGGAGGTGCTGAGTAACCCCTAGTGCTGCAATCATGACAACTCGAGTAGAGAGGGGGAGTTACATTCCCAGAATAGAAGTGTAACTCCCAATGACCATATGACGCACTGACACAACTGATGCACTGATGACGCTGACTACTGACGCGTAAGGGAATCTCATAATGACCCCTAAATGACACATGGACCTATGATATCACCTAAGTGAGATGACTCACCTGATGATGTGGAAAATACACACACCAACACCCCCCCCCTTCATCGTAACTTAGGATGAGGCAGCAAGCTAGAAACGAGAAATGGGTCCCGACACAAAGCCTGATGAGGTACCCATGTACAAGAAAGAAGTCTCAAATAGTGAAGGAAAACCCAGTGGGAAAAACATCCACCATAAGAGAAAAATAGACTCTCTAATCTAAGAAAGATGTCAAATATGGGTCCCAACTCTAGACGAGCCTGAAAAGGTACCCATGTACAAAGAGGCAATCTCTTGGAAAGAAGAAGAAGAGAGAAGAAGAGGGAGATGAGAGGAATACAGAAGATGCCATGGATGGATCTGAACTCTACAGCTCCAGGAGGTCTCCTAGAAGAATGCCAATCACGAGATCCTCTGCCTCTGGATTGAAGAAGATCCACCCGTAAAAAATTGTGTGCCTACCCTTAGGAAGGATAGAAATGACATGTTGGAAGTCTTCCCACTCCACAAAGGAAACTTAAGGTAGCAACATGAAGAACTTTGAGTCTGGTGCATGAAAGTGTGACATAGGTCTAGCAAGTGAGTGCCAAGGAACCGAAGGTAATTCCACATGCGTTGAAATATCAGAGTGAAGAGGAACACCCACAGAAAGGATGTCCAAGTGATGTGAAGGGAATAGAACATCCTCCACAATAGAAAAGGGATCCACAGCTGAGGGTGGATCAATGAAGGTCTCCAGAAAAGTGGAAGTGGTAAGAGTCCCAAAAGGGGCACTCCCAACAACAGAGATGATGAACTCCTCTGAAACACCTGTAGATGGATGAGGGACCTGTAGTGCATCACAAGTACACTCTGCGAAAAGACAACTAAGGTCAGGAAGATACTCGTCCCAATGAGGGGGCTCAAAAAATAAAAGAGTGATGTATGATAGGTATGAGTCATCCAATGAAGGTAGAGGAGGGAAATGGGCCTCACACACTAGAAGTGGAAAGGAGGCTGGTGTAATGACGGTGTGAGACTAAGTAGGAGACTGCTTGATATCTGATGAGATGTGGGGCGTGACAACAATGTCTCGAATAGTGAGAGAAAGAGGAGAAGAGTCCTCTGTAGTACTCTCGACATCAAAACTGGATGCACAATCCTCATCATAAGAAGTAGAACCAAGTGAGCCTGTGTCAATGGAACTATCATCACATGAAGAAATGGAGGAGACAACTGAATCAGCAGCAGCAACAATGGCGGTAGTATGTGAAGGGTCTCCATAGAAGGACTGAAGAATGCTCCAGACACGATGAGGTGGATCTGAATCTGCCACGTGAAACCAGAGAGAATGAGAGACATGCATCATCATGTGACCAAAGACATGGTCATAAGTGTCGAGGAAGTCCTCTAGATGACGATGATCAGCGGGTGTAGGAACTGGCCCAAGCAAGAAGGGTAAAAGACCCTCGTGGGTGAAGTAACGTTCCATGGAAGCACGCCAAGCTGAATAGGTCTCTCTCCCGGTGAGAAGTGGCGGAGGCTGTAAGGCAATCCTATGACACTCACGTCTAGAAAGAGCACTCTCCATGATGAAAAATGCAAGATGCACAAAATTAAGACGTCGAACTCATCCGATAATGCGTCTATGTGTGTAGGCCCAAGAGTACAAGTAACCCCCCCAGAATGTGGCACTTTATAAAAGTTGTGCATTTACAATATTTACAATGTCATCACGTATTGTGTGAGAAATCATGCAACTTTGACCAAGGAAGTGCTCAAAAATGAGCAGCGAGTCAAAAGTTATGGGATAAATACAATTCCCGCAACTGATGGAAAAATACACTAAACGCTGCAAACTGATTAAAAAAGTGCTCAAAACGAGTGCAAAGGGTATCATGTGACTGCTTGTTGGAAATGGCATGAAATTTTAGCAGGGGTTTATTTTGACTGTGAGGGGGGGTTAGCCTCCTGCCAACCCTGGACCTCACCCTCCGTCTTCGACAAGCATACAAAGGCCAAATTACAAGCAAAATACAGCCAAAAACCCATTTTATTTTTTTTACATGCCAATGAATAAATGTTTTGTTTTTTTTAAACACTTTAACACATTAAAAAAAGTGGAGAGGAGGGGCCCACGTTGGAAGAGTGGATTGTTCAAGCTCCTGTCAAGGACCATGTGCTGGTTGTACAGCAGAAAACATCCAAAAAGACAGATGTACAAATCACTGGAGGTCGCTGGAGGCAGAATGAGGGTGCTGCAGACATGTGGGAGGTCACTGGAGGTGTTGGGAGCAGGTGTGGTAGGCTACAAAAGTGGGAGGAGCCGTTTGAAGACCCAAAACGCCCAAAAAATGCCCAAAAATGCCAAAAAACGCCCAAAAAATGTTTCAAGCAAAGACTGAGCCATTGAATATGATGTTGCAGGTTACATGTTGCTGGAGATGTGTAAAACGCGTTCACTCGAGGTGCTGGGAGTAGGTGTTGCAGGTCTGCACAAGCTGGAGGAGCCGTTTGAAGACCCAAAACACCAAAAAATGCCCAAAAATGGCTGAGCAAAGTAAAAAAACATTTTTCCAATGGAAGAGGACGCTAGAGGAGCCGTTTAAAGGGAACAAGGTAGGTTTGCAACAGTAACAGCAAAAAATGGTCAGCCAAGAACAGCAATGCTGCCAAGAACAGATTCAAATGGTGAACCCCACAACTGATTCCTTCAACGAACACCACCACAGATCCAAACAGCGAGCAAACTTTCAACGCAGGTCCCAAACATGTCCAACATAGGTGGTTGAGTGTGCAAAAAACATCCACGGTCAGAGAAATGAGTTGCATGAAGCAAGAGCTAAGTCACCAGCAAGTTTTTAGTCAAGCTAATGCAATAATGGAGAACCAATGTAAACTAGCACAAAATACGTAGATCTTCAACTCGGAATGCATTAGACCTTAGGAAAACACCTCCAAATGCACATGCAAACCTAGAGAATCGAGTGGTTAAGGACACTAAACTCAAAAAACACCAAAAACTCGAACACGACCACCTCACACACACGAACCCAAGGAATGCCATGAAATTAGTGCAAGTAGAGCATGATCAGAATATCCATTATGACACATGCAACGAAATCTATATATCACGCCAGAAGTCGAAAAAACACACAAGTAATGCTGAGGAGTGCACGGATCCACAAAATCTACTCTGATACCATGAAAGAGGGTTTGAAAACCCAAAAGTGAGGATCACGAGGGACGATGTGCACATCAACGGACATGCGAATGACAGCATGAAGAGATCTCGGGAGGAGCGAGCATCAACCGAATGTGCATGCAAAGATTCGACAAATGGGCAGAACCTGGTTAAGCCATAAAACTCTCCTCTATCTCATAGATCAAATGGGGTGTACATATAGGAGGTGCTGAGTAACCCCCAGTGCTGCAATCATGACAACTCGAGTAGAGAGGGGGAGTTACATTCCCAGAATAGAAGTGTAACTCCCAATGACGCATATGACGCACTGACGCACTAACATGCTGACGCACTGACGCGTAAGGGAATCTCATAATGACCCCTAAATGACACATGGACCTATGATCTCACCTAAGTGAGATGACTCACCTGATGATGTGGAAAATACACACACCAACAATCACCAGCTCTATGATATCTAAAGATTGAAGAATCCATTAATCACCATCATGAATAACATCAATGAAAAATCTAGTGATCTACCTCTTCACTTCTCAAGGTTCTAGTGGGAAAAATCGAGTTAAAATTGGAGGGAATGATCATTAAAAAATCAAGTTTCATGTAAACTAGTTTTCGAGCCATGAATTCCCTATTTTTAGGGATATGGAGGGTTGTGTTTTTTATAATTATTATTTCCTCACTAATTAAAATAAAATTTTCCCACTTGTTCAGATGAAGTAATTACCCAAAATTTAGAACATGGAACCCCAAAATAAAACCCAAAATTTCAAGACATGTTTTGTTGCATTCTGACACCCGCATTACACTTACTAAAAATAACATGTGTCCATGGTAAGGCAGACTAAAAATAGAAAGTGGATAAAAATGGCAATGAATCATTAACAAAGGAGGATTGAAATGTTCCAAAGGGTTTAAAGGCATTAGGATCAATTTTCTGTAGCCTCTTAGGTGTCAACAGGATCGGATTCTTCATCAACATAATGTTATCTCTCTTCTCTGCCCCCTCTTTCTCTCTCCTCCATGTTCTAATTCTTTTTTGGGGGTGAAAAATTTACTTAATGAAATTAAAAATCAACTTTATGTTTCTAATGTAAAATTCACCTTTATGTTATACAAAGAGACTTAATATTCTCCTAGGAATTTGAAAAGTTATAGCTTACTCAAGGACATATGAAAATTCATTGGGGGTTTATGAAGAGTTATTTCTCTTCCTATAAATTGTAAAGTAATTCCCATTTTAAAGGGTTGGTTGTCAATTTCTTATACTCATGAGAGATCACTATTTGTGAAGAAACAAAAGAGATAACTATTTCTTCTAGTTCCTTTCTCTATGTTCTTCTACTTCTAACTATGTACAATTTTGTCAAAGCATCAATAAAGAAAGAAGAAGTTTCATGCCTTTTTTGGATGAGGAGTTTTTGGATACTTTGAGTTCTCAATCTTAACTCATCTTGTTGCCACTTACAAAAAAAATCATCTAAGTATATGTGTGTTGGAATTGTCTTGTTAATGGTTATAGGAATATGATTTTCTACCTGCAACGTTAATCCCCCTCTATTTTTTTCACTCCCTTTCCCACTCTCCTAAAAAATTCCTCTCTTCCAAGTATCCTCAAGCTTTTTCTGCAAGGTCAGTGGAGTGCGCCTATTGGATCCCTCACAGTAAGGCCACCAATGATTTTTATTTCATGCACGCATAATAAGTGGAGTTGTACCACCCAAGTAGAGAAACCTAGAGTTTTGGAGACGTTGGCTAGAAACTCACCAATTTGTCAACCAGAAAATTTTCTCACCAACTCCATATCACTCAACTTAAAATTTTAGTAGGATTTGGTAGATGAGAAGCTACAAAACATATTTTATACCATTAATGTAGGATTTGATTGCTCTAACCACCAGATTTGATTCATATCTCACCCCTTTCCTTCTTCTACACATTAGAAAGACATGGAGAAGTGCATTTGAAAAAAAATTAGGTGGATTTACAAAAATTCATTGATGGTTATTGGTGATTGGGTTTTCAAATCATATTTTCCCTCCTCCTCCTCTTCTCTCATCGATTCATCTATAAATGAAAGATCCTTGTTCATTGTAAAGGGTTGGACATTTTGGATCCTCTAGTATTGGCTAAGGATTCTGTAACTTTAAATTTTGAGTTACAGACCTCTAGATCTAGTTCTTGCATGTGGCTATAAGCTACATACGCCATTGTAGTATACTGTGCATACTCAAAAGTAATAGAAGTATTGTTTTATGGCTAGTCTCTACCTTAACATGTTTGTATTCTTCCTTCTTTCCTTTAATTTTTTTATGTATTTGTTGTGTCATTTTAAATCCCTTGTACATATATGTTCTTGTTGTGTCTCATGAAATTGATCATGTGAATACATTTTGGTTTTTGTTACACCTGCCTAACCTCCCTTTATTCATTTTCCTTGGTTTTAGCTCAAAAGATATCATGTTCATCCCACTTTTTCTGGTAATATCACCTCCTTTAGTTTTAGTTTCCCCTTTTTTCATATACTTCTATCACTGGTCCCTTGTAATCATAAGCTTAGCTTTCCCTTTCACCATTAGTATCAGTAGCAATAGAATTAGGTAGAGGAGTTGACATTCTCCAGAGGTCTGTCTCAAGTGTACAAGTTTCCATAACTTGGATACAGTCCCATTGTCCACTCAACAAATCAGGTTTTTTATATCTAAGACACGGGTGCAAGCTTAAGCCCTAGTACTTTCTGGCACACCTAGTGGGACAAGTATTGAAAGCTTAAATTTCATTGTTGTTAAGTTATAGTGTGTTACTTAGTAATTTCTAGCCTTTGGCGGCTTGTCCCAACACATCTCACAACTCCCAACACTTCCAAATCTATTATTATCACCATTCTTAAGTGTTTCTCATGAGAAGAGTGCACATGAGATAAAATGTTACAACTAGAGCATATTTCGAGTACCTCTAGCTATCTATGAGGATAACACATATCAAAACACCTATGCATGCATCCACATCTCCACTACGTCATGTGTAATCCACTCATTATCACAAGATACTTACATGCCCTACCATGGCACTCCAATAACTTCCTCCTCCGAGGAACTTCACAAATTTCTATGGTCAAAGTTCTCTTGTCCTAAATTCACAATTTGATATGCCTACAACCGTACTCAATATTATTCCCTACTTTACTAGTGAAAATCAAATCACCCCTGTTGAGAAAATTTAGGATGTAACAAATGTGTGCTCTGTCTATTTGATCATGCATGATGATGTAGCAGTCAGATTATTTGCAGCCTCATTCAAAGGTAAAGTTCTCTAGTGGTAGACAGGTTTGAAACCTATATCTATTACCACCTGGGATGAGCTTGGTACAACTCTATGTAATTATTTTGAAGACAAGTGAGATCACCTATCTCTAGTGGAGAAACTGATTACAAAAAATAGGGTACCCAATGAACAAATAACTGATTTCAATTTCATATTCTAGAAAACTTGGGATAAAATCCCTCAAGTGGTAAGGCTTATAGCCCAGCATGATTTCTAGTACTATCTATGGGCCTTGAATACTGACATCTCTATCATGATTCAATCCATGGGAGGTAGAACCTTACCCGTTGCTTATAATATTACAATAAGGTCAGAAAACAGTCTCATTCAAGTGGGAAAGATAGCCCCTAGACCTCTTATTCCCATATTCCTAGAAATTTCTCAGACACCCCAGCCTTTTTTTGCTCATATTCCCAAATAGAGCACCTAACCATTTGCATCCACATCCTACTCTCTTGCATAGTAGAAAGAATACGAGGAATTAAAAACCCTAATTAGGATTTTTTCCAATAAAGTTATATCTTTAGATAAGAAACATGTGCAAGCCTTTAAAAGTAGTTCTAATCAGAGGAAAATCCAAAGCAATCGGCCCTGGTGGAATCATCATGCAAACTAGAGATATGGATAGAACTAATAAAATTATAAATGACATGCTAATGCACATATTCCCTTGAAATTAATTCCTCCAGCATAATCCCTTCCAGTACCTAGCATAAGTCAAGCACTTGTTCCAATTCAGAACAATATGGCCCAAGATTCAAAATGGTTCTTCCCTTACAATATGCCCCATAGTCAGTATCATTATGCCAATTCCATACACGTGGAGGCTTATATGATTCAGAATGATTCTAATTGTGAACCTTCCACCAGCACACCTGAAGTAGAAAACCAAGAAAATCCATAGGTTCCTTCTAAGTCCAATCTGATGATCTTTGGCATTGAAGACTTTTGTGCAATCAATCAAACTATAGAAAGTTCCGAAAAACCGTGCACCCAATTTTTTGATAACAAAAGGTATAAGAAGAGAATGTTAGACTCAATCACACAACCTTCACCTCCTGTCATGTAGGTTGATCATAAAAAGAAAAAATATGTATATAAATCATTTAGTAGTAAATGTGCACGAGTTCCAGTGTGTAAGGTTCCACGTAATGCTCCTTCTGAAGAAATGTGCACCCATCCTTTGGTAGTTCAAGCCTTTGCGCAAGCTAAGTCCCCTACCTCTACACCTAAACAACCAAGAAAAGATTTTAGTGTGCCCCAAATGCACAAGTCTACGGGTATTCCATTCAAAATTTTGGATCACATGAAGAATAAAAATGTGAATTTCACAATGTGGGATGCCCTAGCCATTCAATCTTAGCACAAACTATTGCATGAATCCCTAGTATAGCTTCTACGCGCTGATCCGGATATCTAAAAATTGCTTGTTATTCTTAATATTTTCCAAGTAGAGGAGAATAAAGTAACATTGTAAAAACTCCACCCTTCTATATGTATATAATCATAGTTAAACACCTTGTGCACAATTGTATGCTTGGCGTAGGCACTAGTACTTCACTCATGCCTAATAAAATTGTTGATGTCTTAGGTCTTAAGTATAGTCCTTTGTCTAAAGGAGTCATGTAGCTTGATGGCTCAATTGTTACCACTTTGGGAGTCATCAAGGTTCTTGAGTTAACCCTTCATACATGTCCAATTGTCACTATAACTCAAGATGTTTCAATCATTGATCTACCCCCTTGGTTTTCCTTATGTCTATCAAGAGATTTTAATACTAAACTAGGTAGTTACTTATCTTCTTATTCGTCCCATATGTTACACAAGAAAAGGTATGGTACTTGGTTTACCATACAAGTTGTTCCAATATTTTTCTATTATGTAGATTCATATGACAATTCCCCTCTCTAAGAAAATTTCCTAATCAAAGAGGGCCAAGAACAAGTTTCTGATGAGTAGCCTATTCCTCTTCCTATACCTGATTTATTACTAGATGAGTGGACGGAAAGGCACCAAAAAATTGATGCATATGATGAAGATCTTGAATCTTTAAAAATTGGGCTAGGTACAAACTACATCCTTGAAGAATAAGATATGTTTCTATGCCTGCTAAAGAAAAACGAAGAAGACACTAGTCTGTGGAAGTTATACTTTGACAATTCTAGAAGCAGAAACGATGTGGGCACAAAAAAAATTCTCACTTATCCCAAGGATAATAAATTATTCTTTGTGAATAGGTTATAATTCACATACTCCAACAATGTAGCAGACTATGAAGCATTGTTGCAAGGTCTTCTCATTACAGAAAAGAAAAGGATTAAGGTGTTGCAGATCTTTAGGGACATAATATTGGTTATCCACCAAGTCACAAACAAGTGTGCTACGAAGAATAAACTCCTCAAATATTATAGACACAAAGTTTGGGACCTTTTTGAGAGATTCAATGCTTTAAATATGTAGGTGGTACCAAGGAAAATGAATAAATAAGATGATCAGATGGCCGCATTTGGCTCACATTTTTCTCTGGCAAAGGATTTGGTCAACGAAAATTCACAGCATGTCAAGATGGTAATCATACCATCCTTTCTAGATAACAAAATAAACTGGAAAGTGTTTGAAAATGACACGTAAATTATTTAGTTCATTTAGAATGAAGTTGAGTTTTCTTCATGTAAGATGATTTGCATGATAGTTATGGAAACCAAGTGATCTAGCTAAAGAAAAACAAGTTTCCTAAAGGGTTTTTCATCTTAGAGAAATTATTTATCCCTGATGATCAGTTCAAGGGTGAAGAAAATACTATAATCACGGTGTATGAAGATTGTAGTCGAATCACTATTGTGCATGACACAGAGTCACTCCTCATTAAATATTGTGTGCATGATGAAACGAAGGCATTCATCTCTCTCTGTTAGAAATATAGTTTTATATTCTCATGGGAGTATGAATACCTCAAAGGATTTGATCCAAGTGTTTCTCAAAACTCCATCAACCTTGATCCTATCATAAAACCCACCAGGAAAAAGTAGAGGCCAGTCTATCCAAGAATAGAGACCCTCCTGAGGAAAGAGTTGTCTAAACTCGTCAAGGTGAAGATAATATTTACAATCAAATACTCTTCTTGGGTCATGAATCTCGTTCCAGTATGCAATAATAATGGTGCAATTAGACTCTACATTGATTTCAAAGATTTGAATAAGGAATCCCTAAAGGATCATTATCCTTTACCTTCTATGGAGTAGATTTTGCAGAAGGTGGCTGGCACTCAGAGTTTTTCTATGCTAGATGGGTATTCTTGCTTCAATAAAATCCTGGTGAGGGAAGAGGATAAATTCAAAATGGTTTTCACAACCAAATGGGGGACATATGCACATCATAATATGCCCTTTGCTATGTTAAATGCAGGTGCAACATTTTAACATGTTATGGATATTTCCTTCAAAGGATACATCAATGAGTTCATCCTGGTTGACCTAGATGACATAAATATTTTCCCAAACCAAGGTGTTATTTAAAGTTTCATGTGCTTTGGATTGGCCAATTTATTATCAGTTCTTGTAAGAAGGTTAACTCTTTCGAGTTATCTCATCTTGATGGAGGCACATTATTAATCCCAGACAATGGGATCCATCTGAAACACTTTCATTAAGCTTTTTGCAACATTTTGAGTATATTATAGTAGTATTAATTCCTCCAAGCGTGTTTTGCGTGCATTGTCTTGTTTATACATAGTTCCTTCTTCTCACGTGCTCCTTACACGCACTATTTTATTGCTTCTTGAAAGTCAGTAATATTCAGGAATTTTTCAACAGTTTACAAGATTCATAACAGATTATAGAACATTCTTCAAGTGACTCAAGGGTAGTTCTTCAAAGTTACAGATCAAATATTTATATACACGCTTACTCCATTACCAATGGATGCTCTAGGCTATTGATCTATTTCATCCAATAGGAAGATGGCCTTGAAATTCACCAAATTGTTATCTAAAATAACTCCCCTAGTTATTTGGACAACTTATAGTTCCATTATGGATCTGAAGTTCTACATTACAGGTCATGCACACTTCAATTGTTCTCTTGGCACATTTCCTTCATTCATTTACCTCACGCACCCTTTCATGCTCTCCATTTTCTTTTTGCTTCCCATAGTTTCCTTCCCCTTCCTTCTATTCTTTTCTATTTTCCCTCACTCCCTATATTTACACATTCGCATTCTTCTTAGTATCCTATGCATCCCATGTGCATGCCTTGGACTTGCTTCCAAAAACCTAAATAAATCCCTCACATTCTCACATGCCCCTTACTTATTTCCACACATTATTTTGTAATTATTGTGCCTCTTCCATACATACCTCAACTAGGTGTTTCTTCTATTCCTCCCATGTGCATTACTTTTGTGCACCTACTATTTTCTTATTTCATGCTTCCTCTCTTCACATGTTGTCATGCTTTCCTCTGTGCCAATTCTTGTGCTAGGTAAACTACAAACATTGAGTGTATCACATGAAACCTATCAAAGTGATCCAAGAGGGTGTGGAATCCTTGTAACTAAATAAGATATAACATGTGGGAGAAAATGAAAAAATAGTTGATGATGTGGGTTACACTCCATATCACTAAACTTCAAATTTTGGTGGGTAGGTGAGAAGCTGGAAAATGTCTTTTATACAACTAATGCAAGATATGATTGATCCAACCACCAAATTTGATTTAGATTTTTCCCCTTTCCTTCTCCTACATGTAAAATAGACATGGATAAGTGCATTTTACAAATTTACAGGCATTCGCTATTGGTTTTTGGTGGTTGGATTTTCAAATCAGACTTTCCCTCCTTCTCCTCCTCTTCTCTTGTTGATTCATCTATAATTGTAAGATACTTACTCATTATAAATGGTTGGACATTTTGGATCCTCTATTATTTTCTAAGGATTTCATATTTTTTCATTTTTATTCACAAACATATAGATCTAGCTCTTGCATGTGGATATCGACCTCATACACCATTGTAACATATTATGCATACTTGGAAGCAATAGAAGCATTATTTTGTGGCTAGTATTTTCCTTAACGTGTTTATATTATTATTTCTTGCCCTTTGTAGTGTATTCTTGGTGTGCCATTTTAAATCCCTTGCAGGTCCATGTTCTTGTTATGTCTCATGAAATCGATCGTGTGAATGCATTTTGGTTTTTTTTACATGCGCATAGCCTCCCTTTATGCCTTTTCCTTCGTTTTCACTCAAAATAGATCATTTTCATCCCATGTTTTTTGGTTTTATCACCTCCATAAGTTTTATTTTCCCCTTTTTATATATCCTTCTATCCCTAGTCCTTTGGCATTATTATCTTAGGTTTCCCTTTCAGCATTAGGAGTAGTAGTAGTAGTAGAAGTAGGTAGAGAAACTGACCTTCTCTGGAGGTCTGTCTTAAGCAAACAAGGTCCCATAACTTGGAGACAGTCCCATTGTTGACTCAATAACTTAGTTCTTTCAGATCTGAGACACGGGTGAAAGTTTGAGCCCCAACACTTTATTTACATGAGCTTAATAAACTATTTTTCTATTTCTACCTCCATCTTTCTTCTAGTAACTCATTTTCACATTTCCAAGCCTTACCTAGGTTCTCATCCACACCTAGTCTCTTGACTACTTTTTTTCTTCTCTTTCTCTTCTGTAATTTCTTCACTTTCCTTCAATTTTATCTTTCTTTATTCACTTTTCAAAGAGAAACCGTTATGACAAAAAAAGTAGCACCCTGAGATTCAGCTATGTAGATCTCTACATTTTGCTAACTTGGGACCATATCTCAAGTTGTGGTACCTACTACTTGAGATGGACCTCCAGAAAAGGCCATCTTCCTCTACCTAACCTAATTCTAAACTACTCCTAGAAGAGAAAATGCAGCTAACTAATCCTAAACTAACCATTCCAAGGTACCATGGAGAGAGAGGATTAAAAAGATTCATGGAATGGAAATCCTATGCTAAAATGTGGTGATAGCACCGGAAAATGGTGAAAATTCTCTAGTGAGGGAGAAAGGAGAAGGAAAATGGATAACAGAAAGGCTAGACATAAGTGATACAGACCCAAAGCATTCATTTACCATCTATTCTCACATAAACATAAGAAAAATGAGCTCGCAAAGGAGAAATAAATGCACAACACAATACAATAAGTAAATGAGAGGCAAGGTTGCAACTAAAACGAGCTAGGACAAACAAATGTGTCATAAAACAATATTTATTGCAATATAAGTATGCATAGACCATTACATTATAGAATAAGGCACAAGAATTCTTTTTCAAGCCCAAAAATAAAGGTTTAGAGCTCACAACTACTTTGAAACTATTTTGACAGGGTTCCTTTTACAACTTTGGAAAATCTCCCCTTCACTAATGAAATATTTTACAATATATATCTCTAAGAGAAAGATAAAAAACAAGAGAAGAGAGATAAGAGAGAAGGGATGGACCTTTTAATATTTAACCACTAACAACATGCATTAAAGTATTTTGAAAATCACATGGGCACTCTGCTAAGCCATTACTATGTCTATTTCATTCTACATAAGCAAATGAATCCATGCTTCATCAATTCTGGTAGTTGAGCTTCTTGATTTTTTGTTTGCATGCATAAACTACTCTTTTCTACCCCCAAAATCCATGTTTTCCATTTTGATCCACTAAATTCATATTTTTATGATGGCAAGTTGAAGAGATCGAGGAGAGCCTACCAATGATATAAATTTTTCCTGATTTTGAGCTCTAGATCAAAAGATATGGCCTTCTAAATATTTACATGTCAGGGTGAACCAAAATTTGACATGTGTAAGAATCTAATTAGTCTGGATATCAGCCACTACTAACATACTTTCTCTTATGTTTTCCATGTGTCCACCTCCTATAGACTCGTGATTCTAGACTTTACTTCCTCTCTTTCCTTCACTTTCATTGTCCTTTACTTTTTCCAAGATGCCTTTATGAAAATACAAGCCAATAAGAGTCTTCCACATTCCCTTGCAATTTTCCCTTTCAAATTCCTCTAACTAACCATTGCGAAGTTTGAGCCAATAGGAAGGCTTTACGCACTTTACAACTTAGTCATTTTCTTTGACCTCCACTGACAACTGCGAAGTAAGAGCTAATAGAAACACTCCAAATCTCCACAGTGTCAAAACCAGTTAGACCTACTTCAATCCTCACATTTTTCAGATCTGTGTAAGGAGAACTAATGAATTGGATCCATGTAGCTCTTTACATCAAAACTTTCTACCTTTGGGGACTTAGAAACTTGTAACTTTGAATTTGTTTCCATTTGGCCCCTTTCACCTCGATCACCTATCCGTGCCTGATGGAATATGAACTTAGGTTTAATTTGGTCATTGGATTCTGGATGATCTCATCACCTTTGAAATTTCTAGATTGTCGACACTTTTCTTACTTTTGACCATTGATCTGCTACCACTTGTCAGCCTTTTATTCTACTACGGATCTTCTTTGTTGTGTGGATTATAAATGTCATGCGGGTTTAAGTTAAACCCACCTAGTTATTTGACCGAACTTCTTTATTTTGTGGGTTAGGAGAACCCAAAGAACACTAAGTTCCATACAAACCCACAGTAAACTGAAATAGTCTTCTACGGTTTTTTTTAAAGCCAATGGCCAATGCTTTCTGGTAGTGTAATTTGACTATCATTTTAAATGTCCCAGTCCTGCTAAAAATGGGTAAGTCCATCTTTTATATGTTTTCCAAATTAACCCTATGAGCAAATTTGGGAAAACAGAAAATTTTCACTATTTCTTCACATACAAATATCAAGAAGGATACAATTAGTTTCAACAACTTCAATCAACTCATATTAGTTCAACCTCATCCATTAAAACAACTATATTCAAATGCTTCTTACAAAAAGCAATTTTAGCATCAAATTGATAACTTCAAACTTCTTGATTCCATTTCTTTGATACCTAATGATGTAAATTACCATGCATTTACTCTTCTCTATATACCAAATCAGTCAAAAACCCAAGAATTTAGATCATCACTTAGCTAACATCACCAAAACATGTTATAATCACACTTTCTCAAGAATTCAAAACTATCTCAAAAGCACTAAAACTCATGGAAACACTAAAGCAAGGAAAAAATCACATTAAACATGCTTATAAGCACAAATAAAACTTGATCAAGCTATCAAATTAGTTCCATAACATCATTTGCACCTATTTTACTTATAGACCTTCAATTTTGCTTGTAACCCTTTCTAAATGCAAATTCTAATGAAATTAACCAAATACAAGGAATTAATATTTTCTGGTAAGATTTGTAGATACCATTTTTAACCATTTATATGAAGTCCAAAGTTTTAAGGTTTAGTTCTAAGCCCAAGTGTTTTTATTCTCATTTTACCATTTTCAACTAGGTCTTTTTTTAGCCCTTTTTGACTTCCTGAGTTTATACTTTAGACCAAACTATAAAATTTATAGAAAAAATAGTTATTGTTTGAGATGACCTTTATTCTCATATTTCTTCATTCAAAATTCCATGCCCCAACTTATTGGTTCAAAAATCTATCGAGAGGGCAGATCTATGGACAGAAGAGCTAACAATATGCAGGGCATAGCCCCTCTTTGAGACAGCAAAGCGAAATTGGTTTATTGCTATTCTACCAGCAGGAATCTATGCAAGTCCTACAATATTCTACCTTTAGGGGTTTGGGATCTCATCCCAGTTGGAGTATTTCCAACCGTAAGTAGAAAAGAACGAAGAGAGGAGAGGAGATAGAACAGATCCTAAGGGAGAAAAGAAATGAATTCCAAAGCAGAAAGGTCAGAGGGTTTATGTTTTGGGATTGGCAGTAAACGGAGCCAAACCTACTTGCATAAATGAACAAAGCAATACTAGTGATCAAATGACAAAAAAGGTAGAGACAGGTCTAATAAATTAAACACACAGATCTGACGTAAGAAAGGTCTGATGCACATAACACATGTATTCAACACAAAGTCTCAATATTTGTATTAATGTTTCCTTTTGTTAAAAAAAGTACAAAGCCTTTTCTTCTCACTTCTATTTTTCATCTAAAAAATGTCCACCACCTGGAATACAACAAATATCCAAGTATATATAGAAGGAGAGGGAGAAAGAAGGAAAAAAGAAACCAACAACTAATTACAAAATATATAAAAGTCAACTATTGACTTTGGGGCAACTTGGTGGATGACAACATCTCATGGTGCAACATGGATGATGTCATCATTTGTGCCAACAAACTTTTAAATACTACAAAAAAACCATCCAAGGAAGAAGGAACCTATTCGTCGTCATCCCATGGCTAGAAGGGAGTATCCTGCTTCTACTCAGGAGAGGAAATGTGGAATTGAGCCCGATACTCCATGAATTTGCTAATCATCGGTTGAAGTTGATCCTGAGCAGGACCCTTAGTGTGATCACCGATGACTTCACAAGTCTCTCATTCCTCTCTGAGTCTCTCTGAGAGCTTGAAGTATTCATTACCTACCTCCATCAGGTATCCAACAAAATCATGGTAGGCTAGAAGGTTTTTGATAAATTCCACGTCAAAAGCAGCTTCTGACCCTAACCCTTGCGACATGATCTCCTTAAAGATCTAAATAGTGCGATCTACCTTCCTCAAGGTGTATGATGGGGTGAACAATCCTGGAGACATCCTTAGGATGATCTGCTCCATTTGATGCATTGCATCCAAGGCTTCCTCCTTGATTTTATCAATTTTCTCTAGGATGAATTCCATCTGATCAACCCGATAGTCCAAAGCAGTAAGGATTTTGTTGGGTGCTCTGGGGTAATCAATGACGCTAAATTTTACTAATTCATTGACTGGGTAGTCAATCATCTTCTGTAATGTCTCATGTTGTAACCTAGCATGGTCCAACTCTTAGGAGATAGGTCCCACAATTGCATGGAGGTCCTTGTTAGCCTGACCAATATTTTGATATAGCTCTGTGAACTTTACGATTACTTCCTCACTATCTTTGAGGATTTGGTCTCTCTAGGTGGATACTGCCATACCTTGTTCACCAATCTTGGCGTATTCATTTATCTTTTCCTGGCTAAGGGCCTTAGGAGTTTTAGTGGTAGTCGTAGGAGGTCCACTACCCATTTTCTGCAGGGCTTGGAAAAGGTGTCTATTTTGCTCTTTCAGTATCCTCTTCTCTTCCTTTTCTTCGTGAAGATTTTTGCAAAGGGCATCCACTGTAGATAGGGCCTCTCCCAGTAGGATTTCTGAGGATGTTCCATCGTGACCTATGTCACTGTATAATCTGTTGGAGATAGATCCTTTTTGTCCTTTGTGGGATTGGGGTATGCAATCTCCATTACCCTTTCACTTAAAGCACTCTGAGAGAAGTGGGTTACTAGATTTTGCTTCTTATCTCCTTTTGTTGGGATGATGGAGAAGTCCATAGGTGCAATGGGACTTTCCTCTTGTGCTGGCTCAGGTGTTGGGAGATCCATGCTGGACTTAAGGGAGTGTGACCAGAGGGGGAAGAGGGAACGGAGGAAGAGGAAGGAGCAACTATAGTGAACTCAGGGAAATGGGTCGAGACGCTTGGCAATGGCATTGATAAAGAAGTCGAATCTCCAATGCTCATATGGGTAGGAGTCACTATAAGAGAGGAAAGAGTGGGGGTGGAAGGGATCTGAGAGATGAGGGAAGAAATTTTGGGGGACAGCTCCGCAACGGAAGAGAAGATGGAGGAAGAGGAAGGGGGAAACAGTAGAAGATAGGGGAGAAGACACAACTAGAGGAGTGGTTGTTTGAGTGACGTGAGGAGGGGAAGGAGGAGCGGGAGATGGAGAGGTGGGAACTTCAGCAATTATAATGGTGGCAACATCCTGAGTGGATGTGCCCATTGGAACACTTACCGTCTGTTCTTTTTTTGGGGAGATAGGACGTATGACCTGCTACTTGCTGACGGAAGGAGGACTCTCGGAAAATTGCTCCTGAGTAGCACTTAACTCTCCTTCTTTGTCTTTCCCTTTTCCCTTTTGCAAGTGTTTTGGTCTAGTAGGTACATTGCCCAAAGGAGATGTGGTGAAGTCTATCCCAAGGTAGATGAGACCATTATACCTGCACCAATGCTCTGTGCACTGCAAATTTCCCCTAACCCTCTCTTAATTAGTCTGAGGTGCCCTTGTCCTATCTATCTCAGCAAATGGCCAATTTTCCCCATCCGTATCTAGATAAACCTGATCAACTTCTTGATCAGTCATTTGGAAACCTTTCGGGACAATGGCCACACCATACTGGATGATTTCTGTTAGGGCCTGGCGGGAGTGATCCTTTCTTCGGAGCTCGACCTCGTGATACAGATCGATGTAAATATCCTCAATCTGTGGGACATGGATTGGATCGATCTTTTCCTTTGGGAGGCAATTTTGAGGATCAAAGGTCGGCCTTGCTGGGAAATTATGTTTCAAGTTGAGTAATTCCAGCTCCGCAAACATTTCCCAGGCTTTGGTGTGAGAAGTGCAGGTGTATCTACCCATTGTGAGGGGGAAACGAGTACCACCCTTCTTTCTTTTTAGGCACTTCTCATGATAGGTGATAAGCTGCCTGGACAGTTCCAATAGGATCAATTTTGGTCCCGTATACCTTGGTAACTTGGTGGGCTCCCCCAAGAAGTTGGCTGGTTTGAGATAGGTGAAAGTGGGAAATTTCATAAATAACACTCCCCACTTCTCTGTGGTAGTCACTATGCTCTTGGTTGTCTAACCGTGAGTCATATTGGGCATTAATAGGAACATGATACCATAGAAGAATACATCGTTGACCTTGTTGAACTGTGGGATGCTATTTTCTAGTCTTAACTCTAGATAATATTCATATATTTTCACTTGGGGCCACACCCCGCATCGGCTCAGTGTTGGGTAATCTCTTTCAAAAGAAGAAGCGTATACCACGTAGGAGTTCATGTAGAACCTCCCCATTGTTGAGAGTTGTTGGAGTTACTCATAGATGGTTCTGCTGATGATCTATGCCCATTCAAAATGTTGATCTGGAACATTTTTTCTCATTGTCTCTAGATATATGTGCATCCATTTATGAAAGTAATGGGCATCAGGAAGCCAAAATACCTTGTTTAGGAAGGTTATAGTGTCACTCAGCTCCTCTGAGAAGTCACAACGATGAATAACCTGCGGCCACCATGTTATTACCTTCTTATTCTTTAGATATACTTTGTTCATTAACTACATGCATTTGTCCTCATTTTCATCCCATGCCTTTATGTAGTCTTCTTGGCTTATTGCGACAAAGTGCCGGTGATGGGGGATACCCAACATAATTTCAAAGTGTCAGGGAGTGAATTTGATTATAACCTCACCCTCTTCATTCTCGACACACCTTGTGTCCTTATTGTAGCAGCGGGCCACCACCATCATGAATTCATTATTCACTGCGCTCATGGGAATTCCCCCAGTGAAGTGTAAGCCACTGCCAACTAATTTTTCCATCCATGGACTACATGTGACCCTTCTGGTTCTGGCCCAGAAATATCCCATATCAATTTGGCTGAGTTCTGAATCTCTGATGTCTAAGTCACATTCTACAAGGGACTCGGGCATCTTGACCCTTTTATACTTATACTTCATTTCTTCCTCTGTGAGTTTGGCCTTACCCTTAGACTTGGTTGGCCTCTTACTTGATGAACACATGTGTGAATATGAGTTTAGTTGCTGATCTGCAACAAGAAGTAAGGAAGTCCTCCACAGAAGAGCCATGTTAACTGTCAGATCATCCATTAAAGCTTTACATAATGAAGAGTTAGTAATTTAGAAGCTTCTAGGTGTAGGGCATAGCTATACTACAGCCTGCAGGGTCAGAAAAACAAGGCACAATGCTGGAGAGTGTTACATAGATAAAAATAGTGCAAAGGGGCATAGGGCATAGCTATATTGCACAAAACACTCAAATATTGATGTAGGTGGGATTGTGCTTGCGCCATATGAAGGGTTTAAACTAGGCGCAGATTATCTTGGTGTTGTAATGCGGTAGGGTGTGCCAATGGCACAGATATGGAACATGTTGCAAAATATTTTTATGTGCCAAAAGGGTGAAGGTTTAAATGGTGTAGCACTGAGTTAAGATGCAGTAGTTCTTAGCCTTGGCGCGATTCAGGGAGAGTCTGCATGGCATAAATGTTGGTGTAGCTAGATTTGCACTTGTGCCTACATTAGGGTTTTGAAATTTTTATAGGGAATAGGAAGGATGTATGCTACAGGCAGGGACAGTGCACCCCTTAGCATGACTATGTTTTGTGCAACAACGATTTTGTTTGCGCCAAAGAGAAAGCCATGGCTTTGGATTTGTAATAACTTTATATTTTCTCTTTTGACGGGTTTATGGTTTTTTCGCCTCATTCAACATAGATTTAGACAGCGAGGGGAAAAGAGCAAAGAGGATCCTGGATTCATTTTCAAGACAAAGCCCTCTAGGCTAGCAGATCTGAAAGGAGGGTAAAACCGGTTTGGGGGGGAGAGAAAATTGCAACATGGGTTGGAGGTAGTGTTTTATTTATTTAGATTCATTTCTTTGTTTTTAAACAAAACAACCCCTCAAACAATATAGAAAACCTACAAACAAACACCACAAGAAAAGAAAAGACCACTTACCAGGAATATATAGGATGGAAGAAATGATGTGGGGTTTAGGAACACGACGTAAAGTGACACGGGGATGATAGGAGCACTGACAGGTGCAGAGGAATTAACCTTTATTTTTACGTGTTTTTAATCATTAAAATGATAGGTTAGATGTGCCTATTTATAGTAAAAGGTGTAATAAATGTGCCACCAACTTTTTCAAAGGGTGCACCAAAACAAATGCTAACATGAAATTATTTACGCCTTTGGCATGGTTTCAAGACTGTCAACATTGCATTTTTAGCACCTTGGCGTAATGTTCAAGGGCGCAACAATTTTAGTGTCGACAAGGTGGCACATGTTCCTTGGCGCAGGTTTGAAAGGTGCATCATGGGAAGGTGCAACATTTGGAATGTCGATAGTCCAAAGGATGTGCCAAAGGAATAAAGGGGGTGCATATACATTTGATGTTACATGAATAAAATCTACACCTGACCAAAAAGGACCAAAATACTAAGTTCGAAAAACTAGGTTTTCCGAAAAGGGATTTAATGCCAATCTGAACGCTAAGGGACCTTGATAGGGAACTGAAAAAAAAATTGGTATGGTTACCTACAAAATTTCCCTTGTCAATTTTACAGGATAACAGCTGGCTCTTTTTGGGGACTATCTTTGAGCGAAGCTTAGGGTTAGAGAATCCCAAATCAACATGTTCCTATCCATGTGTTACAGAGTCAAAAACAAGGCCAAAAACAAAAATGAAAACACACAACAAACAAAAGCAAGCACACAAAAAAAAACACACAACTAAAGCAGACTGTACAAAGAAGAGAGCAAGCTCTACTTCCTTAATATTTTGAGACTCTGCCCACTATAAGGAAGTGAGAACTCAATTCCATCTAGATACGAGAGATAGAAGTTATTCTCTCTATTGAGCGGCTTGATCTTCAAAGGCCCTCTCCATAGAGAATCAAATTTTCCATGCATGCCCTTTGGCTCTCTTCGCTTGTCCCACAAAAGGACGAGATCTCCCACCTAAAAATCTCTCTGCTTGGCCTTCTTACGAACAATCTCTTGACTTGATTCTAATGTTTGATGATCCTGTCGACCACTTTTACTCTCTTTTCTTCAAGCTCTATTAGATACATGACCCTCTTTTCAAGAGAAATCTAGAAAGTCTCATCTTCGATCACTCATGCCAAGCACAGGGTGGGAAGTTCAGCAGAAATGGGAAGCTCAGCATCGATTCCATATAATACTTGAAAAGGTGACATACCAAGGGACCTCTTTAGAGTAATACTGTCTACCCGCAAAGTATCATACAATGACTTGTGCCATGACCACTGATTCTCATTAACTAGCTTCTGTATGATGGTTACTAAGTTCTTATTGTTGGATTCTGCCTAACCATTTCCTTGGGGGTAATAATCTGAGGCATGGGCCAAGGTTATCCCATATTCATAGTAAAAACTGATAAATTTCCGTGAGGAGAAGTTGGAAGAATTATAAGCAACGATCTTGTGTGGAACACCAAACGTTACAATGATACTTTCTTTGATGAAGTTGCAAACAATTTCAGAGGTGACATTCTTAACCGGTATGGCTTCCACCCATTTGGTGAAGTAGTCTGTTATTGTTAGGACATAACTATGTCCAACACTTGATTGGGGATGTAGTGCTCTAATAAATTCAATTCCCCATTTCCTGAATGGATTCTCAATAATGACGGGCCTGAGGAGAAAAGCAACCAATTTTGGTTTGCCAATAAACTGTTGGCAGAGCTCGCATTTTGCTACCCAGGTGGCTGTATCCCTAAATAGTGTTGGCCAATAGTACCTAGCCCAGATGATCTTGTGTAACATCCTCATTTTAGACAATAGAACAAGTCAATTTTTTTTATTTTTTTTGATAAATGCATCCTGGTTCTAAATACATAATTTAGAACTCACAAATTAAATAACCATTCATATAACAGATAACCATATGCAGCTGTAATGACTCGAAGTACCTCCGATCTATTCATTTCATGACTCAGTAATCTACCGATCTATTCATGAGTAATAAGAGTTGGCGTTATTATTTAACACTTCACTCCTGTGGTTCTCTTCCCTATTCTGGGATTCAGAATGCTCTGTCCAAGGAACCTAACTGAATAATTATTACTATTATTCATCGGCATCTCATCCCTTAGACTAGGTGAATTAGGACAACGCAATCAGCAGCTTGCGATACTTTGGCCAAAGATTTGAAACATACTGCTTATGTCTCGTATTCCTTAACGGCATACTCGTCAATCTGGAATACATCCTTCACCCCATTCTCATGTTATGTAGAATGTCTTATACCGACTTCTGTCAGTCCCTTTTATCCAGTTAATCACTCGGGAATGGATTAGTAAGGTAACCACGTTATATAGATGCTCCCGAAGACTAGGGATAAGATGACATACTGGGTCAATCCTAATTAAACCAGTGTTTCAAGATACCCCGAGTCTCCTAGGCAGCCATATAATGTGACCACATAGCTAATCGGTCCACAAGTAACTTGTACGAGATCAAAGTGTAAATCTTAGAGATCAATGCAAGGGGTGTCATCATAAGTCACCCGCATTGTTGTAACTTCGAGAAGATCCTAATCTTCTCGGAGGTACAACCCTGCAGTTGACTTGTGCCGTCAACCTTTAAATCTGCCTCGAAAAGATCCACTTATTAATATGCGTTACGCACATTGAGTTTAATTACATTAAAGACGTTTCCCCTAAGGTTAGCCTTTCCCAATCCCTGGAATTCCTCATCCTAGGATGACCTTTCTCAATAAAACCCATTACTCAGAGGAGTTATCAAGGTCAAGGTCTCATCGAGGAGTTCTTAGAATATACATGATTCTAAAACAACAGAATTGAACAATAAACTCATAACCTTCACATGAGATTGCCATCTGAATCCCATTAGATTTATATCAGTTCTCCTAACTGAATTTATATCATACTTACTAGTATAAAGATATAAATGATTAAGAATCCAATTTAATGTTGTCCTGTCATACTCAGGACTAGGGATTAGTAATTTAATCCAGCTTGATTAGCGTTCTGCTTAGGTTCATTTTATCCCTATCTTTTAGAAAGATAATGATTTAAATTTCAATTTAGCTTTCGATAGAACAAATTAGAACTACTAAGCACTCATAAGAATTCAATCACATTTTCATATATGCTTTCATTGACAATCACAAAAGCATCCAAATTACACAAAGATAACATTGCCACTCCGGTATATAAACCGAAGAAGGTCAACTAACAGAATTAAGAATACAACACATAAGTAACAAATACTTATTTCCATTCCTTTCAGAATTATACAATTACATTTTATGCAAGCAGCATACTTGATACAACGCTTAATGGAAAAAGAACATCTTTCCTCATATAGAACATTTAGAAAATCAAGCTGTAATTCATTATAAATCAAATTAAACAATCTGATCATCCTGTCAGATCTGCATGCTTTTACCACTTACGGCAACCATCTGCAAAAATAGTCAACATGAGTCAGTTCGATGAACTGAGCATGATAAGCACTAACTTTTAAAACAATTGCAATCCGTCAATTGTTTTCATTAAACACCCTGTTTAAATGATATAAAATCATCAATCAAGTAAGCATGATTCAAACCAAACGTTAGGAATATATCATGTCTATAACGTGTAATAATAATTTTCGTTACAGAGTAGTCCTATATGCTCCTCAATTATTTCATCGAAAATATTAGGGATCAAGAAGAACAAAAGTATCCTAAGCAATTATTCATCGTAAATCCAAGATGAACAAACATCAGACATTCATTATATTCAACTTAAAGGAGGAATATCATATCAATCCTGATACTGTCATTATGTAAAAACAATTACAGATGCTAGCTGGACAATTATTTCATCTTAATATTTACAACAGAAGAGAAATAAACAAATTGAACATGATGCCCTCTGAACTAGCTCATAACTATACCTTCTGTCCAAAAGCAAGGCATTCACTTAATACACATGCAAGTAATTCAGTCAAGTCCATAAACAGCACACTGTTTTGTTAAAACTTACAATTAAGCAACTACAGTACAGTAGTTCCCATGCCGAACAACATGTTCATTTTACCAGACAGACTCAGAATGACCTTTCGCAAGAAGCGACGGACAAGAAGATAAACACAGCCATTACCTGCTTAGGTACAGTCAACAACTCTAACATTCAATCAACAAAAGAATGGATAACAATGCGAAGAAAACGTATCACGTCTTCAATTCCAATAACAACCTACAGCCCGTTCAAGCCTTTCTTACTGTGTAGGGTTTTTAGACCCAAGGTCGAGTTCAAAAGGGGTCTCCTTTATTGTCGCAGTCGACAAGAGACTTGAAAACGTTAAGCCATGACATTTCCCTATGGCTAAGCAAGAGATTTTTAAACGAAAACCACGCACCATGAACAGTCACATTAAACGGGTGTGCAACCAGAAGAAAATATAACATGAGACATCAAAGTCACTTCTGAATGCAATCAGAACTGAAAGTATGTTGTTCACAACCTACTTTATAGAAGCCATAATTCATGATGTCAAGCTATTAAAGAAAGCCAACAAATCCAAGAACATTACCTGTTCATACTCGGGCTTCTACAGGCAACAGTGACATATATTACCATTCGAGGATTTAAAACTAAGTCCATAACCAGTGTTCACAGTTTAGCTTCCCAAAAGCCGACATACAAGATAACTTTCCATACTCACGGTACTCAACGGCGTCAAACAATAGTAAACCAACAGGCTTAAATTGAGACAATAACACTGTTTAATTATCAAGTTCCACTGAGTTTAAACAATAGTAAACAAAATAATAAAATATGATGAATCCATCGGTGCCATCAATGGCAACATTTAAATTCAGGCAGAACAAATCAGAATACTGAATTTCCAAAACAAGGAATCCAACGGTACCCTTACCAATATTTTTCACACAAGATTGCACAGAATGGAGACGTAAAAATACACCCAAAGAATCTGTACCACAAGATCCTTGCGACACGACTGTATTCTTACAAAATAACAGAGGACGAAATACATGTTATTCCCTTAAGTCACTGGCACATCAAATTCCAATATTCAATTATATTCAACTTGAACAGTGGTTCAAATACATATAAATCATTCAATCGACTCCACAGAGTCGTTCAGATTATAACAATATAAATATATATATATATATAGCATACTGTTAACGGGTTTATACCCATAACCACAAAGTGAGGGAAAAACATCTCCAGCCAGGTTATAAAGACTACAGTAACACAGTAAGTTACCTCTTCCCAACAATTTAAAAGACAAAACGAAACCCATACAGTATCAATGGCCACTATCACCAATAACCATGACAGAGCTTACAAAGGTTCAATATAACTGAACAATCATACGATATCCATCAGTATCCCTTCTAACAATTTCCACAACAAGTATTAACAAAATATTATATACATTTATATATATCAACATGCATCAATAGCCTGTACCCATCGGGAGGACAATTCGTGGACTCACACAGAGCAGGCCTAGCATAAAATCTTGCTATATTTTCGCATATAAAAGCTAGAATGCAAACACCAAGAAATATAGCAACCGTTCGAATATAACAACACCCATCAAGGTGTAAACGAAAAAATCGAACCAGAAGAGATACAGTACCAAAAATCACACAAGACCACCAAGGAAAAAAATCATCTATTTCCATAAATCATTTGAACAGAGTTGTTCTAATGAAATCACTTGAAAGACAGCAAGATTTTTAAAGGTTAGGGCCTAACATGCCTGGATTTTTGCTCAAATTTCCGAAGAAGACCACTGGAAGAGCTCAGACTTCCTTTTCCTTTTCCAAGTTAGAGCGACCAACAAAATTTTGCTATCTCCAAGACATATATATTCCCCTTGCCAGAGAAAAGAGCTAGATACCCTCATACTCGCCATGCAACACCAAGAAGACTGGTGCGAAGAACCAGTGAACAGGCAGAAGGAAAACCGAAATTCGCGATAAGCCAAACAAACCAACAACTTCCCAGTTTGCATGCCTTCACGCGAGTTCCGAGCTCGACTACCGAGCACATTGAATGCATTTACACCAACTTTCCCGCTCAAACTCCACTGCCACCGACCGCCAAAATTGGCGACAGTCAAATAAAATCCCCAGACCATTTTCAGTTTTGGCGACCTGCCACGTCGGCTTAGGTTAGTTGTTCCTAAAACCTCCGCCAAGACCTGTCCTTCATACTTATCCAATGCATTAAATAACATAGAAAAAGCCGCCCATGGTTCGCACCCCTCCATAGGTCCCCTTATTCCCTGCTCAACAGTTAGGTTAGTATCTTAGGTTAGAATTTAGGATAACACCCCATCTAACTTCTATAAGCATAGATACTAACTTAGGATATTAGTTCTTAGCCTAGGTCTAGGTTAGATTATCACTAATCTAACCCCTAGGTTAGGTTTAGTTTTAGGTTACTAATCAATAATAATTCCAGTTAGGTCTACATTCTGTACGCTCAGAAAAAGACTTACAATCATTCATTCTCGAACAGGGTTAGCTTCTGTTCCGCCTTAGGCTACAGAATTATATGAAACCGAATTATTACCGGGTCCACGATCGAGACCTTCCAGATATACTTCCATATCGGGAACCAATCCATTTCACATGATCAACCTGAGTCATACTCCTGACCAGCTTATTCAATGCTTCTAGACCTTGCAACCTGTTCAAGGTCTGTAATTTTAATTCATCACGAACAAACTTAGAGCAATACTTGGATCAATTCCACTGATCCAAGGTTAGATCTTATAGGTGGATAACTCTATAATTCATTCCGAGATCAGATTAAACTCAGATGTAAAATGAAATAAATAAAAGAGTCTAATCATATTCTGACTCAGTCAAAGATCTGCAAAGAAAATACAGTACATATCAAGCATGATTTCTTAATCGAGGAATACATCCTTTTACAAGAAATCACATATCAACACTTGTATGCTCAGGAGGAAGTAACAACAGTTCAGGGTGTTACATGCTTCCCTCCTAAAAAGATTCATCGTCCCGATGATTACATATTCAATTAACCTTCAGGTCAATCAATTTATTAGTTCACAAATCAATGCGACTATTTTCCAACTTGAATAGTTCCAGAAATCAATGTCACATCACATTTTATTCATCCTGAATAATGTTTGCCTTCACTGGCTTTCATAAATACTTAAAAACAATAAGTTCATAAAAGAATGTTTGTCAACAGATTTCATTCTGTTTGAAAAAGAAAAGGAAAAGCAATTTTCATCTCTTCCAGATTTTCCCAAGTTGCACTTTCTTCGTTAAACTGGTCCCACTGGACCTTACATTGCTGTAAATCACGATTTCTTAAATGCAATTGGCGAGTTTCCAGCACTCGTGTGGGTTTAACCACGATTATTCCTGGGTCTTGGACCTGCAAGGAATTCCAATTTAAAACATGTGACAGATCTGAAACATATTTCTTAAGCAAAGAAATATGGAAAACATCATGCATGCGAGATAAAGCAGGTGGCAAAGCTAAACGATAAGCTACAGGATTGATTATTTCGACAATTTCGAAAGGTCCCACGAATCGAGGTGACAATTTGGCAGCCTTGCCAAAAGTTATAGAACTCTTTCTGGGTTTAACACGAAGAAAAACCTTATCACCAAGCTCAAACCTTCTATCAACCCGCTTAAGGTCAGCATAGCTCTTCTGCCTATCCGCTGCTTCCTTTAATCTTTCACGAATCAGCTTAACTTGCTGTTCCATTTCTGTGAGAATCTCTGGTCCAATTACCACTCTATCCTCAACACTGTCCCAACTAACAGGAGTTCTGCACTTTCTTCCATAAAGTGCTTCAAATGGTGCCATTTTGAGAGATGAATGATAAGTGTTGTTGTATGCGAACTCAACTAATGGAAGATACTCTTCCCATTTATACTGTTGATCCATGCAATACATCCGCAACATGTCCTCCAACACTTGATTTACTCTTTCAGTTTGTCCATCCGTTTCCGGATGATATGCAGAACTGAAGTTTAGTTTTGTTCCAAGAGCTGTATTAAGTGTTTGCCAAAACCTTGACGTCATTCTTGGATCTCTGTCAGATATAATCAATTCAGGTACACCATGCAACCTGAAAATTTCGTGTACGAATCTTTTGGCCAGCACTGGTGAATCATCCTTTAGATTTCCAGCGATGAAATGAGCTACCTTAGTCAGTTTATCGACAACTACCAGGAATACATCATGTTTATTCCTGGACATGGGTAGTCCTTGTACAAAATCCATGGTTATTACTTGCCATTTGTACTACAGTATGCTATGAGGATATAGTAGTCCAGCAGGGTGCATATGTTCTGCCTTCACCCGCTGACATTCCAGACAATGAGTCACAAAATTAATTACATCCTTTTTCATACCTTTCCAAAAGTATTGTTGTTTCAAATCAGCAAGCATCTTTGTGATACCCGGGTGTCCAGAGAAAGGTGAATTATGAAATTCAACTAACAACTTCTTTCTCAATTCATTCAGCATAGGTACATATACCCTGTTTTCATAACGCAAGATTCCTTCATTATCAAAATGAAAACCTTTATACCTTATATCCTTAGGTTCTGCAGCGAGCGCTGCTTTTACTTGTTGAAAGTATGCATCAGATTCTGAGGCACTTTTTACCTCGTCTTTAAACTGAGTTCTTAATGTTATAAGAGCATAAATGTGCCTCCTACGACTTAGAGCATCAGCTACTCTATTCTCCTTCCCTTTGATATAGCTAATATCAAAGTCATATTGTGATAAAAATTCTAACCACCTTCTCTGTCTGGCATTCAGATTGGGCTGAGTAAAAATATATTTCAGTCCCAAGTGATCAGTTTTCAACTCAAAAGGTTTCCCAAGTAAGTAGTGTCTCCAGACTTGAAGTGCATGAACAATAGCAGCAAGTTCCAAATCATGAGGGGCATAATTCAGCTCATGTAACTTGAGTTTTCTACTTTCATAAGCAATGACTTGATCATTTTGTAACAAAACACCTCCAAGGCCTTCCCCAGAAGCATCCGTTACAACAGTAAAATTCCCATTAGGGTCTGGTACAGCTAATATAGGTGCAGAAGTCAACTGGTCTTTCAGACTTTTGAAAGCCGCTTCGCACTTGTCATTCCACATGAATTTCTTATCCTTCTTTTGTAAAGAAGTTATTGGTGCAGCTATTTTAGAAAAATCCTTTACAAATTTTCTATAGTAACCAGCAAGACCCATGAAGCTTCTTACTTCATGCACATTCTTTGGTGCAGGCCACTCAGTTATTGCCACTATTTTTGAAGGATCTACAGCAATTCCTTCCTTACTTATAACATGACCCAAATAGTGAACTTCTGAATCAAAGAAAGAACATTTGGATAACTTACCATACAACTTTCTTTTTCTCAAAATTCCCAAAACTATCTTCAAATGCTCATTGTGCTCCTCAACGCTTTTGGAATAAATGAGGATATCGTCCAAGAATACAAGTACAAACTTGTCTAGGTATTCTTGAAAAATATTGTTCATTAAATTCATAAAGGCTGCGGGCGCATTAGTTAATCCAAAGGGTAGAACTGTGAATTCATAATGTCCGTACCTTGTTCGGAAAGCTGTTTTATGAATGTCTTCTTCTTTAATCCTTAACTGATGATAACCAGATCGAAGGTCTATCTTAGAATAAACCGCTGCTCCACGCATCTGATCAAACAGATCGTCGATCCTTGGAAGTGGATATCGGTTCTTGATTGTTGCTTTGTTCAACATCCGATAATCAATACACAGCCTTAGTGTTCCATCCTTCTTTTTCACAAATATTACAGGCGCACCCCAAGGTGAAACACTTGGTCTAATCAAACCTTTTGTCAAAAGTTCATGCAACTGTTCCTTAAGCTTGACTAACTCTGTAGTAGTCATCCTATAAGACGCTTTGGAAATAGGTTCAGTTCCCGATTTGATTTCAATGGTGAAGTTAAATTCTCTCTTGGGTGGTAACCCTGGTAATTCTTCAGGAAAAACATCCCTGAAACTTTGTAACAGAGGAATTTGCTTCATGTAATCACCATCTTCTTCTGAAGATTCAGATATCTTTACTGCATAAAGAGTACATCCTTTATTCTTAGCCTTTTTAAGCTGCATAGCTGACAGTTTTCTAACCGAAATTTCCCGTTTCACCCCTTGAATCTTTGTTGTTTCCAGCTGATCATCTAAACACTTTATGTTCTTTTCATAGCAATCTACCTTTGCCTTATGGTCAGCTAACCAATTGACACCAATGATAATGTCATAAGATCCTAAAGGTGTAACATAGAGATCAACTTCCGTGGAGAATTTAGGTAAATCAAGGACTGCCCCAAAAAGACACTCACTCACAGTATGAACAGAGTTATTACCATACTGTACAGTCCAAGATTTATCCATTTTCCCAGCTTTTCTTTTAAGTTTAGAAGCAAGTTTATTAGAAATAAAACATTTAGTAGCTCCTGTATCAAAAAGAATAGTGACAGGTATGCCAAATAACTTACCCGGAACTTCTATAGGTGTTACTTGCTTTTCAGCTTGCTTGTCTGCTACTGCAGCATGTATCTTATGCTGCTGATTACGATCATCCTTCTTCAAAGGGCATTGATTAGCATAGTGGTCTTTGCCACAATTGTAGCAGCCTCCTACAGGTCCCTTTTTAGGCTCAGAATTACCTCCAGCCTTGTAATTGTCACGTTGTCCTCCATAGGGCTTCTGCCCATTGTTATAATTTTTAGCAAAATTATCCCTTACATTTCCAGCAGGCTTATTTACTGCTGCTTTCTTATTGTTATCTCCTGGAAACTTACTCTTGTTTCCAAACTTTTTCCATGGTCCTTTTCTGGGTGCAAGAGAGGTTGAAGAAGGGTTTGCAGTCTTCTTCCGCACTTCCTCCTTATGAGCAGAAATAGCCTTTAATTTCTGTTCTTGCCTTATGGCCTTTTCAACAACTCCTTCCATAGTGGTTGGACTGTGAACATCGACCTCTCCCCCTATCACGGGATTCAATCCCATGATGAATTTCCGTATTCTGAACTTCTCGTCAGTTTGATACTGTGGTACATACTTAAGGAGTTTTGTAAACCGCTCCCAGAATTCAGTTACCGTTAGCTTCCCCTGAGCTAAGTTCTGAAATTCCGTCATTTTCTGATCATAGAAAAGTTGTGGCAGCCAACGTTGCCTAAAATAGCCTTTAAATTGATCCCAAGTAATATTGGTCTCATCAATGTTTAGTTCAGCTTTACGGCTATCCCACCACGAAGATGCTTCGTGGGAAAGCTGATAGGCTCCCCAAATAGCTTTGGTTTCCTCTGAGAAGTTCCTTATTGCAAAGTACTTCTCCATTTCGCTGAGCCAGTTCTCAGCTCCATCTCCTAATGTGGTGCCATCATACTTAGGTGGACTTATCCTTTTTATATCATTAGTGAGTTCTGCTACCAATCTGGCCTTTTTGTTTTCTGGTTGGACAGGTGCATTCACAGCATTAACATCAACACCCATATTGGGGTTGTCCTCAGGAGGTGGCTGATTATTATTATCAGCTTCTTCATCCTCCTCATTTCCCATCACCTGTTGTTCCAGTACAGCTAAGCGATCTCTTGTGTCCAACAGGGCAGCAAGGATCTCATCAAGTTTCTGGGTTGTTGCCGCTCCTCCTTCAGGTGGAGCATTATTCGCAACGTTCCCCCTTGTTCTAACCATTTTCTGTTACAAGAAAATTCAGGTTTTTATCAGATTATGGACACAATAGGTCCAAGACCTGCAACCTTCAGCTCTGATACCAAGATGTAACATCCTCATTTTAGACAATAGAACAAGTCAATTTTATTTTATTTTTTTGATAAATGCATCCTGGTTCTAAATACATAATTTAGAACTCACAAATCAAATAACCATTCATATAACAGATAACCATATGCAGCTGTAATGACTCGGAGTACCTCCGATCTATTCATTTCATGACTCAGTAATCTACCGATCTATTCATGAGTAATAAGAGTTGGCGTTATTATTTAACACTTCACTCCTGTGGTTCTCTTCCCTATTCTGGGATTCAGAATGCTCTGTCCAAGGAACCTAACTGAATAATTGTTACTATTATTCATCGGCATCTCATCCCTTAGACTAGGTGAATTAGGACAACGCAATCAGCAGCTTGCGATACTTTGGCCAAAGATTTGAAACATACTGCTTATGTCTCGTATTCCTTAACGGCATACTCGTCAATCTGGAATACGTCCTTCACCCCATTCTCATGTTATGTAGAATGTCTTATACCGACTTCTGTCAGTCCCTTTTATCCAGTTAATCACTCGGGAACGGATTAGTAAGGTAACCACGTTATATGGATGCTCCCGAAGACTAGGGATAAGATGACATACTGGGTCAATCCTAATTAAACCAGTGTGTCAAGATACCCCGAGTCTCCTAGGCAGCCATATAATGTGACCACATAGCTAATCGGTCCAAAAGTAACTTGTACGAGATCAAAGTGTAAATCTTAGCGATCAATGCAAGGGGTGTCGTCATAAGTCACCCGCATTGTTGTAACTTCGAGAAGATCCTAATCTTCTCGGAGGTACAACCCTGCAGTTGACTTGTGCCGTCAACCTTTAAATCCGCCTCGAAAAGATCCACTTATTAATATGCGTTACGCACATTGAGTTTAATTACATTAAAGACGTTTCCCCTAAGGTTAGCCTTTCCCAATCCCTGGAATTCCTCATCCAAGGATGACCTTTCTCAATAAAACCCATTACTCAGAGGAGTTATCAAGGTCAAGGTCTCATCGAGGAGTTCTTAGAATATACATGATTCTAAAACAACAGAATTGAACAATAAACTCATAACCTTCACATGAGATTGCCATCTGAATCCCATTAGATTTATATCAGTTCTCCTAACTGAATTTATATCATACTTACTAGTATAAAGATATAAATGATTAAGAATCCAATTTAATGTTGTCCTGTCATACTCAGGACTAGGGATTAGTAATTTAATCCAGCTTGATTAGCGTTCTGCTTAGGTTCATTTTATCCCTATCTTTTAGAAAGATAATGATTTAAATTTCAATTTAGCTTTCGATAGAACAAATTAGAACTACTAAGCACTCATAAGAATTCAATCACATTTTCATATATGCTTTCATTGACAATCACAAAAGCATCCAAATTACACAAAGATAACATTGCCACTCCGGTATATAAACCGAAGAAGGTCAACTAACAGAATTAAGAATACAACACATAAGTAACAAATACTTATTTCCATTCCTTTCAGAATTATACAATTACATTTTATGCAAGCAGCATACTTGATACAACGCTTAATGGAAAAAGAACATCTTTCCTCATATAGAACATTTAGAAAATCAAGCTGTAATTCATTATAAATCAAATTAAACAATCTGATCATCCTGTCAGATCTGCATGCTTTTACCACTTACGGCAACCATCTGCAAAAATAGTCAACATGAGTCAGTTCGATGAACTGAGCATGATAAGCACTAACTTTTAAAACAATTGCAATCCGTCAATTGTTTTCATTAAACACCCTGTTTAAATGATATAAAATCATCAATCAAGTAAGCATGATTCAAACCAAACGTTAGGAATATATCATGTCTATAACGTGTAATAATAATTTTCGTTACAGAGTAGTCCTATATGCTCCTCAATTATTTCATCGAAAATATTAGGGATCAAGAAGAACAAAAGTATCCTAAGCAATTATTCATCGTAAATCCAAGATGAACAAACATCAGACATTCATTATATTCAACTTAAAGGAGGAATATCATATCAATCCTGATACTGTCATTATGTAAAAACAATTACAGATGCTAGCTGGACAATTATTTCATCTTAATATTTACAACAGAAGAGAAATAAACAAATTGAACATGATGCCCTCTGAACTAGCTCATAACTATACCTTCTGTCCAAAAGCAAGGCATTCACTTAATACACATGCAAGTAATTCAGTCAAGTCCATAAACAGCACACTGTTTTGTTAAAAATTACAATTAAGCAACTACAGTACAGTAGTTCCCATGCCGAACAACATGTTCATTTTACCAGACAGACTCAGAATGACCTTTCACAAGAAGCGACGGACAAGAAGATAAACACATCCATTACCTGCTTAGGTATAGTCAACAACTCTAACATTCAATCAACAAAAGAATGGATAACAATGCGAAGAAAACGTATCACGTCTTCAATTCCAATAACAACCTACAGCCCGTTCAAGCCTTTCTTACTGTGTAGGGTTTTTAGACCCAAGGTCGAGTTCAAAAGGGGTCTCCTTTATTGTCGCAGTCGACAAGAGACTTGAAAACGTTAAGCCATGACATTTCCCTATGGCTAAGCAAGAGATTTTTAAACGAAAACCACGCACCATGAACAGTCACATTAAACGGGTGTGCAACCAGAAGAAAATATAACATGAGACATCGTAGTCACTTCTGAACGCAATCAGAACTGAAAGTATGTTGTTCACAACCTACTTTATAGAAGCCATATTTCATGATGTCAAGCTATTAAAGAAAGCCAACAAATCCAAGAACATTACCTGTTCATACTCGGGCTTCTACAGGCAACAGTGACATATATTACCATTCGAGGATTTAAAACTAAGTCCATAACCAGTGTTCACAGTTTAGCTTCCCAAAAGCTGACATACAAGATAACTTTCCATACTCACGGTACTCAACGGCGTCAAACAATAGTAAACCAACAGGCTTAAATTGAGACAATAACACTGTTTAATTATCAAGTTCCACTGAGTTTAAACAATAGTAAACAAAATAATAAAATATGATGAATCCATCGGTGCCATCAATGGCAACATTTAAATTCAGGCAGAACAAATCAGAATACTGAATTTCCAAAACAAGGAATCCAACGGTACCCTTACCAAAAATTTTGACACAAGATTGCACAGAATGGAGGTGTAAAAATACACCCAAAGAATCTGTACCAAAAGATCCTTGCGACACGACTGTATTCTTACAAAATAACAGAGGACAAAATACATGTTATTCCCTTAAGTCGCTAGCACATCAAATTCCAATATTCAATTATATTCAACTTGAACAGTGGTTCAAATACATATAAATCATTCAATTGACTCCACAGAGTCGTTCAGATTATAACAATATAATTCTCTCTCTCTCTCTCTATATATATATATATATATAGCATACTGTTAACGGGTTTATACCCATAACCACAAAGCGAGGGAAAAACATCTCCGGCCAGGTTATAAAGACTACAGTAACACAGTAAGTTACCTCTTCCCAACAATTTAAAAGACAAAACGAAACCCAACGAGTATCAATAGCCACTATCACCAATAACCACGACAGAGCTTACAAAGGTTCAATATAACTGAACAATCATACGATATCCATCAGTATCCCTTCTAACAATTTCCACAACAAGTATTAACAAAATATTATATACATTTATATATATCAACATGCATCAATAGCCTGTACCCATCGGGAGGACAATTCGTGGACTCACACAGAGCAGGCCTAGCATAAAATCTTGCTATATTTTCGCATATAAAAGCCAGAATGCAAACACCAAGAAATATAGCAACCGTTCGAATATAACAACACCCATCAAGGTGTAAACGAAAAAATCGAACCAGAAGAGATACAGTACCAAAAATCACACAAGACCACCAAGGAAAAAAATCATCTATTTCCATAAATCATTTGAACAGAGTTGTTCTAATGAAATCACTTGAAAGACAGCAAGATTTTTAAAGGTTAGGGCCTAACATGCCTGGATTTTTGCTCAAATTTCCGAAGCAGACCACTGGAAGAGCTCAGACTTCCTTTTCCTTTTCCAAGTTAGAGCGACCAACAAAATTTTGCTATCTCCAAGACATATATATTCCCCTTGCCAGAGAAAAGAGCTAGATACGCTCATACTCGCCATGCAACACCAAGAAGACTGGTGCGAAGAACCAGTGAACAGGCAGAAGGAAAACTGAAATTCGCGATAAGCCAAACAAACCAACAACTTCCCAGTTTGCATGCCTTCACGCGAGTTCCGAGCTCGACTACCGAGCACATTGAATGCATTTACACCAACTTTCCCGCTCAAACTCCACTGCCACCGACCGCCAAAATTGGCGACAGTCAAATAAAATCCCCAGACCATTTTCAGTTTTGGCGACCTGCCACGTCGGCTTAGGTTAGCTGTTCCTAAAACCTCCGCCAAGACCTGTCCTTCATACTTATCCAATGCATTAAATAACATAGAAAAATCCGCCCATGGTTCGCACCCCTCCATAGGTCCCCTTATTCCCTGCTCAACAGTTAGGTTAGTATCTTAGGTTAGAATTTAGGATAACACCCCATCTAACTTCTATAAGCATAGATACTAACTTAGGATATTAGTTCTTAGCCTAGGTCTAGGTTAGATTATCACTAATCTAACCCCTAGGTTAGGTTTAGTTTTAGGTTACTAATCAATAATAATTCCAGTTAGGTCTACATTCTGTACGCTCAGAAAAAGACTTACAATCATTCATTCTCGAACAGGGTTAGCTTCTGTTCCGCCTTAGGCTACAGAATTATATGAAACCGAATTATTACCGGGTCCACGATCGAGACCTTCCAGATATACTTCCATATCGGGAACCAATCCATTTCACATGATCAACCTGAGTCATACTCCTGACCAGCTTATTCAATGCTTCTAGACCTTGCAACCTGTTCAAGGTCTGTAATTTTAATTCATCACGAACAAACTTAGAGCAATACTTGGATCAATTCCACTGATCCAAGGTTAGATCTTATAGGTGGATAACTCTATAATTCATTCCGAGATCAGATTAAACTCAGATGCAAAAATGAAATAAATAAAAGAGTCTAATCATATTCTGACTCAGTCAAAGATCTGCAAAGAAAATACAGTACATATCAAGCATGATTTCTTAATCGAGGAATACATCCTTTTACAAGAAATCACATATCAACACTTGTATGCTCGAACCATAGGCAGAGAATCAGCATTCTCTAGCTGGCCTTGCATTCCATCAATGCAATCATCTTTTTCTTAAGGGACCTCTGAATCTTTGTTTTCAGCCATAAGTTGACATAAGCCCTTGCCTCTTACCAGCTTGGTTGGTTTTATGTCTAGATCATACTCTTGGACATTTTCGATCCAATTCCCTCATAAGCTTCCTAACTCCTGATGAGTTAGGATAGACTTAACTGACATTTCAGGAACCAGCACCACCATATGAGAGTTTAGGATGTAGTATCAGAAATTCTTGACTACTTTGACAATGGAAAAGGTGTGTTTTTCCAACTGATACATCTTCAATTCATGAGGCTTGAGAGGAGAACTCATGAATGCTATTGGAGATTCAACATCCTCAAACTTCTTTTGCATTAAGATGGTCGATACAGTATGCTCAAATGCATAGCTATACATGATAAAATCCTTGGAGAAGTCAGGACATACCAAGACAGGTGCATGGGCGATAGAGGCTTTTATATCCTTAAATGATGTCTTTCCTTTCTCACTCCACCGAAAATTTTGTGACCCTTTCATCATATTCGATATGTGGTGAGTCTTTTCAACAAAGTCAGGAACAAAGCGCTTGAGAAAATTCACTTTTCCAAAGAAGGAGTGAATGTCGATCTTACTTGTGGGCAAAGTAAGGCTCTGAATAGTCTTAACCCTTTTGACATCTATCTTTGTCCCTTCCTTGCTGACAAATTGTCTTAGCAACTTTCCTTCAGTGACCTTAAAAATAGACTTTTTTAGATTTAGGGAGATCCCGTGTTCTCAGCATCTAATCAATACTTGCTCCAAATGATCACAATGATCACTTCACTTTTTTTAGAACATAGTTAAGTCATCCAAGTAAACTACGATGACCTTTCCCATCATACCTTTGAATGCGAAGTCCATCACCCACTGAAAGGTGGAACTAGTGTTGGTTAAGTCAAAAGGCATCCTGCTATAGGAAAATGTGCCCCGGGGAGTAGTGAATGCTGCTTTGAATTGGTCTTCAGGAGAGACTTCAATTTAATTATAGCCTGAAAAACCATCAAGCATGGACAACATTTCTGAACCAGTTACTGCATGTAGAATTTGATCCATTATGGGTAGTAGGTAGTTGTCCTTCAAGGATGCTTGATTTAGGTTGCGGAAGTCTACGCATATGTGTATCTCACCATTCTTCTTTCACACTGGCACGATGTTTGTGACCCAAGTACTATGGTGGATAGGAAAAATGATCCTTGTATCCAGCATCTTCTATATTTCTACCTGGATGGTACCTGAGATCTTGGGATTATAGTGCCTCTATTTCTGGTGAAAATGTTTGACATCTTCTTTCAATGGGATGTCATGTTGAACATCCTTCAGCTTGAAAGACTTTAGATCAGCATAAGACCATGCCAATACGTCTATATATTTCTTCAGCAATTTGAAAAACTTCTACTTTTCTTGGGGTGTGCAACATTTTCAAATGTTCACAAGCTGCAAATGTTCCATAGTACCCAAATTAACCGATTCAGCCTCTGGAGAGGAGTTAGGGTCATCTTGCCGCTTCTTCCTAACAAAACGATCATGTTTCTCAAACAATCATTCCAGAGAGACTAAACCTTTTGGGATTCTATTTCCTTTGAGCTAACATATGCCATCACCTCCTTTTCATTCACTTGCTTGATCAGTAATAGATTCACGGCATGCAGAAGTAGATCCTTCAAAATGAAGCTCACTAAAATTGTCTACTTTCTCTAGAAAGGCAATAAGCTGATTGTCATCATTGAATACCTGCCAGTGCTGAGAGTTGTCTGGTACGCTTGGGTAGAAGACTACCTCAATAGTATATGTGTCTGTCTTCAACCCTGGGTGTGGGAGCATGAGAGATGTTGAGAAGGTCAGTGAGTCGGCCATGTCATTTTGAGCTCTTAGAATGGATTTTATTGAGAAGGCATCAAATTCCTCAATGTTGTCCCATACTACATTGAAGTAATACCTGAGCCTTTCATTCTTTACTTGGTATATTATTTTTACTTGATTCATGACTAGCTTGGCATCACCCTGTACTTTTAGGTTCTTGATTCCACTTTCTTTTGCAGCTTGCATGCCAAGTAGCAAAGATTCGTATTCAGCAATATTATTTTTGTTGAAAAACTGCAGCTTGAAAGAGAGAGGAAAAACCTCCTCCTCGGGAGATATTAGCACAGCTCCAGCACCGCATCCACTAGTTGCACAACTGCCATCAAACTGCAACATCCATATCTTGTTAAGGTCCTCCTCTTATATGAGAACGTCCATTTTATCAGACTTAGTAGATAAGAATTAGCTCTCCATTCCTGATGATTCAAAGATAATTTGGGCTTTGGGGTTGTCAGAATTGGTGACTAAGTACTTCTTTTGCGATTCAAGCTCTAATGTCTGCATTACACCCTTGACAGGGATTCTGGCCATGGACCAATCCATATGGATTTCTCCACAAAATTCTTTGTACAAGCTTCTTCCTAGTAGAATTCCATATGCTGTAGGGATATCAGCAATGAGGATGGTCATCTTTACTCTTTTCTCTGGGAATGCTACAAAGGCGAACTATGCATCTTTGATCTAACCAATCAATGGAACTTGTTTGGTTTCCAAGGAGTAATATCTACCGAAATGCTTGGTAAGAGTGAGGCCCAAAGCATGGGTGACCTTTACCAGCATGACATTATTGAAAGCCCTAAAATCAATTATGCAGTTTCTTAGCTTGTGACCATTGATTAGGAGGGAAACATAAAAAAGGTTCGATGTTTCCTGACACGGAAGTTGAGGCCACATTTATGCGAGATGCAGGAGGAGTGGAAAAGATTCCTTTCAGGGAGACATGGGAGACTACAGCAGCCTAGCTTTAGATATATTCAGTCAATCTTACAAGCTACTCAGGGTTTGACTAGAGATATTCAACCTCTGACATTTGAATCTTGGTCTTATTAGCGTGATCGATTATGTTGAATGTGACCAAGGGTTATGTCGATGAAGGAATGAGTCCTTCACTTTGCAATAGTAGGGTAGGGTTACCAGTCTTTATGGCAATAGAAGAACACTGACTTGGAGGAGAGATGGGGGAAAAGGTTTTTTGTAAGAGACTTAATAGGAGGTTGAGCAGGAAGAGGATTACCTCTTTTAGTAATGGTTGGAGGCGTGTTTCACACAACCTTCTCTTTTTGTATCCTAGCAGCAACTTCTGCTTCTTTTCCTGGAGAGTGGGTGAAAATAGCATATGACTATCCATTTGCATACCCTTGGGTTCCCTTTTCATCTTCAAATTCCACATATCTGATTGTAGAGTCGTAAGTCAGTTCACCGACATCTTGATCACCTCCACCTGGGGATGAAGATTCTTTGTATATTTGCTCCTCTTCTTCGATCTCAACCAAGGCATTGACCGAAGGGGCCTCAAGTGCCAACTATGGAGCAGTTGTAGGAAAATGTGACCTTTAAGGGGTGTTGTTTGAAATGAAATTTCTCCATGGGATATCCCGATATGAAGTGCTAGGAGAAGTTTGACCCAATTGCTTCTTCAATGCGAGCAAGTTGTTTGCCATCTTCTGGAATGTCAGATTTGATGAAGTGGCTTGAGAAGGGGTTGAAGCTTTAGGCTTGGATGGCTCACATTTTAATTCACCAGATATAAGCAGGTTGTCCTCTATCCAAATGGTTGCAGCTTGAGCTAGAACCAAAGTGGTGATTTGTTCTTGTAAACATAAGAAACTCACTCTTGAGCTCATGGCGTTCACAAAGAAACACTTTTTATTTTTTGGTGTTGGCAGCATGGTAGGCGGCACACGGTTAATTAGTGAATTGAAATGAGTGATAAAATCATGCATGGTTTCATTGACTTCCTTCTTCAGGTGAGTGATCTTTGACAGTAATGTGAAAGCGTCTTCTGAGGGCTTATATATTTCTTCAAATGTAGTTTGTAATGTGGCCCAGCTAGTGATAGATCTGGCTGGCAAATGTTGGAACCATTCTGCTGCAGGTCCTTGCAAAGTCTCTAGAAAAATGACGTATTGATACATCTTCATGGGTCACATCCAAGATGCTGCATGACATGATGAATGAAAATATATGTGAATCCATTCTTTGGTTTCCGCTCCCATCAAATCTTGGGAAATTCTTTTAGTTTCCATGAGGAAGTGTGTGAACAGGATGTGGTAATGCAAGAGGACCCAATAGCATTTCCCCATGGTACTGCCATTTGAAAATCTAGAAAAGAGGGCACGAGCTGGGAGAGTGTAGTTCCATTAAGTAACAAAGAACTGTAAAGGGATGTGGAGGCTCCCTGCGGAAAACGGTTCTTTCATGGAGGTGAGACACTTCTGGCTGACCGATTGGCTGAACTCAATGATGAGAAGCATGCTGGTGTAATACTAAAGTTGTACCTTAGAAGAAGATAAAAAATAGGATCAAGTTCCCCACGAGCTCTCCTGCTACGAGTAAATGGCTTCCCCCGCTAGTGTATCTTTTAGATCTACAATGTTTTTAGAGCAGATCTAAAAACTCTTTTTGGTTGTACTTGCTGATTTTCTGATTTTTCTGACAAAAATCAGAAACAATGTACTTTTTTGAATATTTAATTTTATCCGTCTTTTGAAAACCGATTACAGTTTAATGACAAAGATCAACAAGGATAAAATGATGGTTAAACTTAGTAAGTTGATTTTCAGATCTTTAGAGTTGACCTTTTGCAAGGGTTTGAAATTTTTGTAAAATAGTTAGAAACTTAGATCTATGAAAATATATAGGTTTTTGTAAAAACTCAATGAGCTACATATCTCTGGCTAGCCTAGATCTATGGATCTCTGAAGAAAATTTTTAGTTTGGATCACTTTTGCAAAAAATTTGGATTTTAAGCAAAAAGTTAAGATTTACAAACAGGTAGTGATTTTTGTAGTTTTACCAATTTTCTTAGTTACTTTAGCAACCTGTTAGTGTCCTTTAACTAACAAAACACTCACATAGATTTGTTCAATCCCCAGGGGAATCACCAAAAAACTGTTGGTCTGAAAATCTGTAGGAATGGGCAGATCTATGAATAGATGAGCCAACAGTGTGCAGGGCATAGCCCCTCTTTGAGATAGCAAAGTGAAACTGGTTTATTGCTATTCTACTAGTAGGAATCTACGCAATTCCTATAGTATTCTACCTTTAGGGGTTTGGGATCTCATCCCAGTTGGGGTATTTCTAACCATGAGTAGAAAGGGATGGAGGGAAGAGAAGAGATAGGATAGATTCTGAAGGGAGAAAAGAAATGAATTCCAAAGCAGAAAGGTCAGAGGGTTTATATTTTGGGATTAGTAGTAAATGAAGCCAAACCTACTTGCATAAATGAACAAAGCAATACTAGTGAGCAAATGACAAAAATGGTAGAGATAGATCTAACAAAGTAAACACACAAATCTGACGTAAGAAAGGTCTGATGCACATGACACATGTATTCATCACAAAGTCTCAATATTTGTATTAATGTTTCCTTCTGTTACAAAAAGTACAAAGCCTTTTCTTCTCACTTCTATTTTTCATCTAAAAAATGTCCACCACCTTTGAATACAACAAATATCCAAGTATATATAGAAGGAGAAAGAGAGAGAAGGCAAAAAGAAACAAACAACTAATTACAAAATATCTAAAAGTCAACTATTGACTTTGGGCAATTTGGTGGATGACAACATCTCATGGTGCAACATGGATGATGTCATCATTTGTGCCAACAAACTTTTAAATATTTTACAAAAAGAGAAAATTCCTAGGAGGAAGGAGCCTATTCGTCGTCGTCCCGCGATTGGAAAGGAGTATCCTGCTTCTGCTCAGGAGAGGAAATGTGGAATTGAGCCCGATACTCCATGAATTTGCTAACCATCGGTTGAAGTTGATCCCGAGTCTGATTATCCTTTCACTTGAAGCACTCTGAGAGAAGTGGGTTATTGGCTTTTGCTTCTTAGCTCCTTTTGTTGGGATGACAGAGAAGTCCATAGGTGCAATGGGGACTTTCCTCTTGTGTTGGCTCAGGTGTTGGGAGATCCATGCTAGACTTAAGGGAGTGGGACCAGAGGGAGAAGAGGGAACAGAGGAAGAGGAAGGAGTAACTACAATGAACTTGGGGAAATTGGTCGATACGCTTGGCGGTGGCATTGATAAAGAAGCTGAATCTCCAATGCTTACAGGGGTAGGAGTCACTGCAGGAGAGGAAACAGTGGGGGTGGAAGGGATATGAGAGATGAGGGAAGAAATACTGGGGGACAGCTCCATGAGGGAAGAGAAGATAGAGGAAGAGGAAGGAGGAACAGTAGAAGATGCGGGAGAAGACACAACCAAAGGAGTGGTTTCTTGAGTGACACGAGGAGGGGAAGGAGGAGCGGGAGATGGGATGGTAGGAACTTTAACAACTATAGTAGTGGTGTCATCCTAAGTGGATGTGACTGTTGGAACACTTATCGCCGCTTCTTTTTCTAGGGAGATAGGGCGTCCGATCTGCTCCTAGGCGGTGGAAGGAGGACTCTCAGGAGCTTGCTCTTGAGTAGTGCTTGATTCCCCTTCTTTGTCCTTCCCTTTTCCCTTTGGTAAGTGCTTTGGTCTAGCAGGTGCATTACCTAAGGGAGACGTGGTGAAGTATACCCCAAGGTAGATGAGACCATTATACCTGTACCAATGTTCTATGTGCTGCAAAGTGCCTTTGACTCTTTCCTCAATAGTTTGACCTTTTCTCTGTCAATTTCAGCAAATGGCCAATTATCCTCGTCCGTATCTATATAGACTGATCAACTTCTTGATCAGCCATTTGGTAACATTTCAGGACAATGGCCACACCATACTGGATGATTTTTGCTAGGGCCAGGTGGGATTGATCCTTCCTTTTGAGCTTGACCTCGTGATACAAGTCGATGTAGATATCCTTGATCTGTGGGACGTGGATTGGATCGAGCTTTTCCTTTTGGAGGCAATTGTGAGGATCGAAGGTCGGCCTTGCTGGGAAATTATATTTCAAGTTAAGTAACTCTAGTTCTGCAAACATTTCCTGAGATTTGGTGTGAGAAGTGTAGGTGTACCTACCCACTGTGAGGGGGAATGGAGTTCCACCCTTCTTTCTTTTTAGGCATTTCTCATGATATGTGATAAGCTACCTGGACAACTCCAATAGGACTAGCTTAGGTCCCGCATACCTTGGCAGCTTGGTGGGCTCCCCCAAGAAGTTGGCAGCCCCTGAGATAAGGTGAAAGTGGAGAATTGTGTAAATAATGCTCCCCACTTTTCTATGGCAGTCACTATACTCTTGGTCGTTTGAACGTGAGTCATATTGGGCCTCAATAGGCAGATGATGCTGTAGAAGAAGGCATCATTGATTTTTCTGAACTGTGGGATGATGTTTTCCAGTCTCAACTCTGGATAATATTCATATATTTTTACTTGGGGCCATACCTCGCATCGACTCAGTGCTGGGTAGTCTCTTTCTGAGGCAATAACGTAGACCACGTAGGAGTTCATGTAGAACCTCCCCATTGTTGAGAGTTGTTGGAGCTGCTCGGAGATGGTGCTGCTGATGATCTCCACCCATTCAAAACATTGATCTGGGACATTTTTGCTCATCATCTCCAGGTATCTGAGCATCCATTTATGAAAGTAATGGGCATCAAGAATCCCAAATACCCTGCTTAGGAAGGTTATGGTGTTGCTGAGCTCCTCTGAGAAGTCACTGCGATGAATAATCTGTGGCAACTGTGTTATTACCTTCTTATTCTTCAAATATACTTCGTTCATTAGTTACATGCATTTGTCTTCATTTTCATCCCATGCCTTTATGTAGTCTTCTTGGATTATTGCTATGAAGTGCCGGTGGTGGGGGATACCCAACATGATTTCAAAGTGCCAGGTAGTGAGGTTGATTATAACCTCACCCTTTTCATTCTTGACACACCTTGTGTCCTTATTGTAGCAGCGGGCCACCACCATCATGAATTCATTGTTCACCGCACTCACGGGAATTCCCCCAGTGAAGTGTAAGCCACTGCCAACTAATTTGTCCATCCACAGACTGCCTGTGACCCTTCTGGTTCTGGCCCAGAAATCTTCCATATCAATATGGCCATGTTCTAAATCCCTGATGTCTAAGTCAGATTCTGCAAGGGACTCAGGCATTCCTGACCCTTTAGTACTTGTACTTCATTTCTTCTGCTGTGAGTTTTGCCTTACCCTTTGACTTGGTTGGCCTCTTACTTGATGAAGACATTTGTGAATTTGAGTTTAGTTGCTAATCTGCAATAAGAAGGAGCGTAGTCCATCACAGAAGAGCCATGTTAGCCGTTAAATTGTCCATCAAAGCTTTACAGAATGAAGAGTTAGTAATTTAGAAGCTTCTGGGCTTAACGTGCAGCTATACTATAGGCTGTAGGGTTAGAAAAGCAAGGTGCAATGCTATAGAGTGTTGCATGGATAAAAATAGTGCAAAGGGCATAGGGCGCACAAAGATTACACAAAACACTCAGATGTTGATGTAGGTGGGATTACACCTGCGCCATATGAAGGGTTTAAACTAGGCGCAGATTATCTTGGTGTTACAAGGTGGCAGGGTGTGCCAATGGCACAGATATGAAACATGTTACAGAACATTTTTATGCGCCACAAGGGCGTAGGTTTAAATGGTGTAGCACTGAGTTAAGATGTGCTCATTCTTAGCTTTTGCACGTCGTAGGGAGAGTCTGCATGACATAAATGCTGGTGTAGCTGGATTTGTACTTTCACCTGCGTTAGGGTTTTGAAAGTTTTAAAGGGCGCAAGAAGGATGCATACTGTAGGTAGGGATAGTGTGGCCAATGGCACAATTGTGTTTTATGCAGCAATGATTTTATCTATGCCAAAGAGAAAGCCGCGGCTTTGGATGTATTAACTTTAGATTTTCTTTCTCTCTCACAGGTTTTTGGTTTTCGGCCTCTTTCAACATAGATTTAGACAACGAGGGGAACAAAGAAAAGAGGATCTTGGATTCATTTTTGAGACAAATCCCTCTAGGCCAGCAGATCTAGAAGGAGGGTAAAACTTGTTTGGGGGGAGAGAAGATTACAAAATGGATTGGAGGTTGTGTTTTATTTCTTTAGATTCATTTCTTTTTTTTTTTTAACAACAACCTCTGTAAACAATACAGAAAACCCACAAACAATCACCATAAGAAAAGTGAAGACCACTTACCAAGAATATATAGAATTGGAGAAATGATACGGGGTCCACGAATGTGACGTAAAGTGACACAGGGATGACAGGAGTGCTGACAGGTGCAGAGGAATAAACTTTTTCACATGTTTTCAATCATGAAAATGACAGGTCGGATGCGCCTATTTATAACAACAGGTGTAATAAATGTCCCACCAATTTTTTCAAAGGGCGCACTAAAATAGATGCTAACATGGAATTATTTGTGCCATTGGTGCGGATTTGGAATTTTTGACATTGCCTTTTTAGCACCTTGGCGCACCATTCAAGGGCGCAACAATTTTAGTGTCAATAGGGTGGCGCATGCACCTCGGCATAGGTTTGAAAGGTGCATCATGGGAAGGCATAACATTTGGAATGTCAACAGTCTAAAGGATGTGCCAAAGGAATAGAAGAGGGTGCAAATACATTTGATGTTGCATGAATAAAATCTGCACCCAGCCAAAAAAGGACCAAATGACTAAGTTTGAAAAACTAGATTTTCCGAAAAGGGATTTTATGCCAATCCGAACGCTAGGGGACCTTAACGGGGAACCAAAACAAAATTTTGGTATGGTTACCTACAAAATTTCCCTTGTCAATTTTACAGGATAACACAACTCACAATACAATTGACCCAACAACAATGTTTTCTTTTCAACTAGGTTTCTTCTAGGTCTCTCAAGATCTAAAAATTAAATATTGATGATATATTTCTCCCACAAGTTTATTTCATCATAAAAAAATTCACACATATTTTTAGGGGTATAAAGACCCTACAATCCAATTTTTACAAGAACCCGCTTGATGAAACCAAAATTGTTGAGTTATTAGAAAGTTTTCCTAAATAGCGGCAGTCATAGGGCAGCAAGCATTCAAAAATCCATAAATTGAGTTTAATGTACTTTAAAAACCTTATTTCACTTGAAATTGTTTTTGTTTTGATGAGTATAAAATTCCATCTTTAGAGTGTTTTAAGATATTTTGACTCTATCAACCAAATCCATAAGAGTTTGTGATTTCTTCCTTACACAAAACAAGGTTTTATGACTAATGTTTATTTGTTTAACCTAACAAAACTTATTCATTTTCTCTTAAAATTTATGAAACCTTTATTCATGCCTCACATTACCTTCACACAAAATTTTAGCCATTTATATTAAATATAATTCAATTTATGAATGTTTTTCCTCCCCCAAATCAACATGAAATATCACAAACAATTAGCATACCTCCTTCATACTCACTACATGTCCTCATAGGCCTAAAAAATCCTTAAAATCCTATTAAAAAATCAAGAAGTCATTCTAAACCATGTTCATTCACACACAGCACATACAAATGAGTATCCTTCATAAAAATAATCCCAAATATTCATTCTCAATATTATCATTAAACAACTATACACATTTTTTCTATGAAAAATCCTTTATTTAATAAATTTGTGTCTTTAAAAATATTCATGAGCCATTTTTGGCTCTTAGACAGAGATGTTCCACACTCCTAACTCTCTCTAGCACTCTCTCCTACTTCAACAACCTCCTCATTCGAATTCCTTTAGCATAGTTATGAAGAATGAAAGGTAGTTAGGTTTCCAACTTTCCACCACCTAACTCATGCATGTTTAAGAAAACTATAGTGATTCAACACCTTAGTAGGGGTCAAGTATGAGATTTTATCCCATTTCTACCTCATTTCATTAATATCAAGTCTATACTAACACTTTTATGTACCTTGGGATATGATAATATAATATATATGGGTTGATGGAGATGCTGACATGTGGCACACATCCGCTTAGTTAGTTATATGGGCTCACATAGGAATTAATTATATTGGGTAATGGGTCTGCCTACATTGGGATTAGGTTTTACCCATCCTATTTAAAGGATGTGAGTATCATTATGAGCAGGTCATGGATGTATGAGTTGATTTCTCTACTTGGTAGAGGTATATTGGAGGTGTCCCCCTCGAAGTGGATTCCCATCTTGGGAGATTGTGGAGTTACTCTTTCCTTAAGGAGCATTATATGGTGTTTCCCTACCTTAAGGGTATTATTCTACATATATTGATTATTAGGGAATCTTGACCCCACATATATCTGGTGTTGTGTTATCTTCTACAATTTATTGATTTATTATATGCAAGGTTCTTATCAAGTGGTATTAGAGCAGTGATCCGAGAAATTTGTGGGATGAAACCCTAATGTTGGTGATTCATCTATATCTGGAGATCGACTTGGAATTTTTAAGATATTTTTTTGGGGAGTGGATACGTAGTTCAAGTGATATTGCCTCCAAATTTCAGATTTTTTGGACCTATTTTGCAAAAGTTGTGTATGTTTTAGAGTGGAAACCCTAATTCTAAGGTTTCATCTATATCTTCTGAATAATGAAAAATTAGGAAATCATTTTTTTGGTTTTTTTGTAATATATTAAATGGTAATACCATTGAAATTTCAAAATTGGTGGATCTATTGTGACAGATTTGTTTCAATTTTATTATTTTTCACTATTTTACTCCATAGGCCATAATTTGAGGAATATTCCTAAATTTATTACATTTTCAAAAATCTCTCAAAATTTTAGTAGGGGTTACTTCTTTGTGGTTTTAGATTTGAGGCTAAATGATTGACGAAATCATCAGGTAAAATATTGGTCAAAGGAGTAAGTTTGTGAAACCCTAATTTTTATGCATCATGGATATACCAATTTTCTATGGTAATGGGGAAATTGATGCAAAAAAATGGTGGATACAATTTAAACAAATGTATTTTGAAGAATTTTTAGTATGGGTTAGTTTTTATCTTCATCTTGGTGGGAAAGCACGACATTGGTATTCTTATTTGGATATAGATCTATTGGATTGGGATTGGGAGGAAATGGAGGAGATTTTCTTAGCTAGATGGGAAACAAAAAAGAAACACAATTTTGTTAAATAAGAAGAAGAAGAAGAAGAAGAAGAAGAAAATGTTGATGGTGCAAAAGAATAAAATGTTGATGATGAAGCTACTACACATGATAGTGCATCTCCAAGGAAGGAAGCATCAATATTTCAGTTTGAAGGGTGCATTCAAAGAAAAAAGGTAATTTTTTCCATAAACCATAGCAGCAAATATAACTTCATCAATATGGATGTAGCTCACAATTTACATGTGTAAACAAATCATATCAAGGAATCTCAAATGGATGGTAAGCATATTCAAATTTTTGTAGATTTAAAGCTTTCTATGGATAAATATGTTTTACATTCAAATTTTTATGCTTTAGATATGGATGGTATGGATATTGTTCTCGAATATCCCTGGTTAGAGACATTGGGAACAATTAATATTAATGTGCAAAAGAAATTCCTGAAATTATGGTACAAGAGAAAGAAAATTACATTACAAGATATCACACTTAGAAAGGAAAAAAATAATGTAAAATTGGATCATGAAGATGAATTTGAAGATGGTGAAGAAGGGAATAAGGATGAATTAGAAGGAGAGGATGAATAACATGATGAAAAAGTAAAAAATAGTTTCTCTAGTCAAGAGAAAAAAGAAGTAGCAAACAAGTTGGAAGAGGAAAATAAAGTTGAGGAAAATACTGATAAGGTTAAGCATACTAAGGTTGCACCATATAGACACCCACATCATCATGAGAGGAAAAAATCATGGAGAAATGCGAGGACACACAAGGGCAGCAATCTATATGGATATACAAGGAATTGGAGGAGTAATAATTTTGGCTATACATGGAATCAATGGAACAATAATTATATGACATGGAGTCACATTAATAATAATTATGGATATGCATGGATGCCAAGGAGGAACACATATGGACTAGGATGGAATCAGATGAGCACAAGGGAATATGGAATTAGGTTTGGAGCAACATCACCCCCTAATATTTCATATGGGTTGTTAGATGATCGAGCATGGTGACAAGTGTGCAATAATTTAAAGCACACTCATTATATGGCTTCTTCTTATGTTTCGGGGATGAAACATGTCAAAGAGGGAGGCAATGCTATGTACCTTGGGATATGATAATATAATATATATGGGTTGATAGAGATACCACCATGTGGCACACATCCCCTTAGTTATATGTATGGGTTCACATGGGATATAATATTATACTATATATGGGTTGATGGAGATGCCAAAATGTGGCACACATCCCCTTAGTTAGTTATATGGGCTCACATAGGAATTAATTATATTGGGTAATGGGTCGGCCTACATTGGGATTAGGTGTTACCCATCCTATTTAAAGGATGTTAGTATCATTATGAGGGGAGGTATGTAGGAGTTGAGTCTTATACTTAGTAGAGGTATATTGGAGGTGTCCCCCTCGAAGTGGATTCCCATCTTCGGAGATTGTGGAGTTACTCCTTCCTTAAGGAGCATTGTATGGTGTCGCGCTACCTTAAGGGTATTATTATGCATATATTGATATTAGGGAAAGATATAGACAAATCACCAACATTAGGGTTTCATCCCACAAATTGCCTGGATCATTGCTCTGATACCACTTGATAAGAACCTTGCATATAATAAATCAGTAAATTGTAGAAGATAATAAAAAACAAGAGATATGTGGGGCCAAGATGCCCAAATAATCAATATATGCAGAATAATACCCTTAAGGTAGGGCAACACCATACAATGCTCCTTAAGGAAGGAGTAACTCCACAATCTCCCAATATGAGAATCCACTTCAAGGGGGACACCTCCAATAAACCTCTACCAAATAGAAGAATCAACTCATACATACCTGACCTGCTCATAATGATACTCACATCCTTTAAATAGGATGGGTAACACCTAATCCCAATGTAGGCCGACCCATTACCCAATTCCTATGTGAGCCCATATAACTAACTAAGGGGATGTGTGCCACATGTCGGCATCTCCATCCACCCATATACATTATAATATTATATCCCATGTGAACCCATACATATAACTAAGGGGATGTGTGCCACATGTCGGCATCTCCATCAACCCATATATATTATATTATCATACCCCAAGGTACATAGCATCATGGGAGAATAAGAAATCTGCACAAATTTTGGAATTTTGGTAAGTATCAAAGTGCACACAAGGATTGTAGGGAGTGTGGAGAATAGCACACAAGGATTGCACAAAATATGCTCAAGATGCTCAACAAATGTTGGCACTCAAATGAGTGATATAGCCAAATCATGGGCGCATAGATATTTTATAACCAACACATGTGAAAGAGAAGGCAGGAGTAGAAAATGACAAGTGACATGTGAGAATAGGATCCACTAGCTCAGCAAGGATGTGGACTACCATCTATAAAAACCTCTAAATTATTTTGTAAAAAATGTATATTTTTTCTCATTATGCCCTTATTACAAAAATAGTAATTTTGAATTTCCAAAAATTTTCCTAAAACTTATGTCAAACAAAAAGAGGACTTAATTTAATGTATAAAAATAAAGAAAAACATCAAAGGAATTTGAGAATGGAGTCGTTATGGTCTATATATGTCTTAGAAGAACAGGAGGCCCAAGAGTGATGTGTGGCAAAAAAATATTGTTAAATCAATAAAACGACTATTTCTAAAAATAGACAGTGATATTTATCAAACCAAGAGAGGCATTCTAGTATCTAAATATAAGAAACAAGAACCTCTAGGGGATTTGCAAAAAAAGGTATATTTTTCTGATTATGCTCGTATTATTAAAAATAGAAAAATTAAAATATTGAATATTGTATAAGGAATTAGGGCAAATAAAAATAGGTTTTCATTTAATATATTAAAAGTAAAGAAAAACTTGAAGTAATTAGAAAATAAAGGAAGTATTGTTGAAATATGCAACGAAAGGTGATTTTATAATAAGGAAGCCCTAGAGAGAAACCCAAAGAGGACTTACCATGAGTACCCTAGTGAAAATTGTGAAAACAAGATTTAGGGTAGCTAATAGATAAGAATTTGAATACAAACCCTAGAAAATTGATGAATCTAAAACCAAAGATGAAGGAGAGCCCTTAGGGAAACTAGGAGTTGAGAAAAGCAATAAATTCGATTCAAGAGTCGGGTTCAACAAATGTTTATACCCTAATTAAATTGTGTTATGGAAAGGACACAATAATAAAGAAGATGTAAATGTTTGTGACATGAGATTATTATGATCTAATTAATTCATCATTAACCATAGATAATCAAAAATAGTGCATTAATAATTACAATGATTGATAAATGATAGCTCAAATATATAAGAGGAGAGGAAGACTTAGATGTAAAATTTGGAATAAAGAAGATCCATATGTACATACAAGTGAAAAAGATAGATCATAAACTAGAGATGTTTTAATATCAATTATGGAACTAGAAACTAAGCATGGGAATGATCATAGGAAATTTATATGCTCTAGACCTAGAGTTGCATGGTCCTAACTGGAAGCATATGGTCTTGGACCATTTGACAGTTGGGATTTACAACTTATGTTCTTTGCTTTCCTAGAAATGTCCTTTATTATATGTTACTCTTTCTCACATAAATTTTGTGTTATGATTGTGGAGTTGAATTGTTTCAAAGTTAGCATGATTTACACCTTGTTGGTTTACTCAATAACTAGCACCGGTCATAGGGTAACCGGCGCCAGTCAGCATCAGGGTAACCGTCATCGGTCAAGGTAACTGGCATCGGTCAGCATCAGGGTAACCATCACCAATCAAGGTAGCCGCCGTCAGTCAGGTTAACCGTCACCAGTTACGTGTGCGTGAAATTTTATATTTAACTCAAGAGAATTTAATCTAACTTTTGTTTTAAAGTTAATTTAAAGGTTGTAAATTCATAGCTAAGGTGCCCTGTGTTTTTCTAAGCTTATATAAGCTAGAAAACTAGGGTTAGAAAAAGGAATGAGGAAAGAGAAGAATTGCGCTATCCTTGGTTGAAAGGATGAAGAAAAAAAAAAGCAGATTGCATGAAGACATGAGCTTTCATAGAAAGATGTTGAACAGAAGGAAAGTGCAGGTACACTGTTGGTGAGAAGATGGTATTATCTTCTAATGTATTTCCTTTGTATTGTTTAGTCTCATGTAATGGCTTGCATAGTATGCAAAACACTTAGTGTTTCTTCTTGTTAAATCCACAGGTAAGTTGTGAGATCTTGGTATTGCTCATTCCTGCAGATCCACATGTTGTGCAGATCGTCTTACAGATTCACCTGAGATCAATGATGTATTGTTGAAAATCCTATAAAGGAATCTATGTAGGTGTAGAGAAAGAAGTTGATCTTCATGATAAATATCATTCCTAATGCATCAATCTTTGATGCAGTAAGGATGATGAGAGAGACTTATTTCTCTGGTGCATCGGTTACGGAAATATTGCACATTGGATAGACATCTTCTAGAGAAACTTGTTTGCAGAAACACAGTACTAGTGGGAGCTTGGTAAATTATCTACAGGGGCAGATGCAGGGTAGCTTCAGGTATGTGAGATCTAGTGGTGTTTCAGAGGCTACGGTTGCTAGTGCATCTTAGGTGGATCACAGTTAGAGGTTTGACAGGAGATCAGACAGATGCGTGGTATAGAGGCACGAAGTTTAGTGTACTCAGGCATATCCGGTTGGAGCTAACTTTGAGATTCAGGAGATAGGTCATTGTCAAAAGAGATACATGTACTATTGTGCAGAGGAGTTGGATTGATAATCACTCTTACAGTTATATTAAATATGAAGATCTCTATCTTTGGTGGATGTAGCCTCAACATTGGGTGAACCACAGTACATGTGTTATGTGTGAAGTACTTTGTTTTCATTTTGGAGGTAGTTCTAAAAGAGGAACGCTTTCAAAAAAGGCTGCTATAGATCTTTGTGGGGATTGTTAGATCCGTATTTGCATGTTTTGGCATTTGATACGTCTATAGTTGCAAATGCCATCCGTATAGATCTCATCTCCCAATCATTTTCAAATGACATGATAATAACCTGCAACAAAGTGAGGTCTAACCCTAGAAACTCCAAGCAGATACCATTCATCAAGGATCATTAGCAAACCAAAAGGAGAAATCATAGTGTGTCACTGATGTTGGACCACCCTAAGATGAAAGCTCAGACCCTTGAAGCTAATAATAATCTAGAGTTTTTGGGACTACATAACCTCATGTGAGACTCTCAGGGAACCTCATGCAAAGTGATTTTGCTAAGTGTGAGTGTGATCAAAGCCAACTGTACTGGTATGGGTGTGCCCTCGAGTGTTAGCACTAATCATGTTGTATCAAATTTCTTGCATAGTGTATACCCATGGGAATGGATCCTGTATAACATCTCTGCCACTAATACGTATAAATATGTGATAGATATGTGGTTTTTTATCTATATGTGTATATGAGTGGTGTCATGAAACCAATATAGTACTTATGGGGAATCATTATGGGTGATTTTAACTCTCCTCTAAACCCTGGTGAAAAATATGGAGGAATCTCCAGCTTTTCTACGGGTATGGAGGATTTTACTGATTTTATTGCTGAACTTAATCTCTTAGATGTGGATATCCATGGGAATAAATACACTTGGAATAATATAAGGTTGGGAAAAGATCTTATCTAGGTTAGATTGGATAGAGCCTTGATTTCTGCTAGCTGGATTCTCAGTCAAGACTTCCACCTCTCTTCCTTGCCCAAAATTGGATCAGACCACAATCCGATTGCTTTAAATCTTCTCAATTGGACTAAACCCATCAGAAGCTCATTAAAATTTGAAAAGATGTGGATGGAGCATGACAACATCTACGACAAAAATTAAAGAATGGTGGGGTTGGAATGGTGAAGGTAGTGCTCAATTTAGATTGATTCAAAATCTCAAAAATGTTAAAAAGCAAGTTAAAATCTGGAATAAAAGTGTTTTTGGCAATGTGTTTGATAATAAAAAGAAGTTAACACAAAAGCTCCAAGATTTGGAAATCAAAATGGATACAATGGGGAGATCCATTGAAGACCAAACTAATGAAAAGAATATTCTTTCAGAGCTACATACGATTTGCAGCAGAGAAGAATCCTTATGGAGACTTAAATCTAGAGCTATCTGGCTTAAAGAAGGAGATAGGAATACAAAGTTTTTTCATATGACCACTTTGAAGCACAGAGCTTGTAATAGGATCATGGAAGTGGCTAAAAGTAATGAAAATATTATAAAAGATCCCAATAGCATCAAGGAAGAAGCTCTAAATTTCTATAAAAAACTCCTTAATGAGAGGAATATCATCAATGTTGAGGCTAATTCTTTTATGCTGGAGGCTATTCCCCAAGAAAAAATTGAGGAGCAGAGATATAAAAATATCACCAAAGTTTTCATGCTTGAAGAGCTGCAAAAAGTTGTGTTTACTTTAGAAGGCGACAAGGCTCCAGGCCCGGATGGTTTCTCCATTAATTTTTTCCAGAAATTTTGGGAAATTTGTTCGGATGATCTTCTCAGAGCGGTGAATGAATTCTATAGAATTGGAAATATTTTGAAAGAGTTAAATAACACCCACATTGTGATGGCCCAAAAAAAAAATGGATGCTAAAGACTTCAAAGACTTTAGACCCATCAGCCTAGTGAATGTTATCTATAGAATTTTTACCAAAATTATTGCTACCAGGCTTCAACTCATTATGAATGATTTAATCTCAAGGCAACAGAGTGGGTTCATTAAAGGCAGGATTATCCAAGATGGAGTGATTATGGTTCATGAGACCATACATTCTATGGAGAATAATAAAAAAGCAAATATGGTGCTTAAGCTCGATATGAATAAAGCCTTTAACAAGGTTTCTTGGGTTTTTCTTGACAAAGTCTTAACTAAATTTGGTTTTCTCCGGACAAATTCAAAAAAAATATTAAGGCTTGTATCTCTACGGTTAGATTCTCAGTGGTGGTTAATGGTGAGCCAGTGGGTTTTTTCACTAGCACCAGAGGACTAAGGCAAGGGGACCCCATCTCCCCCCTCCTCTTTATTCTTATGGCTGACAGTCTTAGTAGAACAATTGGTAAAGTAATCAATGACGGTATTTTGAAAGGCTCAAAGCCCACTTCCATCAACCAAGCTATCTCCCATCAGCAATTTACGGATGATACAATCCTCCTTCTATTGGCTTCCGTCATTGAAGCTAAGGCTACCAAGGCTATTTTGCAGCTCTACGAATCTGCTTCTGGGCAAGAGATCAATTATGATAAGAGCTTCATTTTCTTCTTCAACACTCCTAAAGAAAGACAACTTAAAATTTCTAAAATTCTTGGTTTTAAAATAAGTGCGCTTCTAGCCACTTACTTGGGTCTTCCTCTCGGCACTAAAAAAGTCTCTAACAAGGTGTGGGATGATTTATTGGAGAGATTTCAAAAAAAATGGCTGGATGGAAAGGAGCCATTTTATCTAGTGCTGGTAAGTACTTACTCATAAAAAGTACTCTTCAAAATCTACCCATTTATATCATGTCACTTTACAAGATCCCCTCTTCCTTCAGAGAAAAGTTTGAGAGGATTCAGAAAAATTTATTATGGCAGGGCATGGAGGAGAAGTTTAAATTTCACTTAGTTGCTTGGGATAAGTTTTGTACTCCGAAGTCTATGGGAGGACTGGGTATAAAAGACATTAAGAAAATGAATGAGGCTCTCATTGCGAAAATGGGCTAAAGAATGCTTTCAGAGAAACAACCCTGGATAGATTTAATTAAGGCTAAATACCTAAATCAACAAATTGTCTTTTCTTTCCTACAAGATGAGCACCTTCCCTATGGGTCCATTTTTTGGAATAATCTAGTGAAGAGCATAAATTTCATTAAACAAGGTAGTAAATGGAAAGTGGGTGATGGTTGTGATATAAATTTCTAGGATGATAACTGGTTTAATGGCAGTCTTATGGATAGATTTGGGATGGTCAAAGACAGTCTTGTAAACAAGTATGACACTAAAATCAAGGATTATATTGAGGGAAATGGCAACAGAAAGAAATGGAAAAAACTTTCTGTGGAGAGAGATGATCTGATCCAAAATATTTCCTCCCTTCAAGATTAGTTAGATCTTATTCCCTTAAGTCAGCTGGATATTAAGGATGAATTGGTCTGAAATAATTCTATTGATGGGGACTACTCTGTCAAAATTAGTTATAATACTTTCTTCGACAATAGTCAAACTGAGTTCAAATGGAGTAGGATTTGGATGGTTGATTTAACTCCCAAAATAAATTTCTTCCTTTGGCTGGCTCTCAGAGGTAGGATTCTTACCACTGACAACCTGATCAGAAAGGGTTTCATAATGCCTAATAGATGTCATCTATGTAAAAAAGACTCTGAGGATATCAGTCATTTGTTTATCCATTGTGATTATGCTACCATAATATGGAGTTTTTCCCTCTCTAAATTTGAATCTCTCTGGGTGGTGCCAAAGGAATTCAATCAGCTATGGACTCAATGGAGCCCACCCTATAAGCATTGTGTTGTCAGAAGGATCTAGAAGCTGGTTATTCCTCATATTATTTGGAGGATATGGAAAGATAGAAATGATATTATCTTTAGAAATAAAAATCAAAATTATAAGCTCAGTATTGGTAAAATTTCTAATGATATCAAAGAGAATATTGCTAGATTTAAACCCCCCAAGAACAAGAGTTATCCAGAAAATGAAGAACATGTCTTATCCCACTAGCAGATTGGAGCTGACAATAGCCATAGTAATTCTGGTAATAGTATTGATAGATCTTTGATACAATGGCATCCTCCTGATTTTAACTGGTATAAGTTAAACTTTGATGGGGCCTCTAAGGGTAACCCTAGGATTGCGGCAGGGGGAGGAGTGATCTGGGATCATAAAGGCAGTCTAATTGTTGCATATGCTGGAAAAATGGGAATTCAAACCAATCATTTTTCCGAAGCATTATCTACTTTATAGGGCTTGAGAATTGCTCAGATCATAGTATCCAAAACCTCATTCTTGAAGGGGATTCACTTAATATCATTAATCATCTTAATCAGTGCTCACCTCCAAGTTGGAACATCAAGTATTTCATCTTGGAATCCATAAGTATATGCCAAACCTTCAATAACATTCAGATCATGCATACTTACCGGGAGGGTAATAAGGTGGAAGATGCATTGGCTAATTATGGCATTAATGTTAACCACATTGTTTGGGATAATAATACATTCTTGAATAGCTTCAAAGTAGCATTCAAGCGGATATTTATGTACATGCAAATTCAAGATATGGGATATGAGCATTGGGAGTGGATTTGTATTAATAAAACTCCCACACGTGCTGACTTTAAAACAACACTCATACAAATCTTGACGAACAATCAACACTGTATGAAGTATAATGGGAAATTCAAGTGGATTTATATGGAAATGAAATTTGCGCATGTGGGCAATATCAAGCTCTCAACAACTTGTATACAAGGCTTTACAGATTCCCAAGACAAAAAAAAAGATAATGATGATATGGAGTGGGATAGTAAAAGGACTATAGTTCCCACATGCAGATTTTCACAGGTTCATAATAGTAGTCACTCAGGTATTTGTGGGAAAAGCAACGGCTATTCTAATCAACAATCTCACCACACGGATAATAATAGTGAAAGGCAGACTGATATTTGCGCTCTTAAGGATTCTAAAATTTTCATTTGCAAGAAGTTAAGCACGGTGATAATGGGAGGAGCCCCTTGTCAGATTGAGCCCAGCGTGGATCTAGAATGGAAGAATAATGAGGAACTTTGGAATCTTCTCCGCCAGGGAGGCATCACCAACTTTATAGAGAAGATTCAGGGCCATGACCAAAGTATTTCCATACATTTTGTGAAGGATTGGAAGGATCGCACTGTGGATTATGGGGGGCCAAAATATTTCGATCAATGAGGAGTTAATTACTGAAGTGACTGGCCTTAGCATGGAGGGGTACCACTTTTTCAATAAAAGGGTTGACAGAGAAGCTGAGGAAAGGAGATTTGTTGAGGGAAATGAGAAGCTGGTCTTTGTCACACTGGGCCTGTAGGATAGTTCAATCCCTTCATCTTTTGATGAGGTTACCCACATGATGGTGCGTTTCATTTCTTTAGAGGGGAGGTTCGTCAGTATGCCCTCTAAGCATCTTGTCTTCCTCAACCACTTCTGTAGGAGTCGCATAGTATGTTTCCCCCACTATCTACTTAACTCTCTTGAGTGCTCCATTTTGGATTTTCAAAAGCATGCTCGTGCAGTTCCATTGCACCAGGGTCTCATTTTCTTACTACATAAATTGTATCTTCTTAGGTCTACCGGTATCCCTTCCTCCCCTGGATTTTTTCCTCCTTTTCCCATCACCGCAGCCGCTAGCCCCATCTCTCCACCTTCTATCCCCACCACCGCTGCTATCACCCTTCTTCCGGCCTTTTTGGCTCCTTCTTCCATTCCCCCCACCTCTACTCCCACCTCCTTCACTTCCACTTCGGCTAGACCTGTTACCAGGTCTTCTAGAAGACTGAACCTTGATACCCCTGTTGTGGGGAAGGTCCCTCAAGAGATTGAAATTTCCCATAACCTCCTACATATTAGTAGTTCTAGTTCTCGGAAATCACATATTGAGAGCTCCTCAAAAAGGCTGGAAGCCTTAGAAGCTGACATGAAGCTGTTGAAGGAAGAGGTTAAAAACTTGGCATACCAAAAAGGTAAGAGGAAGGAGGAGGAGGTGGTTATGGATAATAGTCAGGTTGAAGATATATACAAGAAGCTGAACTCCTTAGGCAACCGTTTAGGGAACGCCAAGACTCACCATGATTATAATATGTCCATTTTCAATGCAATTGAAGAGTTTATTAAACAGCATGTCTATAGCGTCTCCAATCTCAGTGGAGCTCTGACAACCCTTTGGGGCACTGAAAAGGAAAGCAAAAGGACCATTGAACAGCTGGATGCTACTGACTCTGCCCACATGATGACATTAGCTATGTTCACCTCTTGGCAGAATATCAAATCCATCATTGACAAATCCGCCAAGAAGTAATTGTGGGTGCTTTTGATGCACTTCTTTGTAATTATTGTTGTATTTTTGTTGTCTTTTTGCTGCTTTCCTGCAGTGTTCGTAATGTTTTTGTTTTGATGGGGTAGCTGCTCTTGGGCTACTTTGGGTTTCTTTGTCCCATTTGGATTTTGATCCTTTTTGTTCTAGTTCTCATTCCTATTCTGGCTTCTAGGCCCTCTTTTGTTCTCAAGGGTATAGTCCCTTTCAAAAAACTATTTGCCAAAAAAAAAAAAAAAAACATAAGACTTAATGAGAAATACCCACTCAGGGTTTTTTGATAAAAATTGCATAACCCCATCATAATGTCATTATTATTGTAACATAGAATAGTTTACAAAATAACCGAATGAATATACATTCAAATACCCTCCTCAGGTATATGATTTACTATAGATATTTCAAACTATGTTATAATTGAAAATAACTATCATCATAGCAGGCATAATGCTATAATAAACTAATTACAATGCTATAAATGACCAATTTCAGAAACATGATCAAGTATATATTTAATAATGCTACAAGTAATAGTATAAATTTAAAACCTATATTCTGTTTTAGAAAAATGATTAAAAAATACAAGTGTGGAATTCATATATTATTAAAATAAAAACATTGAATGTATTTATGTGCCTACTTGGACATTGATTTATCTTGATTTTAGACCAACTCTTATCATTTTTGTAGTTTCACCCTCACAAACCATAAATTAATTTTAAGGATTTAATGTTTATCCTATTTTTCTTCATATTCTTCGTTTGTGCTATGTTGACAAAATTTCTTCCCATATAACCGTACCCTTACAACTAACTTTGTTAATATGAATTTGATGCCAAATTACCATTTTCAAGGTAACTTTCTCCCTACTAATTTCCAACGAGTTATTTTCCCCTCCACATTAAAAAAATAGAATTGAGTTTCCATCCACATGATAATATATTAGTGATTTTGTCCTTCCACATTAGAATAAGTTCTTTTAACACATTTTTTAGTATTATTGTTATTTAGGCTATTTATTTTATCTTTATTATGTTATAATAGTTATTTAAAGTATGTTTATTTGATAAATTTTATGTAGAATAAATATCACATCAAGTTATGGTTATTATTGAGACATTTACGTTTGAGATGGAGAAAATCGTGATCAACTATGTAGTTGGGTCTCACACTTGCATCTCCAAACCCATTAGGTTGAATTTGTTTTCCCTCTACCCAATATCCTTTAGATATATTAAATTAATATTGTTATAAAAATAATTGATCATATCATCCTACAACATAATGATTTACATATCTAATTTCATTTATTTATATTATTAAATAATAAGAGACACATATAGATACCAAAAAAATAGTTTTTGGGTATCTAATTTGGTATTTAATCTTAGGGTGATAAAAAAGGGTGTTAAATAACAAGAAACATAGATACCAGTAAACTTTGTTTTCTGGTGTCTAATTTGGTGTTTAATCTAAGGGTGATAAAAAATGGTGTTATATAACAACAAAACATATATGGATACCAAAAAAATTGGTTATCTAGTATCTAATTTAGAGTTTAATCTTTAGGGTGAAATATAGATGCCATATTTTTTGGTTTTCTGGTATCTAATTCGGTGTTCAATATCAGGGTGATAAACAAATAGTATTATATAACAAGAAACATATATGGATACCTAAAAAATTGGTATTCTAGTATATGATTAGAATTATTCTTGTAGTGCCTACTATTTATATTTTTAGCATAATTATACTTCATCTACCTTGTAAGGGTATATTTCCATTCCTTCGTAAAATTGGATTACACTTAGCTACTCTACATAGAAATCACATTTCAAAGTAAAACTTGTTTCTTTAATGTACTACACATACACGGTGGTAGTACATTACCATATAACCCTACCCTTACAACTAACTTTTTTAATACGAATTTGATGCCAAATTACCATTTTCAAGGTAAATTTCTCCCTACTAATTTCCAATGAGTTATTTTCCCCTCCACATTAAAAAAATAGAATTGAGTTTCCATCCACATGATAATATATTAGTGATTTTTTCCTTCCACATTAAAATAAGTTCTTTTAACACATTTTTTAGTATTAGTTTTATTTAGACTATTTATTTTATCTTTATTATGTTATAATAGTTATTTAAAGTATGTTTATTTGATAAATTTTATGTAGAGTAAATATCACATCAAGTTATGGTTGTTATTGAGACATTTATGTTTGAGATGGAGAAAATCGTGATCAACTATGTAGCTGGGTCTCACACTTGCATCTCCTGACCCATTGGGTTGAATGTGTTTTTCCTCTACCCTATATCCTTTAGATATATTAATTTAATATTGTTATAAAAATAATTTATCATATCATCCTACAACATAATGATTTACATATATGATTGCATTTATTTATATTATTATATAATAAGAGACATATATAGATACCAAAAAAATAGATGTTAGGTATCTAATTTGGTATCTAATCTTAGGATGATTAAAAAAGGTGTTAAATAACAAGAAACATATATACCAGTAAAATTTGTTTTCTGGTGTCTAATTTGGTGTTTAATCTGAGGGTGATAAAAAATGGTGTTATATAACAACAAAACATATATGGATACCAAAAACATTGGTTGTCTAGTATCTAATTTAGGGTTTAATCTTAGGGTGAAATATGGATGCCATATTTTTTGGTTTTCAGGTATCTAATTTGGTGTTCAATAACAGGGTGATAAAAAAATAGTATTATATAACAAGAAACATATATGGATACCTAAAAAATTGGTATTCTAGTATCTAATTAGCATTATTCTTGTAGTGCCTACTCTTTATATGTTTAACATAATTATACTTCATCTGCCTTGTAAGGGTATATTTCCATTCCTTTGTAAAATTGGATTATACTTAGCTACTCTACATAGAAATCACATTTCAAAGTAAAAATTGTTTCTTTAATGTACTACACATACATGGTGTTTTCATTAGCTAGGCAATATCCTAACATGTGCATTCATATTAAGGTATTTTAAATTTGATAAAATCAAATTCAATATACTGGTAGACATTAGGGGTGAAAGGGTTTAAGTTACTAATATTTAAAATTACGTATTCGAGGTAGGCTATTGAGGTGGGCCTAAGGACATGTGGGGTTCATTTTAATATTAAACTAAAATATTTGACCCCTATTTTTTTAACAGTAAATACCTTAATATTGCATAAGGAGTGTTTTCATGAAGTTAAATTACAATCTCTTTTTTAATAAGAAAATATCAATTAAGAGATTCTTAACCAAATAATAATAATAATATAGAAAACTTGGATTGAGTATGCTTTTGAAAGTAAATGAGATTATTTCACCATTTTAATTATTTGCATAAATATTGATAAATGATTAAATTTTAACACTAACGTAATTCATAATATATCTTGAATGGATTTGAAATATCTTTCTAGAGAAAATACATATTTGAAATATTCTATTTGATATATTTAGGTAGAAATAAAAAGGGGTAAATAAAAGTGTAATGGAAAAATGAGTATGTAAGGTACATGGAAAAATAGGTGATATTTTAATTCTAATAATATAACGAGAGGGGTTATTATTAATTGAATAATTAGAGGCAAAAACTAACATGAAGGGTATTCTTTAATACACTTCGAACGAATGTGTTATACCATACTTTTACTAAGTGAACCCCCCATGTACCCATATAAGAAGTCAATTTTCGAAGGAATATGATTATAAGCAATAAGAGCACCATTGAAAATTCGCTCAAGTTATTTACACATTATTGAAGGCATGTAGCTACTAGCTTGAAGTATTTTGAAGCTTAAGAAGCCGATAACCTTGAGTAAATAGAGTTGATCCTAGAGGGAACACATTTTTCTTAGAAAAACAAGATTAAGACAATTTTCCACAACAATTCCCATTATTTAAGTACATGTTTTGATAATAAACTTTTATTTACATTTTTTAATATAAAGGAATAAATTTCGTGTTGTAATAAAAATGTCACTTTTTTGTTTCTTTAATTTAATATACAAAGTTTTGTCCCTTTTCTAACAAAATTTTATATATATTTCACATAAATTTTGACACTTTTTATATTTATAAATTGGGAAGTATTTTCTAGTTGCTTTGGATTTTGTACCAAATTTAAACTAATAATATGTTTTAAAAAACTTTCTCCAAATTTGAATAAAAGTGATAAATAAAACTTTGAACAATAAAAATAATTCAAAAACTAGGCTACCAATCATACTAGAAATAATAGAGCTAATATACATTTGTCATTATATTGAGAATGTAAATTTTTAAAAAAACTGTTGTGACCAATTAAAATTGAACAATATTAACCAAAAAAAAATCTAATGTAAGACAATAAATTGGATTAATATATAATAAAGAAATATTTGGAGAAATAAAATGGTCTTAGATTCTAATTTTAAAAAATATTTGAGATATATATCTTAACTCAAACTGAAATATCATAATTTAACTTTGTGATTAAAATATTTAAGATAATAACTTCATTTAATATAAATTTTTAGCCTAAATTAACACTAAAATTAAAATAATTGTGTGATATTAACATACTTGTACAATAATATTTTTATACTATTAGAGAATTGGCTTTAAATACAATAAATTGGGCAGGAACTTTTATTTATTTTTTTATTATAGTTAAATAGGGTTAAGGTGTCCCTTCCTTGTACATCATCATCTAACTTACAGAGTAAGTATCATAATAGTCCATAACCCATAGGGTAAAAGATATAGAGGAACAAAAAAACTAACAAAAAAACACAAACAAACTAACATCTAGATGATAGCATACTAACAACAGCCCAAAACAGAGCAATACAACAACAAAGAAAAAGAGCTAACAATCAAGGCACCCAAAAGCATTTTTGGTCATCATTCTTCTCTATATATTCTAGGAGGATATTTCATTCTTTATCCAAGTTGTTGATGGAAGCACCAATATTATCAAGATCCAACTCATTCAATCCTCTTTTGCTTCTCTTTGAGGCCTTCTCGTTATCAAATTTTTTATATACATCGATCAGTTGAGCCATCAAGTGAAGGTGCTAACTAGTGGACTTAATGTGAAACATGCTTAAATTACTCACCTATTTAGTATATCCTTTATGCGTTCCACTTATTTCTCTAGGAACTTGAATCTTTCTTGTAATAGTTGCATGTTACCATTGTTCGTGATTAATGCCATATTATCCATCTTCTCATGCATTGTATGTCACTCTTTAAGTATAAATTGAATAATACTTTTGTTGAGGTTAGTGTCGATTCTAAGAAGCTCTAAGCTCTCATATTCCTTGACCTACTCCATTCGATAACATTTCCCCTTCATATTCCCTCTATCTTCCATAATAGGGTCCTAAACCCCTATTTTCATGCAAATGTGCAACAGAGAAATTGACAATTTCTGAGCACAAAAACTATACCCATGTGCCGAAATTTTCATGTTTTATCATTCCCAAGAACCCCAAGTCAAATCCATCAGTCTAGTCACCCCCTATTTGATTTTAAATTGTTCTCATAGTTGATATAGGAAATTCTATTCATTACCCCTAAGTGATTTTAGGGAGTTCTAAAAAGATGTTATCCACAGGCAGTTGTGGGAAGGGCTATCACAGTCCTTCCCAAGACTAGATCAACCCCCCTAGAGTAGAACGGAAGGGAAAAATTCAACATGGAGGTCAATTGAAGACCTTAGAACATCATCGGAATGATTTTGGATTTTGTTTAGAAGTTTTAAAAGACTTGGAGCAGTCTGAGTAAAAATAGGGTTCACAAGCCTAGGCAATACACAAACCTAAAACTGTTGTTGGGATTTAGAAGAAGAATCTAGGAGCTTCAGATGCAATTAGAAGTAAAACAAAACATCTAAGGAAAGAGGATTTCAAGACCTACATGATGGTGAAATCATAATTTTCACAACACCTTGGAGCATAGGAATTTCAGGAAGTTTTTATTAAGAATAAGTGGAGTCACAAATCACAAATATGATTTTTCATGGATCAGATGGATGAATAAAGACATTATACCCCCATCATTGGATTAAAAATTCCATTTCTAGTTAGGATCATATATCATTTCACCAATAAATTCCACCGGGAGCTCAAGTTATCATTGTTCCAAGTTACCCTCTCAAAGGCAATTCAAGACTTACTCATTTTTCGGGAGGACACGTGTCAGCACCAAGATCCTGCAAGATTTAATGTCCCCAAAGTCCCTATGGTCAGGTACAAAAACCCTTGAAAATTTCTCCTAGACCCTATGTGACCTCTATAACCCTCATGTGACCTCCAGACTTGACAATTCAACCCCCAGGTGCATTTTTAGAGCATGCATTCCCTGTCATCGGATCAAGTGCCTCGTGTCAGCTCCAGAACCATTGTGAAAACTGATGTCCCTTAGGTCCCTAAGGTCAGGGACATAAAACATGGAAAAATGTGCCCAGCCCTTATGGCGAGTCTTCTGGTCACCCACGCGACTGACTTTCAGCCCCTAGGTGCATTTTTTGAGCATTCATTCCCTGTCATCAAAACAAGCGCCAAATGTTAGCTCCAGGACCATCATGGAAATTTATTTCCCTGAGGTGAGGGAAATTAAACATGGAAAAATTTTCCCAAAAAAAATCAAGCTCCATTAACAGCCACCATGATAGCTCCGTTCTCGAAGCCACTACCAAGTCAAAATTTCAAAATTTATTTCCAATCATTTTAGTCGGAAACACTATATGAAATTCATAGGGTGTGCTTGTAATGAAAAGATGAGTCCAAAAATTATGTTCCATTAGAAATCGAGCACTGGAAACATGGTTTCTAAAAATAATAATTTTTCCTATATAAAATTGCTATGTTTGGAAATTCATCATCAAAAACAACTGAGACAAAGGCAATGGGCATTGAAGATCAGAAGGAAGTCAGAATGAGTGTTCAGAGTGGAAAAAATTGAAAACGACCACTTACTAAAAAAAGTAACTCCCTTATATGGGAGCTTACAAAAAATAGTAAGTCACCCCAAAGAAGTGGCTGAGGCAAGGGTAGGGTGCGCAGTATTGATTGAGAGATTTCATCACATCATGATGGTCGAGAAGAGGAAAAAATCACCTCTCACTAAAAATAGTGTATCATACGTAGGCTAGGAGTTGTAGTCATCAATGGAGCATTTCACTCAACTTTTTAAGCATTCATGAGCTGATTTGAAGGAGATTCATAGTGTGCAAGGGATTCAAATATTCAGACTTTCAGTACATTTAGAGCTTTCCATCAATGAAGATCAACGTAATTCATCAGAAATGATGTCTCTTCTTCTTCTTCTCTCTCTCTCTTTCTCTCTCCTCTTCCCCCCAACTTTCGCTCACTTTCCAATATTTTAATTTCACCTTGGGATTGCACTTTTTCATATGTCCTAATGTTCCTAATGTAATAAGTCACCTTTTTGCTATAAAAAGGGACTTAAAAGTATCCAAGGAAGTTGAAAAGTTTTAAGTTGTGCGAGGACATATGAAACATCATTGGGGGGTAGATGAAGATTCATATTCTACTCTATAAATTATAATTTCATACCCATTTCAAAGGGTTAGTGATTGATCTTGTAATCTCAATATTGCATTGGACCTAGAGAAAGCGAAGGAGATAGCCATTTTTCTTCTACTTTCCTCCACTCTCAAAATTATTCCATTCTCACATTATGTACAACTTATGTTTAAGCATCAATATAAGAAGAATGATTTTGTATCTTTTTTGATGAGGAGGTTTTATAAACTATGAGTTCACAATATTATCTCATCTTGTTGTCATTTGCATTGTTGTTTCTTATCATAAAAGCATGTGTTAAAGTTTCTAACTAATGTGTGCAAGAATCTAATTTCCTACCTACAACATTAGTTCTCCTACCTCTTTTCTCACTCCCTTTCCCACTTTCAGACAAAGTTTTCTCTTGTAGGTATTTGCAAGCTTTTCTACAAGGTCATTGGAGTGTCCCTATTGGATCCTAAGTCGAAATTCCAACACAGAAATCCACCTTTTCATGTGCATGCATATACGGAACTTGTACTAGTTAAGTAGATGGACTTAGATTCCTAGAGTGTTGGCAAGAAAATCACAAGTTTGTCCACCCAAAAAAAAAAATTGCCAACAATTTTTGGTGCCCTCCGTAGGGTAGATTTAGCAGCATCTGCACCCAAAAATGACCACAAGGTCCTCAAATTTTTTTTAAAAAATTAAATATTGAAAAAAAAGAGTTAATTAAATTTTGTTTCCGAAAGATACATTGTTGAATTCTACATGTGACTTTTCACATTCCATGGTGTCCTTTGGTGTTCCCACTTCAAGAATTTCCAAAAGCTAGATGAAGGAAGATACACCAAGTTGAGGAGGTCGAGAGGCATTGTTGATTCCAATTTCTAGGCTTTACAAAATCAGCAAGAACAAATTAGAGATAATCCATACTTCTTCTCTCAAGCCTCCTCTCCATCTGGTGCTTTGACCAGTTCACCTGGCAATACTATCAAAACTCCTATTGATACTTCCCCTTCAAATCCTCCCATTTTTCAACCATTATTGAACATCGAGTTCATGGAAGAAGAAGAATTTGTAGAAGTAAGGGCTGAAGTAGAAGCAGAAATGAAAATGGAAGACGAAGAAGAAATACCTCTACCCATTGTTCCATAGGGAAGGAATATGGGCCTGCTTTCTCTTGAACCACCTCTCCACAATCTACCAACAAGTTCCCGTAAGAACTTTCCAAAGTTCAAAGGTGACAACGCATAACATCTTGAAGAACACATTACTTCTTTCACAACAACATGTGGAATTCTTGGTGTCCAATATGAAGACGTTGTTATTAGACTGTTCATGGAGTCCCTCTAAGAAAAAGGAATAGAAAGGTTCTACATCTTTTCCTACCCAATCCATCACTGGTTGGGATGACATCAAGACTGCCTTAGAGGAAATATTTAAATCAATTAAATACTATCAAGACCTCTTGGTGTAGTTGTAACACTCTGATTTTTTATGTTAACTTGGTGAATGTTTTACATACTGTTATAGCTCTTGGAATGAAAGCAAACATGTTAAGATACGTTTTGATCTTAAGAGAATGTGTTGCTAATTTGGATTCTTGCATACTGTGATTTATTGCATGGGACATCAAATATTGTACTTGTGTGTTTGCTGATGTGACGACAGATTGTCGTATAATTGCTTGCTCTTGTGCTGATTGACAACATACCCTGAATCAACTCCATTGATTCAAGTATGCTGAGGTCCTCTTGTGTTTTCTATGTTAATTCACACTTGAACTGGACTAGGATTATTATGAGCGTGCAGCGCCTGATTACAGGTGTGAATAGCTAGCATGAAAATGCCAACGACAGGGGTTCGATTCTTGAACCCTGTACTGTTGAATTTGGGACCTCGTGGGGCGAGAAATGCCTGGACACGGGTGGCCTTGGCCTGTAATCTGAAGGACGGAACGTCCTGCTCCGCGTTAACGTGAATGTTAGTAAGGGGCTGGAAGGAAGTTGTTAGTGTTAGTGGTTAGTGTGAATTAAACCTAAACTAACCCTAAGACCTAACATACATCCTACACTACTATCCTAAGTGGATTTTTAAATTACAAAAAAAAAAAAAGGGAAAAATAAATCTAAATTCTAAAACCTAAGGTTTAACTAAGACCTAGGTCGAATGAATTATGTAACCTAAACTAATCCTAAACTAAGGGGTACGCAGACCCTTGGGAAGAAAGGGATAAGGATGGGAAGGAGGCATTCATTGGAATTAAATGAACTATCCCTTCATGGACGGCACCAATTTTAGTGGGGCAGGTAAGGAATTTAGAGGCGTCTATTTTGAAATAGAGCCAAATTCAGTTGCTTGGAAAAATTTGAAACTTAGAACTCGCCAACCCAAGTGGCGGGTGGCGCGGAAAGTGAGGAAAAAGGCAAAGCCTTTAATGCATTAATGGTTTTTGGTCCTCGCGACCAGTTCGCCTTGGAAACAGCATGAGGAAAAATTGATTTTCATTTTTGTTGGTTCGAGCCTTTTGTAAAGTTGCTCTGCATTTGGTTTCTTGGTCTGGTTTGGTCGAATCAGCTCTTGGCATTTGACATTTTTGTGGAGATTTGGAGGCTGTTTTTAAGCCTGAAGAAGGAAGGAAGTGTTGGAGAGTTTGTGCTGTCGCTGCGGAAGGAAAAGCACGGCAAACAACGTTTTCTTCGAGCTCTGGAAAAGAGGTTTCAGGCATGTTAAGCCCTTCTCTTTAAAATCTTTGCTTTGATTAAATGTTTCATTAAAACAACCCTGCTCTTGGGTTGGGATTTCATGATTGCTGTTGAGTTGATTTGGAAATGGATTTTGTTGGTTCTTGCTTCTTTTCTTTGGAAAATGATAAGGGATTGCTTCTAGTTACTCTGCCTTGATTTGTTTTTGTTCGAATCGTGTTGGAAATGATTTACAGTATTGGTTGTTGACTGTATAGATGGTTTGAAATGGATATTCCTTTCACTGTTCGTGTTATTCGAAATTGGAATAGGCTGTGCAATCGCTTCTTATAGTGAAATTGTTCCTTTAAGTGTAATCTTTTCTTGTTGTTATATGGGGAACTGTCCTTGCATGTAAACAAAAAGAGAGAAGTGGAGATACAGCCGTGTATATTTCTATGAATTGGGTTGCATTGAATCTTGCTGTCATTTTGGAAACAATAAGGAAATATTGTCTTGACTGCTGAGTTTTATTGTTTTGTAATTCTCAAATGATGTATCTTCCTGTGTGCTGGACGTTTGACAGTAATGGGAAATTCACCGTAAATATCTTGTGACCGTACACTTATTATGAGTTGTTTTCACTATTGAACAATAGTTTGTTGCTAACGAGCTGGAAGGAAGGGAATATTAGTTGATGAAGTAGTTCTTATTGAAATTTTCTTTAAGAAAGTAGATCCTTCTTCTTGTACTGTTTTGGATTTTGGATGGAAGTGGCATTCGGGTTTACTCTGAGTAATTGAGCTCGAACTAAAGGAAGTTTAAGCAATATTATCATTGCTGTACCTTTTCAGGAGTAGAAACTAAACGAATACGTGTTGGGTATTCGTGAAATAGGAAAAAGATAACTGTTTTTCCTTCTTAAGTTATCTATGGATTTCGTTTCTCCTTGTTGAAAGAATAAGGTGGTTTCACCTTGTGTTATAATGTTGTTTGGTCTTCCTATACAGACTGTTGATACAATTACAACTTGATTGTATTCTGTGCAAAGAATGATTAAATTTCTTGATACTACAAAGGAAAAATCGATTTCATTGCGTCTTATATTTGAGGTTTACCCTTCTGTTTGGAACTGTTTTGTGAATGCAAACTTGACTTGAATTTCTATTTTGAATTAATGGAAAAAATTTGGGTTCTAACTTGTCTTCTGAGTTGCCCTGGCTGTACCGACCTCATGCAATTAACACCCGGTGCGGGTTTGCTTTGATAAAGGAATTGAGTATTGAATATGTGTTGTTTGTGGTATTAGATTGAAACGATACAGGCTATGAGATTTTGTTTTTCAATAAGAACGACTGTTCTGTTATCTTATAATGAGCTGTCTTGTTAAAGATGAACACGGGTTGGGTGTTTGATTTCGTTTTGAACAAAATGATTGTTTCTTAATGAAAATATAGGGAATGAATTCTTCTCTTTTGCTATTTTTGACTCTGAAAAATAATATTGGAGCCTTACGGTGCATAAGAATTTGGTTTCGCTGTAGGTAACAACAATGTATAATTTGTTATTATGAACTGTATGCGTTCATGGATATAGAGGGTCATATGAGTAAGTGACTGCATGGTTGTATAACTGTTTGTTTGGTTAACAATACAGTGAAAGAGGTATGGGATCTTCTAGTACAGTAAATACATAGTCTACAACTTGATATTGCTTGTTCTATGATGAATTCTTCCCTGTTTTCATTTTAAGCGGATTATAAATGAAATTATTCTTGCTGCCGGAAAGTGAATTCCGAATGGATTTTGTAAGTTTCACTCTGAACTGTTATCTTGAATTGACTTTCGTTTGGCTTTCACTGTTAGGACAGTCGTGTGGAAGGAAATAGAGATATGAATGAATGTTTTAGAAAAATGATCTTTCTCTTTCATTCAGTTGGAAATCTGGAATTCGTGAATGATGAATTTTATAGTGTTTGGATGGGAGCTACTATATGCATTGCTGTTCGCTTTCTTGTTTGAACTTGAATGCTTTAAATTTAACATGCTTCATGAACGGAAGGGAAAGTAATGGATTTATATTCAGTTAGTTTCATCCTTTGCATTGGTTATTAATGAAAGGCGTGGAAAGGATAACTGTATGCTATATAGGCAGCAAACTACTTGTATTCCTAACTTGACAAATATTGTAAATTGATATTTGCATTGATTATGTGGAAACGGGACAGCAGTCCCTTGGCTGATTGTGATGATATTTGTGATAGCTCAGTGGTTATGCTGGTCACTCTTTTGTGCCTTTCGAGATTGATGTTTTGCTGTTGTTTCATAAAAGCAGGGTTCTTTTATTGAAACAATTTGTTGAAGCATCTTATTTTAAGGATAAGTGCTTAATGTGCTCAGTTCATTGAACTGACCCGTGCAATTCATTTTGCAGATGGAATTTGATTAGAATGAAGACTTGGCTATCTTCCGATGCCTCTTGATTAGGTGTAAAAATAAATTGTAATTGTTGCTTTTATTCCTCTTCGAGGAATTGTGAAAAGAAGAAACTATATTCTTCTGTCCATGAGTTGTATGGATGTTTTGTATAAACTATGCCCAATCAGTTGGATTGGTAATTGTACAGATTGTGACTTGAAATGTTGAATACAATTACAAGTGTGATATTTTCAATAATTATATCAGTTTGATATTGATGTTTAAATTGGGAATATAATGTTATTTCTTGATTTGGATTTGTTATTTGTCCTTGGATGGATGCTAAATGGAACTGATATCTATTCTTACTTAAATGCAACTTTGAAGTTGAAAATGCAATTAATTCATACTTGGATAAAGATGAATTTTTAATTAACATTAAAAAGGATTAAGAAGAATATGATTCCATAATCAGAAGGTATTCAGGATTAGCTTAGGAGCTAAGGAATATCAATTCAACTTCGGAGTAATCGAACTTCGCTTTCGAACTCCATTAATGATCCCGTTTGATAAAATTCAGAATAAAGGATATAGGATACATATATCCATAACTAATGATCCTTAACTATATAATGTTAAGGGAAACAAATGAATTCATTTCTCGAAGATTAGACCTCGTTTGAATTATGTCTAATAAGTTAATATTCTGAAATTAGTTGCAGTTGGAAACATCTTAGCTAAGTTTAATAGGTTAAACTTATTATGTCCGTTGGTACGGACTGCTTAATCCAATGATTAAGAAATAAACCAAGTAAGGAAATGTAGCCCTTCGATACGAAGGAGACGATACTTGGCAAACTAATGGACAGTTTAGTCCCTCTTAGTTATATACAACTGCAACGGAAACGAGGATCAAGGGATCAGCACAAATGCTGAAAGTTGATTTTAATTATTAACTCGTGGCTAAGTCACTTGAGCAGGATGTGTATTCTCGATGGGTGGATTCTGCAGGACATTGGCATACGCCAGCTACAGCAAGGTGTCTTCATGAAGACGGGGTCTTCATGATGACACAATGTTGCAGCTGACATATAGCAATGCCCTCCCGAATTAAAACATTTAGAATACATAGGCTAAATGTGTAGATCTTAGCTGGGGTGGGGATAGGGTATGATCTGGTATACGGAGTGACTCCGGAATACTAAAGATAAGTAGACACACGGAGTCATGGGGTAAAGACACCGTATGTCTGCGTATCTTTAGTTACCAGGAGTGCCTTCCTATACCCGTTCATATTACTAGTTGGAATTGAAAAGTTTAAAACTGACCTTAAACGATGAGGACTGGTAGGAGCCAGGAAAGACCATTCTAGATAACAGGTGAAGTGAAGTGAAGGACGTATTCTGTAGATGTGTATCACATCCAGGAATATGATCATGCAAAGCATGTGAAAATCTTTGGCCAAAGTATCGCAATTGCTGGTTGCGTTGTCCTTATCACTTAATTTAAGATGCAGGATGTCAGATGAATATCAGTAACAGATATTCAGATAGGATTCTTAAATGGATCACTTCGATAACCGAGGAAGGTTATGAGAACAAGTATATAAAATATACTATGCATAAACAAACATGAAGGATCGGTTGTTGCCGAGTCAAACATGAAGGATCGGTTATTGCCGAGTCATGAAATGAAGGATCGTTGAAACTCCGAGCCATGAAAATGGAAGGATCGGCAGTTCATCGAGTCATTTACAGCAGCATATAGAATCTGTTATAAGATTGAATGGCATTGAATGTGTGTTCCATATTGTAAATATGTGAACAGGGAACATTCGTTTTAAAAAGAAATTGTATGATCCAAACTGTGTTGTTTGGGCAGAGAATAATTATTAAATCTTGAACGTGTGTTTGAATTTTATAATTCATAACAAAGAACGTTATATACAAAAAAAAAAGTTTTCCCTTGTTCTGGTGTTTTAAAATGGGGATGTTACATCTTGGTATCAGAGCTGAAGGTTGCAGCTCTTGGACCTAATGAGTCCACGTTATTAATAAAGTTTACATTTTCTTATTGAACAGAAAATGGTCAGGACAAGAGGGAATGCTGCGAATAACCCATTGCAGGGTGGAGAAGCAGCAACTGCCCAAAAGCTAGATGAAATCCTTGCTGCCCTACTTGATACAAGGGATCGTTTGACTGTACTGGAACAGCAGTCAATGGGCAATGAAGAGGAGGGGAATGAAGCTGAAATAAATGATCAGCTACCTCTTGTGGACAACATCAACGGAGGGAATCCAAGTGTTGATGATAATAATGTAATTGCTCCTAATCCCCCTGAAAATAAAAGGGCAAGATTAGCAGCTAAACTTACAAATGATATAAAGAGAATAAGTCCTCCAAATTTTGATGGAACGACTCTTGGGGATGGAGCTGAGAACTGGCTCAGTGAAATGGAGAAATAATTTGCAATAAGAAACTTCTCCGAAGAGACTAAAGCGATATGGGGAGCATATCAGCTTTCTCATGAAGCATCATCCTGGTGGGACAACCGTAAGGTTGAGCTGAATATTGTCGAATCAGACATAACTTGGGATCAATTTATGGATTATTTTAGGCAAAGATGGCTGCCTCAACTTTATTTTGATAGGAAAATGACTGAATTTCAGAACTGGTCGCAAGGAAGGCTGTCAGTGACAGAATACTGGGAAGGGTTTACTAAACTCCTTAAGTATGTGCCGCAGTACCAAGCTGACGAGAAGTTCAGAATACGGAAATTCATAATGGGATTGAATCCCATCATTGGTGGCGAAGTGGATGTCCACGGCCCAACCACCATGGATGGAGTTGTTGAAAAGGCAATCAGACAGGAACAGAAATTAAGAGCAATTTCTGCTCACAGGGAAGAGATAAGGAAGAAGATTCCTAATCTTTCTTCGTCTCTTGCACCAAAAAGGGGACCTTGGAAAAGGTTTGGTGTGAAAAATAAAATTGTTGTTGATAACAACAAGAAACCTGTGATGAACAGACCTGTAAATAGTGTGTGGAACAGCTTTCCAAAAGTTAATGGCATTGGACAGAAGTCCTATGGAAGCCAGAACGATAACTTTAAAGCTGGTAATAAATTTGAACCTAGAAAAGGGCCAGCTAGAGGATGCTTCAACTGTGGAAAGGACCACTATTCGAATCACTGTCCTCTGAAGAAGGATGATCGCGGACAGCAGCATAAGATACATGCTGCAGTGGCTAACAGACAAGCTGAAAAGCAAGTGACACCCATAGAAGTTACGGGTAAGTTATTCGGTAAACCTGTAGTTGTACTTTTTGATACTGGAGCTACAGAATGTTTTATTTCTGCTGAACTTGCTATGAAATTAAAAAGAAAGGCTGCAAGAATGGATAAAACATGGACAGTGCATTATGGGAATAATGTTGTCCATACAATAGAAATGTGCCTTTTTGGGGCAATTCTTGACCTTCCTGGTTTCTCCACCGAAGTTGACTTGTATGTCACTCCTCTAGGATCATATGATATCATTATTGGAGTTAACTGGTTGGCTGAACATAAGGCAAGGGTTGACTGTTATGAAAAACAAATCAGTTGCCTTGATGACCTGCAGAAAGCAGTAGTCATTCAAGGTGTAAAACGAGAAGTTGCAGTTAGGAAACTGAGGGCTATGCAACTAAAGAGGGCTAAAAACAGAGGCTGCACTTTATATGCGGTAAAAATGACAGAAAATGAAGAGGAAGATAATGATTTCATGGAAATATATCCATTGTTGAGGGATTTCCGTGATGTGTTTCCGGAGGAATTGCCGGGTCTTCCGCCCAAACGTGAGTTTGACTTCGCTATAGAGATCAAACCAGGAACGGAACCCATATCTAAGGCACCTTATAGAATGACTACCATTGAGCTGGTAGAACTGAAGGCTCAGTTACAAGAACTTCTAACTAAGGGGCTGATCAGACCGAGCGTCTCACCTTGGGGAGCGCTGGTAATTTTCGTAAAGAAAAAGGATGGCACCTTGAGGCTGTGCATTGATTACAGAATGCTGAATAAAGCAACCATTAAAAATCGATACCCACTTCCAAGGATCGATGATCTGTTTGATCAGATGCGCAGAGCATCAGTCTATTCAAAAATAGATCTGCGGTCAGGGTACCATCAGCTGAGAATAAAAGAGGAAGATATTCATAAAACAGCTTTTAGAACGAGGTATGGGCATTATGAGTTCACGGTGTTGCCTTTTGGGCCGACTAATGCACCTGCCGCCTTCATGAATCTAATGAATAACATTTTTCAAGAATACTTAGACAAGTTTGTGCTTGTATTCTTAGACGACATTCTTATATACTCTAAAAATGTCGAAGAGCACCAAGAACATCTCAGGATAGTGCTGGAAATCTTAAGAAAGAGGAAGTTGTATGGCAAACTGTCCAAATGTTCCTTTTATGATGCAGAGGTGCATTATTTGGGACACGTTATAAGTAAAGACGGGATAGCTATTGACCCTTCAAAGATCACAGCTATAACTGAGTGGCCTGCGCCTAAGAATGTGCACGAAGTGAGGAGCTTCATGGGCTTGGCTGGATATTATAGAAAGTTCGTTAAGGACTTTTCAAAAATTGCTGCCCCAATCACTTCGTTGCAAAAGAAAGAAAAGAAATTTGTCTGGTCAGACAAATGTGAATCTGCCTTTAAAAAGTTAAAGGAGCAGTTAACTACAGCACCTATTTTGACTGTACCTGATCCAAATGGAGATTTTATGGTTGTAACGGACGCCTCAGGAGAAGGCCTTGGAGGTATTCTGTTACAGAATAACCATGTTATCGCTTATGAAAGCAGAAAGCTTAAGTTACATGAACAGAACTATGCTCCACACGATCTTGAGCTCGCTGCCATTGTACATGCGCTTCAAATATGGAGGCATTACCTCCTTGGCAAGCCCTTTGAATTAAAAACAGACCATCTAGGGCTTAAGTATATTTTTACTCAACCAAATCTGAATGCAAGGCAACTAAGATGGTTAGAATTTCTGTCTCAGTATGATTTTGATATAAGCTACATTAAGGGCAAGGAAAATAGAGTAGCAGATGCTCTAAGTCGAAGGAAGCATATCTCTGCTCTTATAACATTAAGAACTCAATTTAAGGATGAGGTAAAAGATGCCTTGGAATCGGATCCTTATTTCCAGCAAGTCAAATCAGCACTTGCTGCAGACCCGCAGGACAGCAGGTATAAGGGATTTCGATTTGATAACGAAGGAGTTCTGAGGTTCGAAAACAGGGTATATGTACCTGTGGCAAATGACTTAAGAGGGAAATTGCTAACTGAATTCCATAATTCACCTTTTTCTGGGCACCCTGGCATTACAAAAATGCTTGCTGATCTTAAGCAGCAATATTTTTGGAAGGGAATGAAAAAGGATGTGGTAGAGTTTGTAACACACTGCTTGGAATGTCAGCGTGTTAAAGCGGAACATATGCACCCTTCTGGATTATTGTATCCCCACAGCATTCCGCAGTACAAGTGGCAAGTGATAACGATGGATTTCGTTCAATGATTGCCTATGTCAAGAAATAAACATGACATTATCCTGGTTGTAGTCGACAAATTGACCAAAGTGGCACACTTCATTGCTGGTAATTTGAAGGATGATGCACCAGTTTTAGCAAGAAGATTCGTGCATGAAATCTTCAGCTTGCATGGAATACCGGAATTAATCATATCGGACAGAGATCCGAGGATGACATCAAGGTTTTGGCAAATGCTTAATGCAGGCTTGGGAACTAAATTAAACTTCAGTTCTGCATATCATCCAGAAACGGATGGACAGACTGAGAGAGTTAATCAAGTTTTAGAGGACATGCTGAGGATGTATTGCATGGACCAGCAGTATAAATGGGAGGAATACCTTCCGCTGGTAGAATTTTCTTACAATAACACCTATCATGCCTCTTTAAAAATGGCGCCCTTTGAAGCATTGTATGGAAGAAAATGCAGAACCCCTGTCAGCTGGGACAGCGTTGAGGACAAAGAGGTAATTGGGCCAGAAATCCTTATGGAAATGGAACAGCAAATCAAAATGATTCGGGAACATCTAAAGGAGGCTGCCAATAGGCAGAAGAGCTATGTAGACTTGAAGCGGGTTGACAGGCATTATAAACTTGGAGAGAAGGTCTTTCTTCGGGTGAAGCCGAAAAAGAGCTCCATAACTTTTGGCAAGGCTGCCAATTTGTCGCCACGTTACGTGGGACCTTTTGAAATTATTGAAATAATCAACCCTGTAGCTTATCGTCTAGCATTACCTCCTGCTTTGTCTCAAATGCATGATGTTTTTCATATTTCTTTGCTTAAGAAATACGTGACAGATTTATCACATGTGCTAAATTGGAATTCCTTGCAGGTCCAAGACCCAGGAATAATCGTGGTTAAGCCCATTCGAGTGTTGGGAACTCGCCAGTTGTACTTGAGAAATCGCGAAGTGAACCAATGTAAGGTCCAGTGGGACCAGTTCAGCGAAGAAAGTGCAACTTGGGAGAATCTCGAAGAAATGAGATCTACTTTTCCACACCTGTTTAACTGAATTAATTCAGAGAACTGAAAATTCTACCAAATTTAGACAATTATTAGTCTACTGTACAGTTGTCTTAAAACATTGTTTTTAAGAGAGAATCTGTTTTTGGTATGAACTTATGAAGGAAGGACAATAACTGAACTTTGTCCTAGGAACTCCTTGACTTGTTAATCTGATCATCGGGACGATGATTCTTTAAGGAGGGAAGAATGTAACACTCTGATTTTGTATGTTAACTTGGTGAATGTTTTACATACTGTTATAGCTCTTGGAATGAAAGCAAACATGTTAAGATATGTTTTGATCTTAAGAGAATGTGTTGCTAATTTGGATTCTTGCATACTGTGATTTATTGCATGGGACAGCAAATATTGTACTTGTGTGTTTGCTGATGTGACGACAGATTGTCGTATAATTGTTTGCTCTTGTGCTGATTGACAGCATACCCTGAATCAATTCCATTGATTCAAGTATGTTGAGGTCCTCTTGTGTTTTCTATGTTAATTCACACTTGAACTGGACTAGGATTATTATGAGCATGCAGCGCCTGATTACAGGTGTGAATAGCTAGCACGAAAATGCCAACGACAGGGGTTCGATTCTTGAACCCCGTACTGTCGAATTCGGGACCTCGTGGGGCGAGAAACGCCTGGACACGGGTGGCCTTGGCCTGTAATCTGAAGGACGGAACGTCCTACTCTGCGTTAACGTGAATGTTAGTAAGGGGGTGGAAGGAAGTTGTTAGTGTTAGTGGTTAGTGTGAATTAAACCTAAACTAACCCTAAGACCTAACATACATCCTACACTACTATCCTAAGTGGATTTTTAAATTACAAAAAAAAAAAAAGGGAAAAATAAATCTAAATTCTAAAACCTAAGGTTTAACTAAGACCTAGGTCGAATGAATTATGTAACCTAAACTAATCCTAAACTAAGGGGTACACAGACCCTTGGGAAGAAAGGGATAAGGATGGGAAGGAGGCATTCATTGGAATTAAATGAACTGTCCCTTCGTGGATGGCACCAGTTTTAGCGGGGCAGTTAAGGAATTTATAGGCGTCTATTTTGAAATAGAGCCAAATTCAGTTGCTTGGAAAAATTTGAAACTTAGAACTCGCCAACCCAAGTGGCGGTGGCGCGGAAAGTGAGGAAAAAGGCAAAGCCTTTAATGCATTAATGGTTTTTGGTCCTCGCGACCAGTTCGCCTTGGAAACAGCATGAGGAAAAATTGATTTTCATTTTTTTTGGTTCGAGCCTTTTGTAAAGTTGCTCTGCATTTGGTTTCTTGGTCTGGTTTGGTCGAATCAGCTCTTGGCATTTGACATTTTTGTGGAGATTTGGAGGCTGTTATTAAGCCTGAAGAAGGAAGGAAGTGTTGGAGAGTTTGTGCTGTCGCTGTGGAAGGAAAAACACGGCAAACAACGTTTTCTTCGAGCTCTGGAAAAGAGGTTTCAGGCATGTTAAGCCCTTCTCTTTAAAATCTTTGCTTTGATTAAATGTTTCATTAAAACAACCCTGCTCTTGGGTTGGGATTTCATGATTGCTATTGAGTTGATTTGGAAATGGATTTTGTTGGTTCTTGCTTCTTTTCTTTGGAAAATGATAAGGGATTGCTTCTAGTTGCTCTGCCTTGATTTGTTTTTGTTCGAATCATGTTGGAAATGATTTACAGTATTGGTTGTTGACTGTATAGATGGTTTGAAATGGATATTCCTTTCACTGTTCGTGTTATTCGAAATTGGAATAGGCTGTGCAATCGCTTCTTATAGTGAAATTGTTCCTTTAAGTGTAATCTTTTCTTGTTGTTATATGGGGAACTGTCCTTGCATGTAAACAAAAAGAGAGAAGTGGAGATACAGCCGTGTATATTTCTATGAATTGGGTTGCATTGAATCTTGCTGTCATTTTGGAAACAATAAGGAAATATTGTCTTGACTGCTGAGTTTTATTGTTTTGTAATTCTCAAGTGATGTATCTTCCTCTGTGCTGGATGTTTGACAGTAATGGGAAATTCACCGTAAATATCTTGTGACTGTACACTTATTATGAGTTATTTTCACTATTGAACAATCGTTTGTTGCTAACGAGCTGGAAGGAAGGGAATATTAGTTGATGAAGTAGTTCTTATTGAAATTTTCTTTAAGAAAGTAGATCCTTCTTCTTGTACTGTTTTGGATTTTGGATGGAAGTGGCATTCGGGTTTACTTTGAGTAATTGAGCTTGAACTAAAGGAAGTTTAAGCAATATTATCATTGTTGTACCTTTTCAGGAGTAGAAACTAAACGAATACGTGTTGGGTATTCGTGAAATAGGAAAAAGATAACTGTTTTTCCTTCTTAAGTTATCTATGGATTTCGTTTCTCCTTGTTGAAAGAATAAGGTGGTTTCACCTTGTGTTATAATGTTGTTTGGTCTTCCTATACAGACTGTTGATACAATTACAACTTGATTGTATTCTGTGCAAAGAATGATTAAATTTCTTGATACTGCAAAGGAAAAATCGATTTCATTGCGTCTTATATTTGAGGTTTACCCTTCTGTTTGGAACTGTTTTGTGAATACAAACTTGACTTGAATTTCTATTTTGAATTAATGGAAAAATTTTGGGTTCTAACTTGTCTTCTGAGTTTCCCTGGCTGTACCGAGCTCATGCAATTAACACCCGGTGCGGGTTTGCTTTGATAAAGGAATTGACAATTGAATATGCGTTGTTTGTGGTATTAGATTGAAACGGTACAGGCTATAAGAGTTTTTTTTTCAATAAGAACGACTGTTCTGTTATCTTATAATGAGCTGTCTTGTTAAAGATGAACACGGGTTGGGTGTTTGATTTCGTTTTGAACAAAATGATTGTTTCTTAATGAAAATATAGGGAATGAATTCTTCTCTTTTTCTATTTTTGACTCTGAAAAATAATATTGGAGCCTTACGGTGCATAAGAATTTGGTTTCGCTGTAGGTAACAATAATGTATAATTTGTTATTATGAACTGTATGCGTTCATGGATATAGAGGGTCATATGAGTAAGTGACTGCATGGTTGTATAACTGTTTGTTTGGTTAACAATACAGTGAAAGAGGTATGGGATCTTCTAGTACAGTAAATACATAGTCTACAACTTGATATTGCTTGTTCTATGATGAATTCTTCCCTGTTTTCATTTTAAGCGGATTATAAATGAAATTATTCTTGCTGCCGGAAAGTGAATTCCAAATGGATTTTGTAAGTTTCACTTTGAACTGTTATCTTGAATTGACTTTCGTTTGGGTTTCACTGTTAGGACAGTCGTGTGGAAGGAAATAGAGATATGAATGAATGTTTTAGAAAAATGATCTTTCTCTTTCATTCAGTTGGAAATTTGGAATTCGTGAATGATGAATTTTATAGTGTTTGGATGGGAGCTACTATATGCATTGATGTTCGCTTTCTTGTTTGAACTTGAATGCTTTAAATTTAACATGCTTCATGAACGGAAGGGAAAGTAATGGATTTATATTCAGTTAGTTTCATCCTTTGCATTGGTTATTAATGAAAGGTGTGGAAAGGATAACTGTATGCTATATAGGAAGCAAACTACTTGTATTCCTAACTTGACAAATATTGTAAATTGATATTTGCATTGATTATGTGGAAACGGGACAGTAGCCCCTTGGCTGATTGTGATGATATTTGTGATAGCTCATGTGGTTATGCTGATCTCTCTATTGTGCCTTTCGAGATTGATGTTTTGCTGTTGTTTCATAAAAGTAGGGTTCTTTTATTGAAACAATTTGTTGAAGCATCTTATTTTAAGGATAAGTGCTTAATGTGCTCAGTTCATTGAACTGACCCGTGCAATTCATTTTGCAGATGGAATTTGATTAGAATGAAGACTTGGCTGTCTTCTGATGCCTCTTGATTAGGTGTAAAAATAAATTGTAATTGTTGCTTTTATTCCTCTTCGAGGAATTGTGAAAAGAAGAAAACTATATTCTTCTGTCCATGAGTTGTATGGATGTTTTGTATAAACTATGCCCAATCAGTTGGATTGGCAATTGTACAGATTGTGACTTGAAATGTTGAATACAATTACAAGTGTGATATTTTCAATAATTATATTAGTTTGATATTGATGTTTAAATTGGGAATATAATGTTATTTCTTGATTTGGATTTGTTATTTGTCCTTGGATGGATGCTAAATGGAACTGATATCTATTCTTACTTAAATGCAACTTTTAAGTTGAAAATGCAATTAATTCATACTTGGATAAAGATGAATTTTTAATTGACATTAAAAAGGATTAAGAAGAATATGATTCCATAATCGGAAGGTATTCAGGATTAGCTTAGGAGCTAAGGAATATCAATTCAACTTCGGAGTAATCGAACTTCGCTTTCGAACTCCATTAATGATCCCGTTTGATAAAATTCAAAAAGGATATAGGATACATATATCCATAACTAATGATCCTTAACTATATAATGTTAAGGGAAACAAATGAATTCATTTCTCGAAGATTAGACCTCGTTTGAATGACGTCTAATAAGTTAATATTCTTAAATTAGTTGCAGTTGGAAACATCTTGGCTAAGTTTAATAGGTTAAACTTATTATGTCCGTTGGTACGAACTGCTTAATCCAATGATTAAGAAATAAACCAAGTAAGGAAATGTAGCCCTTCGATACGAAGGAGACGATACTTGGCAAACTAATGGATAGTTTAGTCCCTCTTAGTTATATACAACTGCAACGGAAACGAGGATCAAGGGATCAGCACAAATGCTGAAAGTTGATTTTAATTATTAACTCGTGGCTAAGTCACTTGAGCAGGATGTGTATTCTCGATGGGTGGATTCTGTAGGACATTGGCATATGCCAGCTACAGCAAGGTGTCTTCATGAAGACGGGGTCTTCATGATGACACAATGTTGCAGCTGACATATAGCAATGCCCTCCCGAATTAAAACATGTAGAATACATAGGCTGAATGTGTAGATCTTAGCTGGGGTGGGGATAGGGTATGATCTGGTATACGGAGTGACTCCGGAATACTAAAGATAAGTAGACAAATGGAGTCGTGGGGTAACGACACCGTATGTCTGCGTATCTTTAGTTACCAGGAGTGCCTTCCTATACCCGTTCATATTACTAGTTGGAATTGAAAAGTTTAAAACTGACCTTAAACGATGAGGACTGGTAGGAGCCAGGAAAGACCATTCTAGATAACAGGTGAAGTGAAGTGAAGGACATATTCTGTAGATGTGTATCACATCCAGGAATATGATCATGTAAAGCATGTGAAAATCTTTGGCCAAAGTATCGCAATTGCTGGTTGCGTTGTCCTTATCACTTAATTTAAGATGCAGGATGTCAGATGAATATCAGTAACAGATATTCAGATAGGCTTCTTAAATGGATCACTTCGATAACCGGGGAAGGTTATGAGAACAAGTATATAAAATATACTATGCATAAACAAACATGAAGGATCGGTTGTTTCCGAGTCATGTACATGAAGGATCGGTTGTTGCCGAGTCATGAAATGAAGGATCGTTGAAACTCCGAGCCATGAAAATGGAAGGATCGGCAGTTCATCGAGTCATTTACAGCAGCATATAGAATCTGTTATAAGATTGAATGGCATTGAATGTGTGTTCCATATTGTAAATATGTGAACAGGGAACATTCGTTTTAAAAAGAAATTGTATGATCCAAACTGTGTTGTTTGGGTAGAGAACAATTATTAAATCTTGAACGTGTGTTTGAATTTTATAATTCATAACAGAGAACGTTATATAAAAAAAAAAAATTCCCTTGTTCTGGTGTTTTAAAATGGGGATGTTACAGTAGTTGGCTCAAATGAGGAAAGGAGAAAATGAAACCATGAGAGACTTTGTGGCTCATTTTGAATGGTTGCTTCATACGATACCTGAAGAGGATTCACCATCTCAAAAAAATGTCAAGATATTCTTCATTAAAGCTCAATCATCATAAGTAGGATTTTTCATATGAAAATCCCAACCAAGGAGCATTGTAGAAGCACAGTGGATGGACATTGAAATTGATGATGATCTCATCCTCTCTAGGAGGATCAAGAATCCATCAAAGAGCAAGGCCCAACATCCTGGATATGTGAGATCCAATCAATCACAAAAAAAATTGGCAAATGAGATGGCCTCTTTGAATAGGTAATTATTTGAATTAGTATCTTCTCAAAGAAGCAACAGAAATCAAATTGCAAGAGCACCCCAAAGGCTCGTCTTGGAGGCCCCACCTGTGAACATAAATTGTAGATTTCAAGAAGGTGAAGAAGAGTTTGAACAAGAAAGTGAAGGTGGTTATTTCCTAGAAAATGATGAGCTTGAGATCGATACAGAAATCAGATTTTGTGAGTATTCTAGATGTGATGAAGAAGAAAAATAAGATGCACCCAGTTTATCATGTGTGGTATTTACTCGTTATTAGTTTGAGAAAGGAAAATCTCCTTCCTTTATTGTAAATAAAAATAAGAATGAAGATCCTCCAGTGGTGACTTCGCAAAACAAAATAATCAGTCGAGGATCCCCACTTTAATTTTCCATGAAGTATGCATTGTTGGATCTTGATCCCATAGCAAGTAAGAAATCTCCTGCAATCCCAAGTGTGTCTTATGATGTCTCTTCTAAGTTTAAATCGAAATCTAATCTTTCAAAATCTAATACCTTGGAAGCTCGTAGTGTGCCGTTTAAAATACCGTCCATACCTAAAACATTAAATCTTGCTCCTAAGCCAATCCAAACTTCTACATCACCCCCCTTATCCACATCTACTCCTTTTGACTTCATAGAATATGCATACAAAGCCAAAGTGTAGATTACCGAATAACTAATTTTTTGCGGACTTACCCTTAACAATTTGAAAGGTTTGTTCAATAAATAAGGAGTAGTAGTTTAACAACCAATGATGAAGCTCCTCATTCTAAAGGAATATCATTAAACCTACCTACAACTCCTTCATAGAACATGTTTTCTCTGAGTGCATCGAATACCGATAAATTTGAACCTTTCTATGTCTCCCTCCTTATTAGAGAATATATACTGAACAATTGCATAATAGATTCTAGTGCCTCATACAAAATGATGCCTTTGAAGGTCGTAAAGGCTCTCAAACTTACCATGATTTCACCCAGTGGCTCTTGTTACTCTTTGGAGTCAAGAGAGGTCCCACTTTTAGGGAAGGTCAAAGATGTAAAGTTTGCTATTGCTAAATTTCCAGACAAGAAAGTTTCCACGATGATTTTAGTAGTAGATGTCCCAGCCTCGTTCGGAATGTTACTAAGTAGAAATTTCTATTGAGACTTGGGAGGTAAAATTTAGATGAATTGGTCTTCTACAACCATACCAGTGAAGGGAGAAATGGAGAAATTTCTTCCCAAAAAGAATATGTGGTACACAGTATGAAATTTTAGAATCCCAGAAGCTAACATTTTGTACCAGTTAGGAGGAAGATGAATCACTTTGTGTCAACTGAGGAGGAGGATGATATCCCCATCTCTATAGGTCCACACATGCCTTTCCAGAGAGACTTGGACTTTGAAGAAGCATTGAGGATATTCAAGTTACAAGAGGGCAACCTCAAATCTCCAGATGATGCAGAACATGAGGAAGAGGAAATGGCACTTGATGATTTTCAAGGAGAAAAATCATCTTATATGCTTTTCCAAGATGATGAGTTATTCTCATTCCCATTTGGTGATGAAGATGATCTCATTCAGGCCATCTATGGATATAAAAAATCAGCTTGAGGTGAGCCTTCGAAAGGCTTGAAAGAAATATCCATACAAGGACTACTAAGGGCTGCAGAAGAAACAAAAGACCCTAAGATCAGTCTCGAACTCTTGATACAAGCCATGAATATGCAAGACAAACATGAAGCTGAATTGGAAGCCTCACCTAGTGTGAAGGTTGGCTATGTTGAAACAAAGCAAGATGTGAAATATGATGTCCTTCTTGAACCAATGGTTGATGGATACAACAAAAAAATGGATATATTTTCTTTCGCATTTGCATAAGAAGATTATTTACATGATGAAGAAATGGAAACAAGAAGTTTTGAGGCCTTTGAAGATGAAGCTCTTTTTGATGAAGGATCGGTAGAGTGCAGTGATTCCCAAGATGATGAGGTAATCCCTCAAGATAGTTTCCTTGAACTGTAAAATAAATATTCTTCAAAGGCGCACAAAGAGGAGATGTATGAAATGATAAAGCATAACTCTGTGGAAGAGATCTTGGATGCAGTAGAAGTTATGGAAGATCCTGAGATGATCCTTGATCTCTTCACTTGTGCCATGGACATACAAAACAAGTATGATGTCACATCCAATCCTCTCATCAGTACTCAAATGCCTCACAGTGAAGTAGAGATAAAGGATGAATCAAATGTTTCTCATAGAGAAGATGTTAATGAGCATAACCTAAGAAATAAAGTAACTCAAATATCCAAGGAATTGGAACAAAAATTAGCTTTGGGGCAGAGATGAGATGCTCGATGAAGAATCAGATATATCGATAAACATGGAAGGCAACTAACACTATGAAACTAACTTCAAAGAACATGAAAGCAGTGGAATTTTCAAGCAAGGAATTGAGCATCAAGAAGCTCAAATGGACTCAGTCCTACAAAGTAAAAGGACAATCATGGAAGTGCCTATCTTCCATAAATAATTGATCAGGGAAAGGTACTTTCTGGAACCCGTCAATGGCTTTGCAGAACTTCATCACTCAGTGTTGCTCACTCATGGGTAACTTTTTAGAAACAAAAAGTGCTTTAGTGAAAGACGGTTGTCCCCTACACTGTACCATATGTGATTATTAGGTGTGTTTCCCTTTCTGTTGCGTGTGTTTCACTTCTTGTTTTGTGTCATATGTTTCCTTTCCATTATTTTTTTGTTTGTGTATCCTTTTTCACTCTCTTTCTCTCTTATTATACATTGTACATGACTCCACAGGGCCTAATGGATAAGGCACTAGTCAACAAATTATATGGTATAAAATTGAGATTCAGGATTCCCATGTCATTTCTTCTCTACACTCAATCCATGCCATGTCCCCAAGCTAGAGCTAGTTTTTGTCGTGCAAATGTGCAACAGGAAAATTGCCATTTTTTTAGCATGACAACTATACCCTTGTGCCAAAATTATCACTTTTTATCATTCCCAAGCACCCCAAGTCAAATTATTCAGTCTATTCACCCCTTATTTGATGTCAAATTAGTCCCCTAGGTGATTTAGGAAAGTCTATTCATTTCCCCTAGGTGATTTTAGGGAGTTCTGAAAAGATGTTATCTACAAGCAATTGTGGGAAGGGATATCACTGGCCTTCCCATGACTGGATCAACCCCCCTTGAGTGGAACGAAAGGGAAAAATTGAACATAAAGGTGAATTGAATACCTTAGGAACATCATGGAAATTATGTTTGGAAGGTTTGGGGAAGTTTTGAAAGACTTGGAGCAGTCTGAGTAAAAAAAAGGGTTCATAAGCCTAGGCCTTACGCCGGCCTAAAACAACTACTGGGATTCAGATATAAGATTTCAGGAGCTCCTAATGGAGTTAGAAGTAAACAATAAACATCTCCATAAAGAGAATTCCAATACCTAAATTATGGTGGAATAATATTTTTCCTCAACACCTTGGTGCATAGGATATTTGTAGGTAATTTTCCTCAGGCACAAGTGTATTCTTATATCAAAAGTATCTGATTTTTTAAGGATTAGATGGTTGCATCAGAGACATGAGTACCCCCACCATTGGATTTAAAATTACATTTACAGGTTATGGTCATATAAAAGGTTTACCAAGAAATTTCATCAGGAGCTCAAGTTATCAATCATCCCAAGTTTCCCTCTCAAAGGTAGTTCAGGAGTTAGCCAATTTTCTTGGCAGGACACATGTCAGCACTAAGAGCTTGGCGAGATTTCATGTCCCCAATGTGCCATGAAGTCATGGTACACCAACCCTTGGAAAAATTATTCCAGCCCCCATGTGACCACTTTGACCCTCATCGTGACCTCTAGACTTGACAGTTCTAGCCCCTAGGTGAATTTATGGAGTATCCATTCCCTTCCATCGAATCAAGCATCACATGTGTAAGCTCCATGACCACCATGGAAATTGATGTCCCTAACGTCCCTGAAGGTCAGGGACATCAAACATTGGAAAAATGTGCACCCAGTCCCCTATGGAGATTCTTTTGGTCATCTATGTGATCGACTTTCATCCCCCAAGTACATTTTTGGAGCATCCATTCCTTGCCGTCAGATAAAGCGCCACATGTCAGCTCTAGGACCACCATGGAAATTGATGTCCCTCACGCCCCTAAGGTCATGGACATAAAACATGAAAAAATTCACCCAAACTCATATGGGGAGTCTTTTGGTCATCCACATGACCGACTTTCAGGCCCTAGGTGCTTAAAAAAAACTTTTCCCACAGAAAATTCCTTGCCGTCAGATTGACCGTCACTTGTCATCACTCTTGACCACCATGGAATTTGATGTCCCTCACATCCTTCAGGTTAGGTACATTCAGGGAGTCATGAAAAATTCACCCAAGATTCTCCTTCTATGATTTCAAAAATTCAAAACTCTAACTACCGCGTCAGTGCTATCTAGTGCTTCCCCATGCTTCCACTCACGTGCACAGATTCATACCTTGCCATGGCTCCATGTGCATGAATGTCTCACCAACATGGTACACCCATTTTTTAAACTCTGAACAAGACTCTTACAAAAGGCTACATTAACACTTCACTCCATGAAAATACATGCAGGTCCTGGAAGGAAGGAATTGGAGCAAACAGTGTAGAAAAGATGAAGCATGGGAAGAAGAATGATGGTTTTTTTCGAGAAAACTGTGAAGAAAACTCCATCGGAAACTCCTCATATCCTGCAAAGTAAAATGCGTGGATTGAGATGATATTCTTTTACAGAATTTCAAATTCCTCTACCAAAGGAAATCATGAAAGATGCAACAAATCAGACCTCTCCTGTTTATGCAACAAAGCATTTTCTCACATTGACAGAAATCTTCACTTTTGGGTCAACGAAGAAAAAATCGTCGGATTTCTTGTCAAACCGTTCCAACAATGGAAGCGAATTATAAACTTGCACATGAGAAGCATCTAGAATACAAATCCATATCAAAAATATATATTGTTTTCATACAAAAAAGGAGGACAAAAACTAGACCTACAAATTTTATGGTCCATTAATGGCTGCCATGGTAGCTCCATGCCTAGAAGCCACTGCCAAGTTTGAAAATTTCAAAAGTTTAAAATCTCCTAGATCATTTTGAGTCAGGTAGAGCCATGTGAAATTTCAAAGGGATGATGATGGGAACGAAAACCATGAGTCCAGAAAACTATCATTCCATCATCAAACCGAATTCTAGAAGACACACTTTATAAAAACAGCAAGTTTTACTACATAAGGACTTACTATGTTTGGGGAAGTCTTCATCAGAGAAGCAGCCGATATGAAGGAGATTGGGACATTGGAGATGCACTAGGAAGTCTGAAAATGAGTGTTTAGAGAAGACAATAGTTAAAATGGACCACTTACTAAAAGTATTAAGTGGGCCCTTATACGAGAACCTGCTAAAAATAGAAAGTTGATTGAGAAAGAAGCGGCTGAGGTAAGGGTAGGGAGAAAGCAGGATCGAATGATGGAGTTCATCACATCATCCATGGTGGAGATTTGAGGACTCAAGTTCCCACACTCTCACTACAGATAGTAAGTTGTTCATTTCTAGGTTGCAAGTTTCCGTCATGAACATGAACAATTGATGGGTCAAAAGCTTGACACAACCCTTCACAAGCTTATAGTATGACATGGAAGATTCAATGATGTCTTGCACATGGACCTAAATGACCTTAAGAATTGCATGAGCCTCCAAGTACCATTTGGAGGATTGAAGATCAAATGATTCATCAAGTGAACTTGTTTTTCACTACAGGACACTAAGTTTCTCCTGTATCTTCCTCTGAGTCTAGTCCTAGCTTTCTCTTTCCACTACGAGCCTGAGACACAAACTTTCATCTGAGATGAGAATTATACAACAATGGTGGTCATCAGCCCTAGAACCATTTCACTCTCTCTACAAATGTCCGACATCCTCCTAGCATGGTAATCATCTCAAAGGATCAGGGCCATGCATGATTGGGAAATAATGGACTTACATAGTGTCCAAGGAGTAGCGATTGAATCATGGCTAAAAATAGGAAGAAATCCCTCCAGTGATGCCCAAGACACATTCTAAGGTGTGATTTTTGAGAAGGATATTATGAAGAGTCATCACTTCTCCTCAATAGAGTTATGGGTAAAGCAAGCATGAGATCCCCATTTCAAAGGGTGGATGGGTCTTTTCATCCTGATCTTAATAGAAGGAACGAAGAGAATTGTACTAAGGGCAGATCATCAATGACAGATATCCATCTACAACTACTCCAAGTTCCCATGACAAAGAAGATCTCACGTGAATTTTTTACTTATTCCCATCTCTATGTACAAGCTTCTAGATCATTTAAAGGATTGGCATCTCATAAGAAGAAGGATTGTTGCCAAGGTAGCCTACATTTGATGAGGACTTCCACAGTTTAGTAACTGGAGGAGAGCAACAGGTATTTCATCTCATGTGAATGATGCACTCACTATGTAAGTGGTCTGAATCTTCTCAGAAGGGGATCTTGAATCTGAGGATGTCACCAAAAGCATAGTCCCTAAGTAAGGAATACGATTTCATACTTCATAACATTAGTTCCCCAACCTTCATTCTATATACGAGTCCACTATCTTTGACCAAGCTTTCCACTAAGAATTGCCTAAGTACCTTAGCAAGACCATATTGCTATTTTTCACTGTAGGGTCTAGTAGACATGCTCACTCAAGTTGAATACCAAGCTTAGAAGTATTCCACCACAATAAATCCACATTTTCTTGTCCCTGCACATCTAGGGATGTTGCACTGATGTAAAAGCTCAGAGGGACAATAGCATCCCATTTGGAGGCCACTTGGTCACACATCTGAATTTGTATTGGTACATCGTCAAGCCCAACTTTGACATATGAGAAGATCTTGACTCATTCTATGTCCTAGAGCTGTAACATGATCCACACTTTGAGGACTACTGGTCTAACTCTATTGACGAGTTCAAAGTATATGAAAAGGACCACATGGGGATGACAATCAGGGAGATGAAGAAATTCAAGTTATATTTGTATAAAGACATCTTTAATGATGATGGGATAGAGATGTACAATCCTGAGTACATAACATTCAAGATGTTTCCAATGCCTAAAATTAGCAACAGCAAATTAGAGATAATCCATACTTATCTCAAGCCTCCTCTCCATATGGTGCTTCGAGCATTTCACTTGGAAATACTATTAAAACTCTTATTGATACTTCCCTTTCAAATCCTCCCATTTTTCAACCACCATTGATCATCAATTTCGTAGAAAAAGAATAACTTGTAGAAGCAAGGGCTGAAGTAGAAGCAGAAATGACAATGGAAGACAAAGAAGAAATACCTCAACCCATTGTTCCATGGGGAAGGAATATGGGCCCTCTTTCTCTTGAACCACCTCTCCATGATCTACCAACAAGTTCCTAGAAGAACTTTCCAAATTTCAAAGGTGACAATGCACAACATCCTGAAGAAGACATCGTTGCTTTCACAACATCATGTTGAATTCTTGGTGTCCAACATGAAGACGTTATTGTGAGACTATTCCTGGAGTCCCTCCAAGATGTTGGTGCCATTTTTAAGCTTGCACCATGTTGCCTTGATTTTCCAAATCTATATTTTCTCAAAAAAAATTTACCTTTTGAATTGATGGTCTAAAATTCTTCCCCTCTAGTTGAAATGCTTTAAAAAGGCTCACAAACTTGTTGTTTTTCCCTAATTTGAAAGAATAATCCAATTTTTCCCTTTTTTGTACCCTGGTTTTTCCAATTTTGTGGGCTATGTCATTTTTCCCTTTGCCAGATCATGAAAAATAGAAATTGATCAAATCATCCTTATATGCCTTTGAAAATTCAATCCTAAGGTCAAGAAATGATCGGAAATCATGTTTTGTCTGGTTCCAATTCAAAAAAAATCATCCTTGGTGAAAAAATCAGATTCTGGGCACAACTGGAATTTTTTTTGTGTTTTTGACAGTCAAACGGGTGTCATTTTCCCATCAATTTCTTCCTCAAACATGCATTGGAAACATGGTGGTTTCTAATTGGCTGAGGAAAAGTGGGGAAATATTGTAACTTTTCATTTTTCGCCTGTTTGACAAATGAGGCATTTTCGGGCCTAGGGACCCATTTTTTCTAAATTTTTCTGATTGGAAAGGAGATGGTGGGTGGTTGGATTCCCTTGGAATTTTTAGACTTTACTTTTTGAAAATTTTAAAAATAAAAAATTGGCCCGAAACCCTGCAGCCAATCGGGAGTGGACACGTGTCCAACAAGGTTAGAGGGAGGAGCAGACCGAGGGGGGACTTAGATTTTTTTGGCTCTAATTCTATAAAGCTTCAAAATATGTTTCAACATCACTCCGATCAGAGGAGGAAATGTGGCAACATGGTAGGCGTAGAGTGGGTCGGCGGGCCAACACAGGTAAAAGGGAATTTTTTCCCTTTTTCACAAAAGAGTTCAAAATTAAAAAAATTAGTGTGCCCCTGCGAACGAATCACAGGTGAAAACGTGTCCAATAGAGTCAAATGGAAGTGCGTGCCATGGAAGGAAAAGGGAAATTTTTCCCCTTTTGTTAAAAAGACCTAGGGTAAAATTTTGGAGCGTGGCCCCGCATCGAATCAGAGATGGACATGTGGCAGAGGACAAGGCAGGTCGGAAAACCAGCGGAGGCAGGAGGGAATTTTTTCCCTTTTGTAAAAAATAAATTCAAATCAAAATTTGGATCATTGGCCTGTGACGAATCACAAGGAGACACATGGAAAAGGAAAAGCAGGTAGGCGACCCAGCGAAAGGAAAATTGAATTTTTTCCCTTACCAAAAAAGGGATTTAAAATGAGAATTGGGCCCGCATATTTTAGCAATAGAGGAAGTGACACATGGTGAGGGAGAAATCAGAGGTGTGGGCCTGCGAGGAAAAAAGTGAAAAATTTCCAAAAATTCAAAAAAAGACAAAATGCGTAGAATTGAAGCATGATCCCAATTGGACCCACCATGTGCCACGTGTCAGCTCCAAATTTCAAGGGTGGAGGGGCAAATAAAAAAGTCAAATTTTTCCTTTTTTCCAAAAATGTCAAAAAGACAAAGGATGAACCCGAATTGATTTCCAATCATTTTTTCCACATGTCTGGCCTTATCCAAAAAATTAAAAAGGCAACTCAAGCTTATTTCTAAGTCTGCATCTTCCACGTGGAGGGCAAGGATTACAAGATGGATAAGATCGATGGTTGTTGTGCATTCATTTGTTTTGACCAGCATGGGATCTCCAAGAAGCTTGGAATCATATTTTTGCATCAAAATTCATCAAATTTATAGTGATTTTGTGTCATCTTGGCCTTCTAGTATCATTGGAATTAGTTTCATGACTCAATTTATAGGTTTGAGGTGTTTTGTAATAAAAAATTTCTCAGCCCGAGCAAAAATGTGAAATGACAAAATCAAAAGTTGGAAAGGTAATTTTAAAAGGTGAAAATGAAGAGTAAAAGGTTTTTGCATGCCTCAATGATGAAAAACGTTCCTCCGGGATAGATAATGATCAAGTATTTGTAATGATTTAATATTTTTGGGCACACCTGGCAACCTACGAATGTTTTTCTATTTGATGTCATTTTCATTGAATCATGAGGATTGTTGTAACAAAATTGATCCCATGGCATATTATTTTCTTGGGAAAGAAGGATCAAATGTGGCAAGAGGTATATAATGCATTTTTGGAGAAATGCAAAAAGGGGTCGGGAAAAAGTTAGAAAATCGTGAGCAAATTCTTAGAAAAAGCTCATTTTTTAAGAAACCCACCAAAGAACCAAGATAATTTCTTCTGTGTTGGATCTTCATGTATGTGAGTTGGTTACAAGTGTATAGCCATCACACAGCTCTAAGATTGTTCATGAAACTATCCCCTGCTGATGAATCTAACAAGCTTTTAGAGTTAATCGGTGTTTTTCTAGGCAATATGATGTATGTTATCATTTTTAAATGCCTAGCAAATAGTTTTCCATTTGTGTTGTTGCAATCTTGCATTGAAAGTCTTTAGAAATCACATAGAATCTCCATTTCTTGTTGATAGTTTAGTGGGATTTGTCAAATCTCATGTTGAGAAGAGCCTTCATCTGATAAAGAGATAAACAAATTTAAAATCACTTTACCTTCCTTGACTGTAGAGATTGCTTATAAGCCTTTGGGCGTACCTTAGGCATGGTTTGATCATGGATTTTTGTGTTTAATTGAGTTCTTTACTTCAATATTTTGTGGTAAATTCTCAAATATTGTGATGAATATTACAACCTGGGCTTCCATTTATGCCTCTTATGGTTGAAAGAATGTCTTGATTATTTGAAGCATTGTATCTAATAGTTTTTTCAAGTATTGTAGAGGTTGTCAAAGATCTGATATATCCTCAGTTTTGTCTCGTCAATACCCCCACCAAAAAATTCAATCTAAACAAACTAACCCTACCCATACTACCCCTACATTGCATTGTGTGTCAACAAAGATATACTAATCCTATCTACAAAAATGCACAAAGCAAATCAGGATCATATAATGTCTCCAGTAACCCTTGCCTTGCATTGAAAATATCTCCATAATCTAGGAGTGACAACTTGTGAAAGGAGCGACTAGGGTTTTGACTGCTCCAGGATTGCTCCGCGACTGTTCCGCGGCCGTTCCGTGGCTGTTCCGCGGCTGTTCCGCGGCTGTTCTACGACTGTTCCGCGGTTGTTCTGCTCCGAGACTGCTCCGGGATTGCTCCGCGACTGTTCCGCCGCTGTTCCGCGCCTGTTCCGCGGCTGTTCTGCGATTGTTCCGCAGCTGTTCCGCGACCATGGAAACTTGCTCATGGAGGTCCAAGCTATTCCCTCAATCCACAGGGGTGTTTACTGCCCTTTCCTCCATCTGGGATGATGAAGCAAAAGTGCACTGCATTTCTGTTCCAGAATCTGTGATTGAGAAGGCCAAGTCCAGGTTTCCCTTTGCACTAATTGGAGCTTTTGCAGGCTATCGTCCAAATATCGATGCTGTCCGCAAATGGTGCGGACGGAAGTGGTGCTGCTGGGTTGATATCATCGCTCTTCCCGACCACGCCCTCCTGTTCAATTTTTCTAAGGAAGATGAGATGATTAAGGTTCTCGACGCTGCTCCTTGGATGTTTGGAAGAACTGCCCTGCATCTGAAGCGATGGAAGCTAGGGGTCTCTCTTCAAATCAAGGAATTGCCCATTTGGATATCTCTGCCGGCTCTTCCAGTGGAATTTTGGGAGGAAGAAGTCCTTTTTGGCATAGCAGCTTCAATGGGAGAGCTAATATCCTTGGAACCTGCAACAAAAGCCAGAAGCAGGCTTGTAAGAGCACGACTATGTGTTAGCATGGAGGTGGGGGCTGTTCTCCCAAAGAATATCATTCTTTCTTCTCCCACGGGCCGTGTTGTGCAGAACATCATCCCTGAAGACCACGGTTTGGTCTGTCCCAAATGTTGGAAGGTCAACTTCCAAGCCAAACTATGCAAGTGTTCCGCGGAGACAGTGGATGAAATAGACAGGAAAAACAGTAGAGAGGAGGTGCAGATCTTCGAAGGAGAGATCCCTGACACATTACGCACAGGAAATTGCAATGATGGCGGAACTAACCAGTCTGATATGGCTCTACTCGCGGCTTCACACGACGACCTCTCTGCACGCGTGGGACAGGCTGCTACGGCGTGGAAGACGCGGGAAATTCCATTCAAAACTGGTCACGAGTCAAACAAGGTAGATAGTGAATCTTCCGAATGGGAGACTGGGTCAGAAACAGATTTAATTACGGCAGATTTGGAGACTGCCACGCGGGAAGTGAACCGACATAGTAAATCTATGAAAGCTCATAAACAAAGACCTTTAAATGCGGATTTGAACCGTTGCAGAAGGAAGATGGACAGTAAAAGTGAGGCGAGGGTTTCAAATTCTGTTGTAAATGGTAATTTAGAGGAGGTTCTCGACGTGGATGACGAAAACATGGCGGGCTGGAGCACTGTTTTTAGAAAATCTTTCCGCGGTTTTCGTGGTGGGGGTGCACGCCGGGGCACTTAGGCTGGTTGTTATTGTTCCCATCGGCGCTGTTCTTTTGCTGTTCTCTTGCTGGGCTTTGCGGGTTTTAGTGCTGTCTTTAGTAGGTTCTATTCCTGCTTGCGCCCTTGTTGTTTTTGACCTTTTGATATTTTGCTCACTTGGGCACATCTGGCTTCTGAGTCATCTTTGTACAAGGGTATAGTCCCTTTCAAAAAACTATTTGCCAATAATAAAAAAAAACTTGTGAAAGTCAAATTTGGAGTGTTGATCATATTTTCCCAAGGCCTTTTCATACTATTTGCATAAATTGAAGGATATATTCATCTCCTTCACCATTTGGGGGTTACAATGTAGGATCTCTTACCTTGGTTGAAAGGCACAACCTAAAATAGTGAGGGTCAGATCAAATCCTTTCAAAGTGTTATCCATCTCTCTACAAATCTGAGTGCCGGTTAGATCACATCCCCGAAAACCAAATGACACATATCATGATCTATCTTACTTCAAGATTTATGCCATATCTCTTATGCTGCTCAGACTGAAATGGACAACAAATTTGGGTACCAACACTTTTCTGGCGCCGCTGCCGGGGAGATTCTTCAGTATTTCAATATTTCAAATCCTTGGTAATACTTGTGGTGTGATTTATGTGGAATTACAAATCTAAGTATCATCTTCTGATCAGATTTATAAGATTGGAATAAAAAGTAGAGCTCTGAGTTTGATATTCTCTTAGTTCAATCTGATCCATGTGCATGCATATTTGAGATATTGAGTGCATATCAAACCTTGGTAAAGTCCTTTAAAAAATTTTGTAAATACATTGTTGAAGCATCATTTTATAATTAGATTTGTATGGATTGAGAGAAGATATAATTTCTACCTATAATTTTACCAATTTCCAGCAGTTGTTGTACTTCATTTACATTTTTGATTGATAAATTCAGGAAGAAGGAAGGTTTGATTTGTAAAGTTTGGCAATATTTTCAGTGCTGGTAAATATTTGACAGAGTATTTTAGTGCATTTGCACAACTATGGTGAAAGTTCTTAGTGGCGACTCCATGTTGATTTGATATTGATAAATACCAGTGTCTTAAGCTTTCTCTGCTAATAATTTTTTATCAGATTCATGAAACTCAAAGTTGGAAGGAAGAATATTTTTGAAAGTGATTAAAGGTCAGACATCAGGCAAAGATATAGCCATTGGTGAGAGAGATCAGCCTTTAGTAGAGGATTATCACTCTTCTTCAAGTGATTTTTATTCAAGCAATCCTCTCATAAACTTGTTTGCCTCAGCTAGTGAAGGTCCTTCTGTTGTACCTGGTAAGTTCCTTCTCCAATCTGCACCTCTGTGTTTTAATTCAACTAAAATTTTCCAAGAAAATCATCATTTAGAGAATACTAGTCTTGTGAATCACTTTCTTGAGCCTCAAATATCTTACACTCCTCATCAACTTGTTTCACCTCTAAGATCACCTCCACCAAACAATATGGCTCAACCTAGACCTCCATTTTTTTTTAACACCTTTGGTCCCATAGATTTTAGAGGAATGGATGGTTACCTGAATGTTGTTCCACAAGATGTCAGAAATAGATTGCCAAAATTTCAAGGCAACAATGCAATAACTGGTGATCAGCATCTCAAACTCTTTGTTAATATGATGGAAGATTTTGAGATAGAGTTTGAAGATGTGTATAGTAAGGTGTTCATTCATACACTAGAAGAAGATGTTAGGGATTGGTATAAGGCTGTACCTAATAATTCTATTGATTCATGGACTGAAATGAAAAATGCATTTAGGTTACAATATGGTGACAGGACTGATCCTAGATTTCTTTTTTCTGAGTTTGAGAATATCAAGAAGAACCCTAATGAATCATTCTATGACTTCAACACAAGGTTTAGCAAAACTTTGAGAAGGTTTCCTATTGGTTTGAGGCCTTGGGATGAATCTTGTTTAATCAAATATGCAGATGCATTTGATATAAAGGAAGCCTATTACCTAAAGGAGAAGAACATTAACAATTTAAGGCAGACCTTGACCATGGCACTTCAAATTGAAAACAATATCAAGGCTATTGGGAAACCTCTCAAGAGAGATGGTGTAAAATTGATAAACCCTAAAAAACCTCAAGCTAGCAAAGGAGCTGATTTAGAAGAGGTTGTGAAAAATTTGGCAGGGGCTGTCAAAGAAATCTCATACAAGTTGGCAAGAGCTGAGAAGGTAATTGGGCAAACTTCAAAAGGTCAGCCTAGGTAGCAAGCACAAGATATATTTGGCAATCACCATAGGAATGAGTAGAGGTTTGATGACAAAGGTAAAGGGCCTGTTGGGTCTACAAATAAACAACCTCAAGCACATGAAGGAAGAATGTTACCTGATCCCTTAACTGCTAGGGTTGTTGTTGTTGAAGAAGTTGCTGATATTGATTGGTGTGATAGGTGTTTTCTGCCCCATCCTCCATGTGAAGAAAACCAACAAGAAGGTGAAGTTAATAATGATGATGGTAGTGATGATGATATTTGCATGATCGGTTGTTCTTCAAGATCACAAGAAGGAGCAACATCTGTTGAAGTAATAAGTGCTGGACTATTAATACCTTTTGGGATTACATCAAATGGGTACAAGTTTTTCTTCTCCCCCATACTCTTGAAGTTGATGTAGTGCAAGCTTTTGAAATTCCTAACAATGACTTTGAATACTTAAGAGCTTTGATGGTTAAGACGTATGATGGTGGTATCCCTTCGGAGGAAAATAGACAATTGTTGATGAATGTTGTTGTAGCTCAAGAGAAATATTATAAAACTAGAAGCAAAGTTATTAAAGGAAGTGGGCCTCAAGCCAAACCTAAAATTCCCTTACTCATAAGAATTCCAAAAGAAGCTCCTAGGAAAGAAACATTTGCTAAAATCTCTACTATCCCAAGCAAAAATTACAGTCCTCCTCATGCCCAAGTTGCCAAGAATCCCTTGCCATCTAATGAATCTTATTTTCTCCCTTCCAATGTTGTTTTGCCAAAGAGTGTCCCATATTAAATAGCCTAAGTATTGAGCCAAATTAAAGTGAGTGTTCCAATCATTGAGTTACTTAGAATACTTGAGCACAAGAAGAGAGCATTTGAATACTTGGGATTGAAGGAAGAAAAGAGTACCCCAAATAGAAATGTAAATTTTGTTGAAAATCCTCCTCAGATCATTGCAGGCCTTGGAACACCACTAGCAATAGAGGATTTTGGAGAGACACCTGAGGTATATTTGGGGACATCTTTGGTTGATTCCCAATTGAATGTCGATCCATTTTTCACAACTTTGATTATAAAGGACAGGCTACTTCACAATTGTATGTTTGATTCTGGTTAATGTCATGCCTCTAGAATTCATGAATGAGTTGGATATAAAAGTGAAAGTAGCCTATGGCAAGTGTAATGCCATGGACTCAAGAGAAGTGTCAGTAGTTGGTTGTGTAAAAGTTTTGGTTGTGCATCTTACATCTTATCATAGGAGGAATTTAAAATTGGATGTTGTGATTGTTGATTACCCTGCCAAATGGGGTATGATTTTGTTAAGAAAGTGGGCTGCAAGTGTTGGAGGTAGTTTCCAAATGGATATGTCTTTTTCCACCATTCCATTTAGGGTAGCCTAGTCAAGCTTTATGGAGAAAAGAAAATGTTACATCTAATTAAGGATCCAAATAATGCTTCCTATGAGGTGTTGTTTGTTGATGTTGATGCTGATAATTTCATTAGTTTTCCTAATGGAAAAGAACACAAAATGGATTAGTAAAAGTGCCTTGAGCAGGTATGTTCTCCTTAGACCTTGTTATTTGATGGAGCTTGCTCCAAATTTGGAAATGGTGCTGGTATAATTCTGATTTCTCCTAGCTTGGAAGAATTTGTTTTTTCCTTCAAGCTTAATTTTGAATGTACTAATAACATTGCTGAGTATGCAACCTTGTTGTTGGGTCTAAGAATTACATGGAATTATGGTGTTAAGGACATCATTGCAAAGTGATATTCAAAGCTAGTTGTCAAACAAATAAGAAAACTATATGCTATAAAAAATCAGCGGATGAAGTAGTATAAACATGTAATTTGGGATCTAGTTAAGTTGTTTGATTCCTTCAATATTATGCACCATGACAGAAGTTCAAATGATGATGCTGACAAGTTGGCTATGTTGGGGTCAAGATTTGGAGTTTGCACTATTTCACCTTCTTTTGAGTACAATGTTGAAGTGTTGGCTAGGCTAGCTGTCCCTGACAACATCAAGCATTGGCAAGTGTTTGATGATGATTCTCAAGTGCAAAGGTTCTTGCAAAATCAAGGTGAGTTTGTAGACTAGCATATTGATTGGGAACTAATGGTGTGTATGAGTGAAGGAAGAGAGACTTTGTTTGGAAAAGATATTATCCAATTGAAAACTAACACCATTCTTAGAGGTCTTGTTGCTCTTGAGTCTAATTTTAACAATGTTGATTACATCATCAATAGAAACATGTTTGCCTTAAGGGATGTGGAATAGCATGACTTGGGAACAAAGGAAAAACCAAGAAAATTTTGGTTGGGCAGCAGTTTAAGTAGGGCAGAAAAAAATCCTATCTTCAATTGTTGAAACAATATCAAGACTGTCTTGCCTGGTCATATTCCGAGCTAAAAGCATATAGAGAAGACTTTTTTCAACATGAGACCCCTCTTGAGGCCAATACTAAGCCATTCAGACATAGGCAAAGTCCAATTAATCCACTTCTCTCCATGAAAATGCAAGAGGAGTTAAAGAAGTTGAGAGATGGAGGTATTATTCAGCCCACTAGATATTCATCTTGGGTTGCAAACCTTGTGTCAGTCAGAAAGAAGAATGGAGACATTAGAATTTGTGTGGATTTTAGAAATCTAAAGAAAGCATCCATGAAGGACAACTATCCATTGCTAAATATGGAAAATATGTTGTAACTTGTGACAGGGTGTGAGTTGCTTTCTATATTGGATGGTTTCTCCAGATACAATCAAGTGGTTGTCAAAGAATTAGAAAGAACTAAGACAACATTCACTACTCCTTGGGGAACATATGTTTTTGTTAGGATGCCCTTTAGTTTGATGAATGTTGGTGCCACTTTTCAAAGAACAATGGATGTTGCTTTTGTTGGTTACATCAATGGGTTCATTGCAGTTTACCAAGATGATGTGACTATGTTTTCAAGGTAGAGAGGTGATCATTTGCAGCACTTGGAGAATATGTTGATCATATGTAGGGAGTATGTCATTTCTCTTAATCCAAAGAAGTGTCATTTTGGTGCATAAAAGGCCAAGCTACTTGGTCACATTGTGTCAAAAGATGGTGTTCTGATGGACCCTGAGAGAGTGGAAGCAATCAGTAAAGTACCTAGATCCCAAGAACCAAGAAAGGCATCCAATCTTTCTTTGGTCAAATTAATTTTATTAGAAGGTTTGTTTCCAACTTTGCTGAGTTGATTCTTCCAATCACAAGCATGCTAAAGAAGGACCAAGTTATTAGGTGGGAGGAGGCTACCATTTAAGCTTTTGAAGGAATTAAGGATGCACTCAAACATGCACCTGTCTTGGCAGCCATGAATTACAAGAAGCCTTTCCAAATCTTCTCATTTGCCTCTGAGTATACCATTGCTTTTGTTTTTCTGCAAAAGGATGAGAATGGGGCTGAGAGGCCTATTGCCTTATTTAGTAAGGCTTTATAAGCAGCTGAGCTGAAGTATACAATCATGGAGAAGCAAGCATTTGCCTTGGTGAAAACAAAAAAAGTTTTTAGGCCTTATATATTGAGTTCAAAAGTGGTTTCTTATGTTCCCCACACCATGGTGAAATACATCTTATCAAAGATGGAGATCTCAAGAAAAAGATGTAGGTGGGAGAACATGCTATAAGAGTATGATATGGACATCCAAACCATAAAGTTGGTACATAATTTGGGCCTTACTAAGCTCATGGCTGAGAGAAACTTATAGAATGTGGAAGTGAATCAGCTAGAGGAAGAAAAGGTAGATGTGCTTGCAAAGTTGGTAAGTTCTGAGTGATACAAAGATGTGATCTTCTACCTCAGACACATGTGCTACCCTAGTCACTTAAATAAAAATTAGAATAAGGCCCTCAAGCTGGCTTCTCAAAAATATATCATCACAAACCTTGGGCTAGCTTGGAAGAACCCTGAAGGTGTCCTCTTGAAATGCATAATTGAATATGAGGCTCCCAAGATAGTTGTTGATTTCCATGGGGGATTTTTTGGAGGACACTTTGCTAGAAGAGTAATAGCACATAAGATTTTGAGAGCTAGTTATTGGTGGCCTACTCTCTTCAAAGATGCAATCCAGATGGTTACAAAATGTGATAGTTGCCAACATTTCTCTGGAAGACTAAAAGCTTCAGGATCCCTTCCTTTGCAGCCTGTATCAATTGAAGCTCCTTTCAAGCAATGGGGGATGGACTTCATTGGTGAGATTTTAGATCCTTCTAGTGCTAGCTATGAATGGATCCTTATAGCCTCTGATTATTTTACAAAGTGGGTAGAGGAAATCCACTCCAAGAAAGCAATACACTAAATAGTTATGGACTTCTTGTTGAATCAAATCATATGTAAATTTGGAGTCCCAGTCAAGATTGTAGCAGATAATGCCATGTTCTTTAGAGCCAAACCTTTAATGGAAATGTGCAATGAATATGGAATCAATCTGACTTATTCTTCAAACTATAACCCCCAAGGGAATGGACAAGCTGAGTCCAGCAATAAGAATTTTTTGAAGATCATTAGAAGAACCTTGGAGCAAAACAAGAAGAAATGGGGTGAACAATTGAAATTTACAGTTTGGGCTGATAGGATAACTCCTAAAAGACCTACTAGTAAAATCCCATTTGAATTGGTGTATGGAACTCAAGCTTTTCTGCCCTTGCACCTGTAATTATCTTCATTTCATTTTTCCCAACAGTTGGAAGATCAAGAGCTTGGCCCATATGAATCAAGGATCAATCAGATTATTGAGCTTTATGAGGAGAGAAGAGCATCCCATCAAAGGCATGTCAAATTTAGGGGAAAATTGAAGAGATTTTTTGACAAGAAGGTCACTCCTAGAGCCTTCAATGTTGGAGATCTAGTTTTTTTGTGGGATAGTAGGCATGAAGACAAGGACAAGCATGGAAAATTTGATGCATTATAGATAGGCCCTTATGCCATTGATATTAGAATTGGTGAACATACCTTCTTTCTCAAGATTTAGATGGGGAATTGCTAGAGTTTCCTGTTAATGGCAGACGTTTGAAGCATTTCTTGGATTAATCCCCAAATCTGAGGTATGCACCAATTGTACAGTTGTATAGTCTTTGTTTTTGCTTTGTTTTTGTTGTTGTGTTGGTGTGTGGTTTGCCCTTGTTCTTGGTAGCCTTTTTGTCAAGTTCTCACCTGGTTTTTGGTGATTTTGGCTTGTGACTCCTTTGCCCAATGGATATTTTGGCACTTGGTCTACATTTTTTCCGTATGGCACTCACTGGGAGTGCCCATCCCTAAGCAAGAGCCAATTTTAGTGCCATTTTTGAACTTGCACCATGTTGCCCTAATTTTCCAAATCTGTATTTGCTCAAAAATGTTTTAACCTTTGAATTGATGGTCTGAATTTCTTCCCCTCCAATTGAAATGCTTTAAAAAGGCTCACAAACTTGTTGTTTTGCCCTAATTTGAAAGAATAATCCAATTTTTCCCTTTTCTGTGCCCTAGTTTTTCTAATTTTGTGGGCTATGTCATTTTTCCCTTTGTTATATCGTGGAAAAATAGAAATTGATCAAATAATCCTTGTATGCCTTTGAAAATTCAATCCCAAGGTCAAGAAATGCTCGAAAATCATGTTTTGTCTGGTTCCAATTCAAAAAAAATCATCCTTGGTGAAAAAATTAGATTCTTGGCACAACTAGAAAATTTCTTTGTTTTTGACGATCAAATGGTTGTCATTTTCCTATCAATTTATTCCTCAAACATGCATTGGCAACGTGGTGGTTTCTAATTGGTTGAGGTAAAGTGGGGAAACATTGTAACTTTTCATTTTTCACCTTTTTGACAAATGAGGCATTTTTGAGCCCAGAGACCCATTTTTTCCAAATTGGTCTGATTGGCAGGGGAATGGCAGGTGGTCGAATTCCCTTGAAATTTTTAGACTTTACTTTGTGAAAATTTTAAAAAAACCCTGCAACCAATCGAGAGTGGATAAGTGTCCAACAAGGTCAGAGGAAGGAGCGGGCCAAGGGGGGACTTAGAGTTTTTTTGCTCTAATTCTATAAAGCTTCAAAATATGTTTCATCCCCACTCTAATCAGAGGAGGACACGTGGCAACACAGTAGGTGCAGAGTGGATCAACAAGCCGGCAGAGGTAAAAAGGGATTTTTTCCCTTTTTCACAAAAGAGTTCAAAATAAATAAATTTACCGTGCCCCATGAATGAATCACAGGTGGAAATGTGTCTAACAGAGTCAGAGGGAAGTTTGGGCCATGAAAGGAAAAGAGAAATTTTTCCCTTTTGGTCAAAAAGACCTAGGGTAAAATTGTGGAGCGTGGCCCCGCAGCGAATTAGAGATGGACACATGGCAGAGGACAAGGTAGGTCAGCGGGCCGGCGGAGGTAGGAGGGAATGTTTTCCCTTTTGCAAAAAAGGACTCAAAATTAAAATTTAGAGTGCTGGCCCATGAGGAATCACAAGGAGACATCTGGCAAAGGCAAAGCAGGTAGGTGGCCTAGCTGAAGGAAAATAAAATTTTTTCCCTTAGCAAAAAAGGGAGTTAAAATGAGAATTGGGCCCACAGATTTTAGCGATAGATGAAGTGATATGCGGCGAGGGAGAAATAGGAGGTGCGGGCCCGCGGGGCAAAAAGTGAAAATTTTCCAAAAGTTAAAAAAAGGTGAAAATGCGTAAAATTGAAGATTGATTCCAATGGGACCCACCATGTGCCACGTATCAACTCCAAATTTTGAGGGTGGAGTGGCGAAGAAAAATGTCAAAAAGACAAAGGACAAACCCGAATTGATTTCCAATCATTTTTGCCACGTGTCTAGCCTTATCCAAAAAATTAAAAAGGTAACTCAAGCTTATTTTTAAGTTTGCATCTTCCACGTGGAGGACCAGGATTAAAAGATGGATAAGATCGACAGTTGTTGTGCATCCATTTGTTTTGACCACCATGGGAGCTCCAGGAATCTTGGAATCACTATTTTTGCATCACAATTCATCAAATTTATAGTGATTTTGTGTCATCTTGGCCTTCTAGGATCATTGGAATCAGTTTTATGACTCAATTTACAAGTTTGAGGTGTTTTTGTAATAAAAATTTTCTCAGCCTGAGCAAAAACGTGAAATGATAAAATCAAAAATTGCAGAGGTAATTTAAAAAGGTGAAAATGATGAGTATAAGGTGTTTTCATGCCTCAATGATGAAAAATGTGCCTCCAAGATGGATAATGATTAGGTATTTGTAATGATTTAATCTTTTTGGGCACACCTGGCAACCTGCAAATTTTTTTCTGTTTGATGTCATTTTCATTGAATCATGAGGATCGTTTTGTAACAAATTTGATCCTATGGCATATTCTTTTCTTGGGAAAGAAGGATAGAATGTGGAAAAATATATATAATGCATTTTTGGAGAAATGCAAAAAGGGGTCGGGAAAAAGTTGAAAATCATGAGCAAATTCTGAGAGAAATCTCATTTTCTGAGAAACCCACCAAAGAACCAGAATAATTTCTTCTGTGTTGGATCTTCATGTATGTGATTTGGTTACAAGTGTATAGCCATCACACATCTTTGATATTGTTCATGAAAATCTCCCCTGCTGATGAATATAAAAAGCTTTTGAGTCAATCTGTGTTTTTCTAGGCAATATGATGTTTGTTATCATTTTTAAATGCCAGTAAATAGTTTTCATTTTTCTTGTTGCAATATTACATTGAAAGTCTTTAGAAATCACACAGAATCTCCATTTCTTGTTGATAGTTTAGTGGCATTTACAAATCTCATGTTCAGAAGAGCCTTCATCTAATAAAGAGATAAAAAAATTTAAAATCACTTTACCTTCCTTGACTGCAAAGATTGTTTGTAAGCCTTTGGGGGTACCTTAGGCGTGGTTTGATCAAGGATTTTTGTGTTTAATTGAGTTATTTACTTCAAGATTTTGTGGTGACTTCTCAAAGATTGTGTGAAGAGTGCAACCTGGGCTTCCATTTATGCCTCTTCTAGTTGAAATAATATCCTGATTATTTGAAGCATTTTATATGATAGTTGTTAAAGTATTGTAGATGTTGTCAAAGATCTGATATATCCCATTTTGTCTTGTCAACACCCCACCAAAAAACTCATTCAAACAAACTAATCCTACCCACACCACCCCTGCATTTCATTGTGTGTCAACAAAAGAATATAATCCATTTACAAAAATGCACAAAGCAAATCAGGATCATATAATGTCTCTAGTAACCCTTGCCTTGCATTGAAAATATCTCCATAATCTGGGAGTGACAACTTGTGAAAGTTAGATTTGGAGTGTTGATCATATTTTCCCAAGGCCTTTTCATACTATTTTCATAAATTGAGGGATATCTTCATCTCCTTCACTATTTAGGGGTTACAATGTAGGTTCTCTTACCTTGATTAAAAGGCACAACCTAAAATAGTGAGGGTCAAATCAAATCCTTTCAAAGTGTTATCCATCTCTCTACAAATCTGAGTGCCAGTTAGATCACATCCCCAGCAACAAAATGACATAGATCATGATCTATCTAACTTTAAGATTCATACCATATCTCTGATGCTGCTCATATTGAAATGGAGAACTAATCTGGGTATTAACACAAGAAAAAGAAGCAGAATGGTTCTACCTCCTACTTGACTGATCCATCACTAGTTGGGATGACATCAATAATTCCTTTGAGGAAAGATTTAAATACACTGCATACTACTAAGACCTTTCGTGCAGTTGGCTCAAATGAGGAAAGGAGAAAATGAGACCATGAGAGACTTCGTGGCTCATTTCAAATAGTTTCTTCACAGGATACCTGAAGAGGATTTGCCATCTCAAAACAATGTCAAGAGATTCTTCGTTGATTCCTAATCACCATAAGTGGGATTTTTACTGCAAAGATCCAAACCAAGGAGCATTGTAAAAGCACATAGGATGGCCACTGAATTTGATGATGATCTCATCCTCTCTAGGAAGATCAAGAATCCATCAAAGGGCAGGGCCCAAACTCTTGGAGATGAGAGAACCAACCCATTACTGCAAACTTTGGCTAATGAGATGGCCTCTTTGAAGAGGGAATTATTTGAATGAGTATATTTTCAAAGAAGCAACAAAAATCAAATTGTAGGATCACCCTAAAGGCTCACCTTGGAGGCCCCACTCATGAACATAAATTATAGATTTCAAGAAGGTTAAGAAGAGCTTGAACAAGAAAGTGAATGTGGTGATTTCCTTTAAAATTATGAGTTTGAGAACGATACACAAATCATATTTTGTGAGTAGTCTGGATGTAATGAAGAAGATGAAGAAGATGCACCTAGTTTCTCATGTGTGTATTCACTCATTCTCAGTCTGAGAGAGTAAAATCTTCTTCCACTGTTGTAAAGAAAAAGAAGATTTAACATCCTCTAGTGGCAACTCCTCAAAACAAAATAATCAGTCGAGGATCCCCATTTTTAGTTTCCATGAAGTCTGCATTGTTTGATCCTAATCCCGTAGCAAGTAAGAAAGCTCTCGTAATCCCAAGTGGATCTTCCAATGTCTCTTCCAAGTCTAAATCGAAATCGGCTCCTACAAAATCTAATACCTTGAAAGCTCCTAGTGTGTCATTCAAAATAACATCCATCCCTCAAACATAAAATATTTCTCCCAAGCCTATCTAGACTTTAAAATCATTCCCTTCACTCCCCTTGTCCACATCTACTCCTTTTGACTTCATAGAATATGCAAACAAATCCAAAGTGTAGATTACTAAAACTAAATTTTTGTGGACTCACCCTAAACAATTTGAAAGGTTTGTTTAATACATCAGGAGTAGTATTTTAACACCCAATGATGCAACTCCTCATTCTAAAGGAATACCATCAAACCTACCTACACCTCCCTCACAAAACATGCTTTCTTTGAGTGCATTAAAGACTGATAAATTTGAACCTTTCTATGTTTCCCTCTTGTTAGAGAATATGTACTAAACAATTGCGTAATAGATTTTGGTGTCTCAGACAATGTGATGCCTTTGAAGGCCATGAAGGCTCTCAAACTTACCATGATTTCACCCAGTGGCTCTTGTTACTCTTTGGAGTCAAGAGAGGTCCCACTTGTAGAAAAGGTAAAAGATGGAAACGTGGATCTCACCTAATTTCCAGACAAGAAAGTTTCTGATATGATTTTGGTAGTAGACGTCACAACCTCGTTCAAAATGTTGCTTAGTAGAAATTTTTGCCAAGACTCAAGAGGTAAAATTAAGATAAATTGGTCTTCTACAACCATACCAATGAAGGGAGACATGGAGAAATTTCTTCCTGAAAATAATATGAGGTACATTGTACAAAATTTTAGAATCCCAGAAGCTAACGTTTTGTACTAGTGTGGTAAGTGAATGAATCACTTTGTGACAACCAAGGAGGAGGCGGATATCCCCATCTTGATATGTCCACACATGCCTTCCCAAATATATTTTCACTTTGAAGAATCATTGAGGAGATTCAATTTACAAGAGGGAAATCCCAAATTTTCAGATGATGCAGACCATGAGGAAGAGGAAATGGTGCTTGATGATTTTCAAGGAGAAAAATCAGCTTATATGATTTTCCAAGATGATGAGTTATTCTCATTCCCATTTGGTGATGAAGATGATCTCATTCAGGCCATCTATGGAGAGACAAAATCAGCTTGAGATGAGCCTTTGAAAGGCTTGAAAGAAATATACATACAAGGACTACTAAGAGTCACAGAAGAAACATAAGACCCTGAGATAAGTCTTGAACTCTTGATCCAAGCCATGAATATGTAAGACAAACATGAAGTTGACTTGGAAGCCTAAACCAGTGTGAAGGCTGGATATGTTTAAACAAAGCAACATGTGAAATATGAAGTCCTTCTCGAACCAATGGTTGGTGGATACAACAAAAAAATGGATATATTTTCTTTCCCATTTGCAGAAGAAGATTATTTCCATGATGAAGAAATGGAAACAAGAAGTTTCAAGTTATTTTAAGATGAAGCTCTTTTTGATGAAGGATCAGTAGAGTACAGTGATTCCCAAGATGATGAGGTAATCTCTCAAGATAGTTTCCTTGAACTACAAAATAAATATTTTTCAAAGGCACACAAAGAGGAGGTGCATGAAATGATGAATCATAACTTTGTGCAAGAGATCTTAGATGCAGTAGAATTTGCAGAAGATCCCGAGCTAATCGTTGATCTCTTCACTCATGCCATGGACATACAAGAAAAGTATGAGGTCATGCCCAATCTTCCCTTCAGTACTCAAACACCTCACGGTGGAGTAGATATAAAGGATGAACCAAATTTTTCTCATGGAGAAGATGTCAATGAGCATAGACCAAAATAAATAAAGTCACTTAGAATATCCAAGGAATTGGAATGAAAATCAGCTTTGGGGAAGCGATGAGATGCTTGATGGAGAATCAGCTATATCGATAAACATTGAAGGCAATTGGCACTATGAAACCGACTTCAAAGAACATGAAGGCAATGGAATTTCCAAGCAAGGACTTGAGCATAAAGAATCTCAAATGGACTCACTCCTAAAAAGTAAAAGGACAATCATGGAAGCACCTGGCTTCCATAAACAATTGAGCATGGGAGGTTACTTTTTGAAACCCATCAATGGCTTCGTAGAACATCATCACTTGGTGTCTCCCACTCCCATTTTTGGAGCATCCATTCGTTTTCATCGAATCAAGCACCATGTGTCAGCTCCAGGACCACCATGGAAACTGATATCCCTCACGTCCCTAAGGTTAAGGACATCAAGCATTGAAAAATATTCCCAAACCATATGGGGATTATTTTGCTCACCCACATGATCAACCTTCAGCCCCTAGGTGCAATATATGAGCATCCATTCCTTGTCGTCAGATCAAGCATCACGTGTCATCTCCATGACCACCATAGAAACTGATGTCCCTTATGTCCTTGAGGTAAGGGACATCAAACATGGAAAAATTCATCCATACCCTATGGGTAGTGAAAGAAATGATAACCAAATCATACCAAGCCAAGAACATAGATACTAATTAAACACCATGATCAATAAGATGAAAGCAATTCGCCATAATAACTTTACATAAAACCTTTGCAAATAAATGAGCAACAATATCATATATTATTATGGAACTCAATGAAATACATTGATAATGGGCCTTGCTTAAATAGGCAAGGAATAAAAATCTAAGAACCAGTCAAGGTCGTAGATCAAGCCATGAATCAAGGAAATAACTAGTCATCAAAGAACTAGTCAAGACCATAGATTTAGGAGAGAACTAGACATCAAGGATCTAGTTAATACCATAGATCACGGAAAGAACTAGTCAATACCATAGATCAAGGAAAGAACTATACCTAACAACTAGATAATATCTCCTAATATCTAAATAAGATAAAAGAAATATCCACACACATAAGTGGGTGAGGATAAATACAATAAAGGTAAATAAAGTACCTAGGTGAACATGAGCTAAGGTAAATACCTACTCTAACACCCCCCTCAAGTGAAGCTAGGGGCTAAAATAGAAGTGCCATGTCCACAGTATGAGTCCTGACAACTAGGCCTGATGAGGTATTCATGTACAATAACTGGGAAAAAAGGGACACCGCAAGGTACCCAAAACCAGTAACAACAAAGTAAAGAGAGTAAAGACCCACTCCAAGGCATCCCAAGAAGCTCAGCTCAAAAAAATCATACAATGCTAAATAAGTTTGGTGTGCACTATGGTCTGAATCCACTGCTCGATCACAAAACTCAAAAACAACTGACACTGGGCTCCACCAGAATAGCTCCATACAAGGATACTATCAACAGAGTGATGTCGAAAGTGCAAAAAAAACACCAAACATAATTTGATCAAGTGCTGCAAATAGGTGTCTACGGTCCAAGAATAATAACCAAAGCAACAAGGAAAGGACAAAATCTAGAGTGTCATGATCCAAGAAAAGCCAAGGTAATAAGGCAATGACACAAAACCTAAAGAAGCAAGATCAGCACCACACCCTCCCATACTACTGAATGGGTGGAGTGGCACTTCAAATCTGTATGAGTTTTCAAAACAACTACTTGAACACTGAAAAACTAACACTAGGCTCCACCAGAATAGCACCCCCATAAGAGAGACTATTAACATGCCAAAAGTGTCGAAAATACAGATACAAAATATCTCAACAAACAAGAGAGAAACACTACACCTGCTAAAGAAAAATGCTCAAAACAAGAAGCATCACAATGCAGAAGGTATAGAAAGTGGAGCAAGAGGCTGAATGGTGGAGGAGCCACACCTATAGAGTCCTCTCAACGAATGCCTATGTCACCTCCATGAGTGATCAGATATCCACCCCAAATCAACACGGATGGATGAAGAAGATGCCTACATATGACTTGGTGTAAAATGCACAATGGGTGCATGCAAAAGAACATCAGAATGTGTGTCAGGTTGATCATTTCTGACAGCTAAAATCTCAGGTTTCTCAATCCTAAGTGAAGGTGCAGAACTAATGTGTTTCTCATGATCCTCAGAAAGAGTTGAGCAAAAAAAAAGGAGCTCTATCAATGTGTGATCCCAATGAAGTATCTGCTCAAAAACCAATGTCATGACAAGAATTCCACTTAACATGTGGAATAGAGGAAACAATACCATGTGAATGTTTTCCAATGACTCTGCTAGTGAGACTCATAGAATAGAGCATGTGAGAATGGAACGTAGTGGTATGCTTCTCAAAAAATCCATGCAGCTAAGCAGAAGTAGGATACACAACATGTGGTACTGTAATAGGCACAGGTGTGGAAGAGCATGCAATAACAAGCCTCACAGGTTTAGAAGCATCAAAATTAGGTTCAGGCTCAAAGACTGGCAGATCAATGTCAATGGGTGCAAGAGCAATAGCTGCAAGTAGACTAGGAGCATGGATATGGTTCTCCACAATATGATGGTGATGTTGTAGGCTAGCAAGTTTGTTCTGCAGGGAGTGTATTATTGTATCTTGATCGTGAATGAGTGATTATAGAAGAGAGTTTCGCTTCTTGAGCGATCTATTTTCTTCCACAAATTTTACAATATCTAATTGCATCCATAATTGATTACAACACTCCTCCATATTTGGCACTTTATAAGTATAGTGACAGTATCAAACTAAATATTTCCAATGGAAAGATCACGAAAAAACAACCACTTTTGCAAAAAACAACACTCAAAACTGAGTTACCGATCAAAAGTTACAAGCTTTTTAATATTTTGCTTTGTTATTTATTTTTGTTGCCACTAAAACAAAATAAATAAATTGTTGTTGCCTTCACCACACAAATAAAATTAAAGGGGGCTAAAGTTAAGCACGTATTAGTAGGAATCACAAGCTTTAAGCCGTCATATGACCATACCACGTGACTAAGGGCTAAGGATTTTAATGGGTGTTTGCACAACTTACTATTCTCGAGTGTGTCACGTGTTTTTGAGAAAGTCACATCCAACTACCTCTTCTAGTAATAGTGACCTTTATTGCCGAAAATAGCAACCTGCGGATTTTCTCAAAATAGCAAAAAACGTGCACAACATCCGTGGACCCTTGCCAAAAGAGAAAAGATCCAAGAACCTTCCTATGCGCAAACATATACGCTACAACGGAAAATTTCCCTGTGTAAATCTCGAGAAATCCAACAGACCCAAAAAATAATCCCACATTTTTTTCTTCATGGCATGGATCCCAAGACAGACCAGTGTGATTCCCTATAACAATGCAAAAAACCCATAAAAACGACTACCTCTAGAAATGGTCGAGAGTTTACAGTTGATCTTAGGATTTTCCCACCTTCTGGATCCAATGGGAGCCTCTTTTTTGCATAAAAATGCATTCAGCAACAAAATACGACCAAATCCCAAATATATGAATATATAATGAATTTATTTGCAAAATAAAACTTACAAACAGGTGTCAACAACAATCTCCATCTCTGATGCCATGAAAGGAATGATAACTAGATCGTACCAAGCCAAGAACACAGATGCTAATCAAACATCACGATCAATAGGATGAAATCAATTCACTACAATAAATTTACATAAACCTTTGCAAATAAATGAGCAGCAATATCATATATTATTATGGAACTCAATGCAATACATTGAGAATGGACCTTGCTTAAATAGGCAAGGAATAGCAATCTAAGAACCAGTCAAGGTCGTAGATCAAGCCATGACTCAAGGAAATAACTAGTCATCAAAGAACTAGTCAAGGCCATAGATTTAGTAGAGAACTAGACATCAAGGATCTAGTTAGTACCATAGATCAAGGAAAGAACTAGTCAATACCATAGATCAAGGAAAAAACTATACCTAACAACTAGATAATATCTCCTAATATCTAAATAAGATAAAAGAAATATTCACACACATAAGTGGGTGAGGATAAATACACTAAAGGTAAATAAGTGAACATGAGATAAGGTAAATACCTACTCTAAAAGGGAGTCCTTTTGACACCCACGTGACTGACTTTCAATCCCCAAGTGCATTTTTCAAGTAAATCATCTGCCGTCAGATTAAGGACACATGACATCACTTTGACCACCATGGAAATTGATGTACCTCACATCCCTGAGGTTAGGAAAATCATGGAAACAAAAATGCACCCAACACCTCCATGTGCATTTCTTTTAAAATTTAAATCTAGAACTTAGTCATTTCTTCCCCCTCACTTCTCTTTCACAGCTTCATACCTTGTCATGGCTCCGTGCATGATTGTCCAGACACCCAGTCCACCATTGTTACTCAAAATCAGCTCCACCATGGCCATATAAACACCCAGTCCATGAAAATACATAGATTTTATCATAACGACTGATCAAAAGTGCTAAAAAGAGAAAGAATAGGAAGAAAATGATGTTTTTTCCCAGATAACCGTGAAGCCACCCGATCGAAAAATCCTCATATCTTGCAAACTGCAAGTTGGATCAAGATGTCGTCTTTTGCATACTTTAAAATTTTTCAAGGCAATCAAGATGCAATAAACAAGAAGTCAAATGGTTCCCAAAATCATTTTCTCTAAAAAAAAATCCTCACTTCATGCACCAGCTTGCATTCGTCGGATTTCCCATCACTTTGGCAATGGAAATGAACTAAAAACTTGCACATGGGCTCCAAATAAAAAAACTTATCACAATGGATTTTTTTCAATCGCAAACAGAGATAATAACCAGACCTATAAATTTCAAGCTCCATCATGGCCGCCATGGTAGCTCTATGCCTAAAGCCACTAGCAGGTCAAAAATTCAAAATTTATTTCCAATCATTTTAGTTGGAAACACTATATGAAATTCATAGGGTGTGATCATAATGAAAAGACAAGACCAAAAAGTATGTTCCGTTGCAAATCGAGCACTGGAAACATGGTTTCTAAAAATACTAAGTTTTCCTATATAAACTTACTATGTTTGGAAAGTCATCATCAGAAGAAACTGAGACAAAGGCAATGGGAATTGAAGATCACAAGGAAGTCAGAATGAGTGTTCAGAGTAGAAAACATTAAAAATGACCACTTACTAAAAATAGTAATTCCCTTATATGGGTTCTTACTAAAAATAGTAAGTCACCCCAAAGAAACGGTTGAGGAAAGGGTAGGGTGCGTAGTATTGAATGAGGGAGTTCATCACATCACAATGGTCGAGAAGAGGTAAAATCACCTCTCACTAAAAATAGTATATCATATGTAGGCTGGGAGTTGTAGTCATCAATGCAGCAGTTCACTCAACTCGGTAAGCATTCACAAGATGATTTGAAGGAGATTCATAGTGTGCAAGGGATTCAAAGATTCAGACTTTCACTGCATTTGGAGCTTTCCATCAACAAGGATTAACGGACTTCATCGGAAACGAAATCTCTTCTTCTTCTCTCTCTCTTTATCTATCCTCTTGCCCCCAACTTTCTCTCACTTTCCAATATTCTAATTTCACGTTGGGATTGTAATTTTTCATATGTCCCAAAGTTCCTAATGTAATAAGTCATCTTTATGTTATAAAAAGGGAGTTAAAAGTTTCCTAGGAAGTTGAAAAGTTTTAAGTTGTGCAAGTACATATGAAAAGGCATTGGGGGTAGATGGAGATTCTTATTCTACCTTATAAATTGTAACACCATTCCCATTTCAAAGGGTTGGTAATTTATCTTGTAAATTCAAGAGTGCATTGGACCTAGAGAAAGCAAAGGAGATAGCCATTTTTCTTCTACTTTCCTCCACTCTCAAATTTCTTCCATTCTCACATTATGTACAACTTCTGTTTAAGTATCAATAAAAGAAGAAGGATTTTGTAGTGCTTTTAATGAGGATATTTTAGAAACTATGAGTTTGCAATCTTTTCTCATCTTGTTTCCATTTACAAGGTTGTTTCTTCTCATAAATGCATGTGTTAAAGTTTCTAACTAATGTGTGCAGGAATCTAATTTCCTACCTGTAACATTAGTTATCCTACCTCTTTTCTCACTCCCTTTCCCACTTTTGGACAAATTATCTCTTGTAGGTATCTACAAGCTTTTCCGCAGGGTGAGTGGAGTGTCCCTGTTGGATCCCCGATTGAAAGGCCACCACAAAAATCCACCTTTTCATGCTCATGCATATAAAATAGTTGCATCAGTTAAGTAGAGGGACTTAGATTCCCAGAGTGTTGGCAAGAAATAAAAAAAAATTTCCACCCAATAAATTTTCTCACCGAAAACCCCTTTGTTTTCTTTCATTTTATAAAGACCTAGCACAGTTTTGGTAGAATCCTTGGGCTCATCACCCAATTCCTTCAAAGAAGGATACTCATTTGATTCCTCTTCTTCTTGAGAATCTATCTCCTTCTCACTCATAGACACGCCCAAAGCATCTACTAATAGACTTAGGTATTTAAAGGATTTATTCACATCAGTTGAGCACCTTTTCACCATATCCATGATTAAACCATAGTGTAGGTGAACTGAAATTTTACCCTTTTGAAATTTTTCTATAGCTGTACACAATAACCGAAGCATAAAGTAGGTAAAATTATAACTATGCACATGATGAATGTAATTCAGCATAGGGAGATGGTACGAAAAAATATTCTTTTGTTTTCCCTCTAGAGTTATGTATTGAATGAGGTTCAAAGTCATTTCATTGAAAGGTTCTAGAATATAATCCCTAAGATATTCAGTAAAATGAGGAGTTAGTTTTTCTTTACCTTTCAAAAACATCTTCATTTCCTCAGTGCATTCTTTCTTTGGTTTGAAAATTTTCCCTTCCTTCCTTTTTCATGTCCATTAGAGAAACAACGGTATCGACTGTAATCTAGAGTTTCACCCCCTAATGGACACCGAGCCATCAGTCTATTATTTTGAAGTTTTTCAAGCATTTCCAAAATCCTTGTTAACTTCTTCATTAAATCCTTAGAATATTTTTGAAAAGGAATCCATGCCCTTCTTCTCAAAAATCTTCCAAACTTGGGGCTTAAAATGCTTGATAACCTTTGTATCTATGTGGACCAAATCACCTACCATTGTCCCATACAAGCAAGATAAAATTCAAAATAAACAAACTTTCCACAGAGTTCCACACTCAAAACCTTCTCTCCCCTACAAACACTACGAATAGAGATCTTTACTCTGCACAAACAAAATTAAATCACACCTCCCAAAGTTTTCATTAATAAACTTTTCATAGGGGAAATTTTCCATGACATGATTAGACCTTTGATTGAGATCATCCTTATCTCCATCATTATTCTTTTTAACATTTTTCCAATACATACGGTCACTAACATTAGAATACCTATCCATAATACCATTTCAATTTATCAACCCTTTGTCCCTAGACCTTGGAAAAAAATTTGTCCTTGTTTGAATCATTGATATCTTTAGAAAGTATGGTCTTTATGGGGGGTTCCATCTCATCATAGTTTGTTATAAATTTCAATCCATCCTCATTATTTTGAGTCTCTATGTACCTAAGCTATAGAAGGGTTAAAATACTGAAACCTGTATAGCAGAATAATATCTATGTATTTTATTTATTTTAGGAATAAATTATGTATATAAATTTGGAGCTATTATTTTACATTTTTCTACACAAATTCACAATTGTTCATCAAGGAAAATATTGAAACCAACACATGAGCATAATCATTCTTCATAATTGTAACTAACACCTCATAGATTTTAAGGGTAAGGATCCTCCAAAGAAAATATAAAAGATAGGATGTGTCCCTATTAAAGAGAAGGAACCAATAATATCTACTCCAATTTTGTCTCATGAAGAATTAAATGCTAATAGTGTGGATTATAAGGTTATTATTAAAATTCTTTCTACTAAATTGAATGACCTTCCTCCTAATATTATCAAATATAAAAAATAGAGCATAATATGGATGCACTTAGACAATATAATAATATTATATTTGTGGTAAATTTTTCATTTTCCTCAAGATAGATAGAACAACCAAGAACATCAACCATGCAAACATGATAATTAATTCTAGGCATAATGTTATAAGAGGAACTCATAAAAATTTAATATGGGATCCGAAAAGAGAAATATCTCTAATGAAGATTATAGTTTAATATAAATATGAAAGGATTAGGATGAGCTAATGATCTCCTTTTTGTTATTACATGTTCCTTCATATAAAAATGATGTTGAACAAACTAAACAAGTTTTTAAGAGATGGAAGTACGAAGTGTAAAATGGCATGGGGCATGTTGATATTAAGATTCATAGTTAGAAGAATTTTATTGAAAAATACAAATACAATAAACTCTAGGATTCCATGCATTAGGAAAGATAAAAGTGTAATGTAATATGTCATGTAATATCTATTAGGTATGGAATAGATAATGAGACCATACAAATATCTCGAGTTGAAAGTAACACCCTTTTTCCCTCTATAAACTATTCTTTCAAGTGGATTTGGTCTAATATTAGAGTAAGATACATGAATAATACTATATTGTGTAGAAAAATTGGACCTATCAGACTCAAATCCAAACTATATTGGCTTTGAAACTTCAATATCTAGTCAACTCAATAAAATTTGTAGAGTAGATCTAGAGATTTTTTGCTATTATTTTGTATGGAAATTTAACTCCCAATTTTTCTATAAATCTCCTAACTATCATACTAAAACTCTAGAACTTATAGAAAATCACAGGATTTTTTAACTCATGATTTTTCATAAGCATAACATATGTCATAAGCCCTAAAAATTATAGTATCATTAAACCTCATCTTGAAGACCAATTAAGTTTCATCATAAAATGAACTAAAAATCAAAATAGTTATATATTTAGAGGAACATATTATTGTGTTTGACATATTCAAGCATGATCTTAAAATGTACTTCTCTACCTATCCTATATTCAAATGGATATGAAATATAGAATATTTTACAGAGACACTCTTCCATGTCTTTCTCCTTTATGCATTGAACATACCATAAGCATTTATTATATTATTATACCATAAGTAATAATCGAAAATAGAATTAAAATTTATGTTCATGTGAGAAAAACAAATCTCCTAGAGAATTTTTTATAAAACTATATTCTTGGATGTTGACCATTAGTTTGAAACTAACTTATTATAAATCTGATTTTTGGATGACAAATGTATGGGTTGAAAAAATTTATTCTCAGGGTAAAATGTTTAACACTACATATATTTGAATGTGTTACTTTCCTATCTTTTACATAATTTGTATATTCCTTATCTGAGGTAGGATTAATAGCCCACCCACCAAAGGAGGAAAGACATCGTACTAGTATTTTTTAGTAACATTTTTTCCTCTTTTTTTTTTAATTACAATATGCACTTTTTTCTATATTGATATGCAAATTATTATACCATTATTGATTCTCCTTTAAATCCAATGACCTTTATAGGATCTAAAGAAATATATTCTCTATTTTAGGTCTAAAGATTAGTCAATAAGGTTATCTTACTAACCATTTGGTCCTATTAGTATATTTAATCCTCAATCAATAAACAATGTATTGAATTAACGGGAATCAAAATATCTCTTCCATATTTAATATAATTACTAGATTTCAATTAAAATCGTATTGCATATTTGAAATATGTTTAAATGAAGGGAATAAGGATTGATAATTCAAATAGACAATATCCTTGCAATAGATAAAATGTAACCTCCCTTGTGAGGATTCCAAAATGACTTTACAAACTCATAATACTAAGTTATCTCACTTATGCAGAGAACCCCACATTCTAGGTATGAATAATATTATGAGTATTCCACATACCTTTGATGCTTGAGTGATTATGGTAATGAAAGCAATATAATCTTCTCAATTCTTTCTAATCATAACTACCACAACTAATTTTAGGCTTGTGAGGGTTTTGGGTGCTTATCATATAAGACTTAATAATTTTTACCTTATGTAATCAATTATAAGTACTGTAGGGATATTCTTGTATTTTTTATTGAATTTGAAAATTATTTCCTTATTCTTGAATGAATTTCCAAGTAGGGAAAAGTGGTTTTAATAGGCACATGATTAAATAATTGAAATTGATTACCTCAAGTTACTTAAGGTAATTAAAGGACCGATATTGTTTCCATATACAATTTTGGAAGAGGATTCTCACATACAAACTATTAATGTTTTGGGCCATGCATGGGCTCACATTTTCATGAAAATACTCATTATACCTTTTTTAATCACCTCGTGTTATAATATTTGATGTTGCAACCCTTGCTCAATTATTGTAAGGATATTAAGTTCTAAAAGTGGCTAGGAATTAGTTAAGTATAAATCCATTTTTGGTAATTAGTAGTAATACCAAGAAAATTAATGTATAGATAAGGGAAACCCATATAATTTTTTTTATTAGAAATCATAGACTTGAACACTATCAAATTTTAACAAGTTGTAAACACCATTTTTGCACCTCTAGGTGACCCTACAAATATTAATCGTACAATCATCATTTACACTATTACTACTATCATGAATCCAATATCCTTAGTATAATTTATCATCGTAAACATCAAATTTACCCACGTAGAAACTAATTCACACTCCCTAACCACCTAAAAAAACCTAACCTAAATTACCCTAACCACCCTAACCTTTTCCTACCCAAATTCCTAACCTCCCATCATTCCTAAAACACCCTCAATCCTCATATGGAATGTAGTTTCAAATATTTTTCATCCTTTTATAGTTTTTTTAACCTCTTCGACCAAATCGATGGTGATCTATGATCGCTGATGATCATTACGTACACTGTCAATCCTATTTAAACACCACCCTACTTCATTTCTCAGTTATACATATCAAAGAGACTGGGTACCCTGACAAATTGCTAAAACCCTGAAAAATCTCATGACATTAGAATATTTTCCACAATATGTTAACACCCCTTTGGATTCCTCCTCCAACATTCACTCTGTCATTTGGAGCTATATCATCCTCATAGGAATTCAGTAAGGTATAGTGCACTATTTTACATTTATTAAATCATGTTTTACATTATTTATAGTTCATAAACACTCGCCTTCATCCTCCTAGACATCCATCCTACATTCTATCTTTTTTTAGCCATTAATTCAATTCTCTATCCGATTTGTCAAATTATCAATTATATGCATGCGATTGAATTAATCTAATCTAATCAAAGGAAACTAACACCAAAGAGATTCCTAACTTAGTTAATCAAAAATATAAACATCATGATAAAACTAGAAAGGAAAATCTTAACTAATGTGCATCAAAAATTAAATGTAAAACCATCCTTTGATATTTAGATGTGCTTTGTAATTGTAGATACCTTTTTTAGTGAGCCAAACATAGCTACGTGTGATCAAAAGAATTCCTCTCAAGGAAGAGGAAGAGATCTCACCAGTTATGGCTTAATTACCATTTTTGGTTCTGCTCTTACTACTCTTAGCCAAATAGGAAAGGTAAATGGTTGCTTGATCAATAAGCCTTCCAAATAACAAGAAAATTTTCTTATCATATGCAAATGTCTTACAAGGACATGGTGTAAAATTTGAAGGAATTTACCATGTTCTTTATATAGCTTTTCATTTTGGGAGAAGCTAACAACCTAGTAAATGTGGGACAAAGGTAAAGTAAAATTTGAAAGGAATAAACATGATTAGAAGAGATTAATTAGAGATTAACAAATCATGGGAGTTGGGGGTGATTTAATTAATCAACTAGGATTAAGTAATAGGCCAAAATAAGCTTATATAAGTCATTTGGAGATTATTTAGATGGAAATTAGGGAGATTCAACTAATAACCAGGTTTACTGATTAAATAGAAGATTTAAAGGTATAAATAATTAATAATGGTTAATTAATTAATTAAAAGAGGATTATAACTAATGAAATGTCGCTAATTGATATCTAAGATGGGGGAAGGCTACTTAATTAATGAAGTGTCATTAATTGACCAAGAAAATGTGGAACGTTGGCTAATTAGTGGAAAAACAACTAATTATGACGAAATGATGGGAAAAGGAGAAAAATAGTGCAATTTTAGTATTAAAGCTTCATAGTCAGCTTTAGATTTTGAAAATTTCCCCTCTTTGATGTGACATAGTGTAAGCGATGCCACTTCAAATATGGTAGGAAAGTTTAGAAGAATTTAAGGAGTAGAAGAAAAATTAGTAGGATGGATGATGCCCCCTTGAGTGTCAATGGGGTGATAGAAGAGGTCAATTGACACTTGAAAATGTTGGAACATAATGGTTAAGTGGGTTGGCAACCCCTTAATTAAATATGGGTCCAACATTATATTCTAGATTAAATATTTAATAATACGAAATAGTTATATTTCTATTATTAGATATTTTAAACCTTGGTATATGTGTCAAACACTTAGGTTGAAAAGGTGGGTCAGGAGACATACTCGATCACCTCATATAAAAAGGACTTCAGGTCCTCATTTGATATATTCGAAAATATATATTAAAGGTTTTTTTTACCCCTGTGATTAGGATTTATAAAGGAGAAGGTAATTTATTGGATGTAAAAGGTTTCTCTACAATAAAGGTTATTTTTTACATTGGTTTTTTACCTTTGGGTTTTCCAATATTAATCCTGTGTCATTTTTTATTTACTATCTGTAAGTATTTTTTATTTGTTATGCAATATAGTGTAATGTTTATTGATTTAATATTGCATAGTTTATTAATGTTGTATAATTTAATTGATTAAATTCGTAGTTAATAGAATCCTCAAATTCTATCATGGTAACAGAGCAAAGTAAATTAAATAGATTAGATCAAATGTTGTTGTATTTGATTTATTTAATTTTGTATGAGTTTTTTCAACCAACCCAAAAGGGCATTTAAAAATCATCAGGTCCCACTCCTTCCCAAATTTTTTCACAATCTAAAATTTTTGAATGTTTTTTGAGGAATTAATGTGAGTATCCACATGTGAAAGGGGTTCACGTGGGTGTGAAAAATCACATACAGGTAACGGTAAATTAATATATGAAATATTTCTATTTCTCTATAAATTTAAATATGTGCTAGATAAATGTTTTCAAAGGTAAAATTCAAGAGTAAATTAAGGGAGGAGACAAGTTTCATGAAAATAGGGATTTCAAATTATTTCATTGGCCAGGTGAAATTAGTTGTCTCCTCTATAAATCTCCAGGTTAATTTATACTCTCATGTGATTTGAAATCTCCTTGCACATGGTAAAACTTATCTTACTATTTTTACCTTATTTTTTTTCAAAATAATATGCTTGTGTCCTTTGGCCCCCTCTAATAGGGCTTGATTTTAAAAAATATAATTTTATAGTTTTTATAACTATATTCTTTAAATAAAAATTTACTATAGAATAATGATCATTATAGTTTATATTATATAAGCTATTCTAAAAAAATTATATATTTATTTATATCTTATTATAATTTATAAACAGAATCTGTCTAAAATCGTACAGATGAAGAAATTCTGAAATTTCATATTCTTGAAATACAAAGGTAATTTTCAATGTGTTAAAATTGACAGTCAAATGACTGTCATAATAGACCAAAAATGAGGCAGAATGGTGGTCATTTAGAATTCAAATTTAAGCTATCCATATCCAAGAAACTTTCATTGTGTTAAATTTGACGGTCGAATGACCATCATGATAGACCAAAAATAAAGCAGAATGACAGATATTTAGACGTCAAATTTAAGATGTCTAGATCTTTATCTTTATTAACATTTTTCATAAATTTGAAGTTTTTGTACATTCTCAGGGGTTTCATCTTCACTTCTATATGGTTGGAAAAATTTTATGATAGGTTTGGGGTATAATGTCAAAGCCCTTTATAATGCGAGTTATTATTTGATTATGGAAAGTTAATTAATATGTATTTTAACAGAATTAGTTATGGTCAAATAGTTTCTTTAGATCTATAAATTTAGATTTGGTTCTATTAATATTTTTATGATCATATTTTAAAAAATTAGTTTTTCTTTTTTTTAAGTATATATAATACTTGATTTTTTAATGAAGTAATACAAGTTTTTTTATCATAAAATATGGGTATTGTCATTTTTTCAATTGATGTTTCTAACTCAATGGCGCATTATATCATAATGGGGTATGTGTTTCAAGAAATTTGAAAGGCAATGGTGTCTAGTTTCTTTTGCCTCGATAAATCCTAGATCCTAAATGGAGCAAATTACAATATTTGGAAGATCAAGGTCAAATCAGAACTTATGGCGAGGAAACTCTTGATGATTGTTTTAGGAACTGAGCTTGCACCCACTGGTCATCAAGCGAATGTAGAAAATATGAATGCATTATCACAACATACATAGGAGGTCCTTTCCATGATCCTGTGCAATGTGAACGATGAATATATTCTACACTTTGGTAATATTAAACATCCTAAAGAGGTATGGATACAATTAGAATCCACACATGAAGGTACATGTTTATCTAATATTATTAAATTTATTTTAGAATTACTTATAACTCCTATGAAAAGAGATGAAAAATTAGTTAATTTCTTAGCCAAAATTAAAAATATCAAAACATAATTAGATGGATGCAATTGTGACTTATTTCATGAAAAATTAATCTACTTTATTGTTTTGTTGAATATACATGAAAGATTTAGGAACTTTATTTCTATCCTAAACTCTAAATATTAGAATGAGGATGAATTTCCTTCTTTAAATACTTTGAGTTCTCTTTTGATACAGGAAGAGCAAGTGATGATGAACTTCAACTCTAAGGAGAATGCCTCTCAGGTAATTCTTTCTCATAATTCAAAGTTCAAACCACGCAAGCCCTTCTCTAATAAAAAATTTAGATCTAATTCTTCATTTGTTGATAAGAAAAGTTTTACTTCTAAACATTTGTGTGTAAGTTATAATGGTAAATTTCACAAATGTGGAAAATTTCAGCATAAAAAGGAAGAGTTTAAATCTAAGAAACCTATCCATAAAAATCATAAACATATTGTCTCATCTAAATATAAATTAAGGAAAATGGATAGTTATAATGATGCTCCTAAAACTATTACATTATATGTTGCTTTATATTATTCCTCTAATTCTGAATGGATTCTACATTCAGGTGCTTCAAATCATATGACTAGTATTCCAATTCTTTATTTGATGTTACAAAATTCAATGACCATATGTATTTTGGTGATAACTCATCTTTAGAAGAAATAGAGAAAGGAAAATTAAAATTTGCAAATGGCATTTTGAATAATGTTTTATTTGTTCGTAAGCTTAAAAAGAATATTTTTTGATGTTCAAAACTAACTCATGATCATTTTTCTATTAAACTTTTTAAGGATACTTGGTACATCAAAGTTAGTAATGATAATATAATTGCTAAAGGAATTCAAAGAAATGGTTTGTTTATTTTTGATGGTTTTTCTTCTGCATCTTATTTTGTATCTCGAATTTTGAATAGTTCAAAACTATGGCATTAAAGGTTAGGACATGTCAATTATTGAATCTTGTATGAAATGTCTAGATATAATCTAGCTAAAGGTTTGTCTATTTTGTCTTCATCTCACGATGCTTGTGAAAGGTGTTTACGCTCGAAACAAAGTGCTAAAACCATTTCACTTACATCCTGAGAAGAGTTCATCTTCACCACTAGAACTTGTTCATAGTGATGTTAAAGGACCTCTTGAAGTAGCTTCGTTAAATAGTTCTCTGTATGTTGTGACATTTATTGATGATTTCACCATGATGATTTAGACATATTTTCTTAAAAATAAATCTAATGTATTTAGAAAATTTAAGGAATTTAAAGCTTCTGTTGAAAATTCATCAAATTATAAAATTAAGAGGCTTAGAATAGATAATGGGGGTGAATATGTTAACAAGACATTTGAAAAATTCTATATTGATTGTGGTATTTAGAGAGAATTAACTTCTCCCCATTCTCCTTAGTATAATGGTGTTACAGAATAGAAAAATAGGAATATTCTAGATATGGCTCGCACTATGCTTCATTTTATTGGTCTTCCCAAATTTCTTTGGGTAGAAGCAATGAATACAACAGTCTACATTCTAAATAGAGTCCCTACTAAATCTATTCACCTTTCAACCCCCTTAGAGAAATGGTCAAATCAAAAACCTATGTATCACATTTAAAAGTCTTTGGTAGTCTTGCTTCCTTATATATCCCTAAAAATAAAAGAAATAAACTTGATATGACTTATTTTTCTTGTATTTTCATTGGATATAGTATTAACACTGTAAGTTTAAATATTTACGGCCCTGTAAAAAAGGAAGTAACTGAAAATCTTGATGATACTATCTATTTTAGAAAAATGTTCATCTTCAAATTGTAATGATATTCTTAATCCTGTCAATATTACTAATGATGGTTCTAGTTATGATAATAAAAATATTGTAAAATATCATGATGATTTTTTTTGTGTTAATGCTATGGATGTTTCTAAATCTCATGTCTCCCTAGCTAAGAAAAAAATGGGTTCAAATTGTGTTAGAAAGTTCTAATCCTATTGACCTTAGGAAAATGACTAGAAGCCATCATACGTACCATGCATTAATGACCTTGTATGAACCTGAGCCACAAAGTTTTGTAGAAGCTTCTTAGGATGAGAAGTGGATCAATGCAATACAGGTTCAATATAATGCCCCTGATTCAAAATCAAATCTGGGAGTTGGTTCCACCTCATGAGAAAATAATCCTTATAGGGTTTAGATGGTTATACAAAGTAAAATATAATGTTGATTGTAGTATTGAAAAATATAAAGCTAGACTTGTTGCTAGAGGTTTCACTTAGAAACCTGGGATAGATTATGTTGAGGTCTTTTCCCCTATAGCTAAAATGAGCATTTTTAGGACCTTGTTTGCTATTGTTTCTGAGTTTGGGTGGGAAATCCACCAAATAGAAGTGAAAAATTCTTTTTTGAATGGTGATTTAAAAGAAGAACTTTACATGTCTCAACCTAAAGTATTTGAAGAAATTGGTAAAGAAAACTATGTTTATAAGTTGAAAAAATATTTGTATGGTTTAAAGGAAGCTCCTAGAGCTTGAGATGTGAAAATTAATGCTTTCTTTAAACAATTAGGTTTTGTTAATTATTCTTCTAAAAATGATCTATTCGTTGAGAAATAAGGTTATCACATTATTATTGTATGTCTATATGTAGATGATCTTCATATGACTAGTGATAGTCCTTCTTTAATTCATAAGATTAAAGAAAAATTGAAACAGTACTTTGAAATGACTGATTTAGGTCTCTTACATCATTTTCTTAGCTTGGTTGTATTTCAAGATAAGAATTTTATTGTTATTTCTCAAGCAAAATATGCAACCAATGTACTAAAATTTTTTAATATGATTGATTATAAACCAATTTATACACCTATGGAAGTTGGAATAAAACTTGATCCTAAACTTGCATGCGAAAAATTTGATCCTCCTTTATATAGGTAGTTATTTGGTAGTTTGATTTATCTAACTATAACTAGACCAAATATTTCCTATGCAGTAGCAATTTCTTCTAGGTTTATGCAGGAACCTTATAGAAATCATTGGAATCTTGTAAATATAATTCTTAGATATATTAAAGGTACAATCAATTATGGGATGAATTTTACTAAGGATGAAAATGCTAACTTATATGGATTTTTTTATTCTAATCATACTGGTGATGTATTAAATAGGAAATCTACTTCTGGTTATGTGTTTAAATTTGGTGCAGGTGTCATTATTTGGTGCAACAAAAAGATGTCAAATACTTCTATCTCTTCAACTGAATCTAAGTATATAAGTGCAATGGAAGCTGCATAAGAGGCATTATGGCTAAAGAGGTTGTTTGTTGAGATAAAGATGAAGGATAAAGGTAGTATTCCTTTGTTCTATGAAAACAAAAGCACCATATCTCTTGCACATAATCCAGTACAACATCAGAGGACAAAGCACATTGAGCTAAATATACACTTCATCCATGAGAATGTTTTAAGTGGTGAGATAGATCTCAATTTCATGCCAACTGAAGAGTAGGTTGTCGATATCTTCACAAATCCCCTGAGTTCTATAATTTTTTGTCACTTTTGTGAAAAACTTGGATTGTCAAAGTTGCCATTGAGGAGTGGGCATGAAAATTTAACCTCCTAATGGAACTTGATATTTGTAAAATGAAAAATCCATTGTAATAAAGACCTTCGGGCATATGTATACTTCCTCGGCTTCTTTTTTAGAAATAAGATTAGAAATACCTTAAAGGCGGTCTTTAGTAAACTCTTTAGTGTTATTGAGTTTGTTGTTAAACATCCAATGTAAGCATATCGTTAAGGAGGACATTGGTTATAAAAGGCTCGTATATGCTTGGTTTCAAGTAACATTTTACGAGAACTTGTGAAAACATGTAAAACTCACAAATCATACTTGGCCACTAATTATGGGATGATATTTGGGATTACAAATCCTTTTGTACCAAAATGTAACTTGAGCATGATTAGGGTGTTATAATTCCTTCAACCTATATGCTAACCTAAAACATTTATCGTTTAAGGATTGTAAATCCTGTAGTGTACCATGGGCATGTAATTTATTGGCATTTGTTATCCCACTTAACATTAAGGGGGAGTGTTAGAACATAATAGTTAAGTGGGTTGGCCACCCCTTAATTAAATATGGGTCCAACATTATACTATAGGTTAAATATTTAATAATAAAAAATATTTATATTTCTATTTCTATATTAAATATTCAAACCTAAGGATATACTTTAGGTTAAATATTTAATAATAAGAAACAGATACATTTCTATTATTAAATATTTTAAACCTTGGTATATGTGTCAACCATTTAGGTTGAAAAGGTATGTCAGGATTCATACATGATCACCTCATATAAAAAGGACTTCAGGTCCTCATTTGATATATTTGAAAATATATATCAAAAGTGTTTTTACCCTTATGATTAGGGTTTCTAAAGGAGCAGGTAATTTACTATATGTAAAAGGGTTCTCTATAATAAAGGTTTTTTTTACAATGGTTTTTTACCTTCAGGTTTTCCACTCTAAATCCTATGTTATTTTCTACTTACTTTCTGTAAGTATTTCTTTATTTATTATGCAATATAGTGTGATGTTTATTGATTTAATATTGCATAGTTTATTAATGTTGTAGAATTTAATTGATTAAATTAGTAGTTAATATAATCCTCAAATTATATCAAAAAAGAATAAGAAAATGATCACATTAGAAGAGTAAGACATTGTGGCGACTAGGATTCGAATTGGGCCTAGATGGCCATTGTTCAATATCAAATTGGAAACATGGATCTCGAGACTCTTCGTGTGGAAGAAACAAGGGAGGTAAGGGAAGATAATGATAGATAGAAAGTGAAATGGAACGTAAGATAAGATAGATAAGGAATGAGAATATTGTGTCGTAGTTGACGTACCATCTAGCTCAAAAGTAGAGTTTTATTCAATATAAGCACACAACAAAAGGGTAAAATGACCTGGAAAATCCATAATATTGATTTTTATTCCATGCTAAAGGACTAAATCAAAGAAAAATGCATGAAGAAATGTGGTACAAGAAAGTAAAAAATAAGGAATGCAAAAAAACAAGCACAAACAAACATACTAAAAAAATAACGTTCAAGAAATTTGCACCAATGTTTTTATTATATGGCTTCAGTTCCCAAATCTTAGATTTATACAAAAAGGGTTAAAATGATGCCCCAAGAAAGGATACATGCAAGGGAATAGATGAAGTACATACAATTCCTATGAAAAGTAATGTGCACTATGAAACTACCCCGAGCAATGATATATGCTGGAAAGACAAACATAACAAGCAAACCAATTTTTTTAATAATGGAAGATCACAAGACAATCTGCATGTTGTGTGCAAAACAAAATATCACTAAAGTAAGATGTTTTGTAGGATAGTTTTTTATGTTTAGGATTTTGTGTTTTGTGAATTTTTAAAATTTGTGATGTTTTACCAATGTTTTTGGATTTTGAAATTTTACCAATGTTTTTGGAAATTGGAGGTTTTACCAATGTTTATGGAATTTTGAAGGATTTTCTAAATTTCTAGAGTGTTTTGAATTTTTTTCAAAGCTATGTATAGGGAAAAAAAGATTCAAAGATTCCCCCAATGAGAGGTGAGAATAAACAAGGGAAAATCTTTCCCTTATATATAATAAGAAGATAAGTCGGATCAAGATCAGTAGGGTTAGGCTCAAAAAGATGATGAACTCAAACCAATGAAGCTATAAGAAGGAGCGAGTGTACCCATAATACAAGATGGCTAAGAAATAGATGGTAGAAAAGAGGACAAGATTGTTTATTGAAATATGGGACAAAGTTTCCCTCAAACATGGTAAAAATTCAATCTTATACACATGGTTTTTCTTAACAAAGTAGAAGAACAGTATGGATGCTATGGATGGATATGAAAAATGTAATTAGATGATTGGTGATGAAAAGGTGATGAGCCAAATGCATAAATTATGAGGAAAAACATATAATAAAGAAAGATTCTAAATAAGTTACAAACGACACCTAATAACATATTAGTCATGTCTCTCATTGTGATCCAGTGTGTGTGCATGGAAATTAATTACCTCTTGAAGTGAATATTTGATAGGTAGCAAGTGAGTACAAACTAGCCAAGGTGTACGAATGATTTATTCATAAACTTGATTGGTGAATGGAGGGTGGAAGGAGAGTCATACATTGCTTTGAAGTCAGTCAGGCGTCCATAGCCCCAATAGAGATGTATTTAATTCTAGTCGTAGAATTTCTCTACTACCATCCAAGCGTCCATAGCATCGACAGAGATACTGGAAATACCCCAAGATAGATTTATATTTATTTTTATTTTATTTTTTAATTTTTTTATTGATTTTTTTGTATTATTTATTTTCTAAAACATATTCCAGGTCTCTCAATTGTTTTAATAAGTGGTTAAGAACCACTTATGGCTTGATGGAAGGATTTGGAAGTGATTATGATGACGACATTAGATAGTGTCAAAAAATACACCCAAAGGTTATCGCAACAAGTTTATTAAATGTCTGGTAGTGAGAGGATCTCTAAGAGGTCATTTGTTCTTTAATTTATGAACATGATGAATGACCAAGGTTAAACATATACCATAGATATATATGCCACACAATCAGTGTGAATAGGATAACCAAAATATCATCAAAAGGATGAAAATTGTGGGAGACTTGTAGAGTAATGGAAGGAAAGGAAAGGACATCCATGTGTAGGCAAAACCTGAATATAATGTCTAGTGTTTGTATCTTTGATTTTTTTCTAATGATTTTTTGATGGATTTTTTATTTTTATTTTATTTTTTGAATTTTGAAGGTTTTACGAAGGGAAAACTATGAAGGTAAAAAATGATGAAGATGAGTGATTGGAAATTTAGGACCAACAATGTCACTCCATGTGATAGGATCTGCCAACAATGTTTGGGATTTCTTTGATGAGGGAGACTAGGAGCTTTTACTTATCAAGAGTGATATTATCTCTAATTTCAATTATCGTAGTGAGATCATACTTAACAAGTGACTATGACTTATCATGAAATATGGGTTCTGTATGTGGGAGCTTGAGTTCCCTATCCATAGATTTTTACACTTTACACCATACCTGACATTGACATTGGTGTGTATTTTTGAATCATGTTTGCTAATTGGATTTGCTAGGATCTTTGGAGATCTTTGGATTGTTTATTTGGTCTTGATGAAGAATTTGTTGGTGCTTTATATAATCTAACACGTGCTTTTTTGGTCCCAAGAAGTGGGAGAAGAAATTGAATGTTTGGGATTGATAATAAGGGTGGTAGGGATGATGGTGCACTTGGAAAAAAATTCAATATAAGGATGATATGAAAAAAGAATAATAAATGGTCCAAGGATTGAAGGAAATGGGATACTAGGAGGTGGCCCAAGAATTGATGGTAACAGGCTAGGAGGTGGCCTGAGAATAGAAGATGATGGGGTACCTAGAGGTGTCCCATAGATAGAAGATGATGGGCTACCCAAAGGTGTCCCATAAATAGACAACGAAGGGATATGTGGATTTGTACCATAAATAAGATAGGAAGGGTTACCCAGAAGTGTCCCATAAATAGAAGATGACGGACTACCCAAAGGTTTCCCATAAATATAATATAAAGGACTACTCGAATGTGTCCCATAAATAGAATATGAAGGGATACTAGGATTTTTCCATAGTATGGAAGATGAAGGGCTACAAGGATGTGGCCCAAGTATAGAAGATAATGGACTACCAAGAGGTGACCCACATATAGAAGATGAAGGGCTACAACAAGGTGGCCCACATATAGAAGAATATGAATGGTTACCTAGAGGTGACCCAAGGAGATATTTTAATTGAATAATTGTGATATGTAAGGAATGATTGGATGATGAGAAGATAGGGTAAGAATAAATGATAGATCTCGTCATTTCACCATATAATGGGAAATGAGAAGAAGATGGAAGCATAAGAGGAGGTTATTGTTGGACAATATTATGATCTTCATGTGTTTTCTAACCAGAGTATTCAACCTTTTCCCCATAATACATAAATGCATTAAGGTTAAAAGAGAATATTTTCTTATGATCCTCTAGAGGAATGTCATTGTGTAACCCCATGAATTCTCCAATTTATTTTTCATTCTGAAATAAATTGATTGGTATGGGTTGTTGTTAGTCAATGATAGTATGTTGATTAGAAGAAAGGGGTCCAACAATTGTGGAAGATTGAGAATATATTTGATGATGGATATTATGGGAAGGTTTGACCATATTTATCCCACAAATGGATTTGATAGTTCTTTGAAAATATATTTTAGCGCATCGTTTCTTGTGACTTGTTCAATACAGGTGCAAACATTGATCTTTAGAAGATTGATAAGGATATGGTAAGATATGGTTGAAAGAGCTCGAGGGTCAAAGAGAGATTGGATTTTGATTTGTAAAAGAAGATGACTCAAGAGATGAAGTAGATTTGGATTTGAATGTTTTGAGAGTAGAATTAAATGTGGATTTGGAATATGTTGGTATTGGTTTTCCTAGAAGACAAAATATTGCAAGTAGACAAAGAGGATCATGTAGCTAGTCAATGGACTGTGACATAGGGGTTGATTTGGATAATAGATTAGAGTAATTTTGAGTCACATGAATATTCAAAGGAGGAAGACATTGTTGATGTGACTGATAGAAGGGGTCTTGTGGAGAAAGGGAGGACCACGACTCAGGAATCGAATTAGATGAATGTTTAGAAGAATTTGTGGTGAAAAAAATCCCTAGAGGGAAAAAATATTGTGTAGGAAACTGATTAAATTCCTTAGAATGAATTTAATTAAAGGAGGATCGAGAGACTGAGGGGAATCAGAAGAATAATATGGATTAGAATAGCCATAAGAATATGATTGATGAGAAGGATTAGAAGGATACAACTGATTAGGATAATTTGAATAACAGAGTGACCTAGAAGTATCATAATCATATTATGGACTAGAAGAATTTGAATCATATCATAGACTAGAAGATTTCGGGGAAGTAGATAACATAATGGGTTTCCTTGTGTGAAGAACCAATCAAGGTTTAAACATGACGAGAATATTTTGATCTAAATGTCAAAACTTAGGTTGTGGAGAAGTGGAAGATAGCATAGGTTCCCTATTGTCGAAAGTATGAGGAACAATCTGATATCCATTCACGGTTGGCATTGTTGGGACTAGATACTTAGACATAGATTTTATGATTGAACTAATTCAAATAGGAAGAAGTTCCATGTCAATTTGGGAAGCATAAGGATGTCCAACTAGACATTTTATAAATATGGGGATGTTTGTGTGATTTTTTGAAGGGGATCTAATGAAAATAGACATCGTGATGACACGATTTTGGCAATCCATCAAGGTTTGGAAAACAAGTTACAAGTGTGAATAGTCAAAATGGTTGATTAAAAATGCAACAACATGATTTCAACACTTAAATCACGTTTTGAGTATACAATATTTAAATAAAATGGAGGTTGATCTAATTTTGACATTATAGCAATGCAAAATTTCCACACTTATATCACGTTTAATAAAAACAAGTTGTAAGTATAAAAAATGGTTGATACAACATGAGCACCATAACAATAAAATTTCAATACTTAAATCAAGTTTAAGACAAAAAATATGTAAGTATTAAAAAGATATTTTCATAAGGTGAGTAGCGTAAAAGTGTTCTTTCAACACTCAAAAAACAAGTTGTAAGTATAAAAAATGGTTGATATAACGTGAGCACCGTAACAATAAAATTTCAATACTTAAATCAACTTTAAGACAGAAAATATGTAAGTATTAAAAAGATATTTTCATAAGGTGAGTAGCGTAAAAATGTTCTTTCAACACTCAAATCAATTTTTAAGAAAAAAAGCTTTAAGTATAAAAATGGGTTGATATAATGCGAGAAACGTAACAATACATTTTCAATACTTAAATCATTTTATAATAAAAAAAGATATAAGTATCAAAAATGGATTAATACAATACGGGCAGTATAACGACTAAAATATAAGAATAGGTGAGATCTTTCCTAGAAGTGAACGTATCAATATTGATTTCAAGACAACCACCAAAATGTGAATAGCATACTAACACACTTTCAACACTTCAATTTTGCTTTTGAGGAAAAATAGATTTAAGTGGCTTCAAAAGAGGTCGATACAATTTTGTCACTAATTCATATTGCTTTATTTTGAACAATAATGCCAAAATGTAACAAGGGAATTTATGATTGGGGATGAAAAGTATGCAGTGCAACTTTGGTAGAGTTTCACCTTGTTCGAAAAATAAGGTAGAAATTAGGACAATTTTTTTCTATGTACAATTCGTGATGAAAGAAATGAGACGCAACTTCGATGTACTTTCACCTTTCTTGAAAAACAAGGTTTTAACTCTGAGGAAGTCTTGATTGTTAATGCCTCTTTAAAATTCATGAATTTGGATATAGTAAAGTTAGCCCTAATGTCAAATGACTCCTTAGGCTTTTGTTCTTAGCACTCGCTAATATCTTGTCTAAGAGAGGTACATTTTTTTAAAAAAAATTCTAAACAAAGAACCACTACTCCACAATAAAATTAATGGACAAGGCACCATACGGAAAATTTTAAGCACTCCTCATGGGTTTTTTCTAGTCAAGTAGGTGATGGGGCACTTCTCATTTTGTCAACCAGTTCCTTTAATGTGTTAACTACTTTGGGGTTTCTATGGTAATCCTCACAATGAGTTTTATGGCTTAAGCCAAAGAACTTCCCACAGTTTAAAGTGCACATGGTTTAACTCTTATCTGAATGTACAAATATAGTGTGAATAAATAATTCATTTTTATGCTGTTTAAAATGTGATTTTGAATGCCTTTGGCAACCTGCACACAATGTATTAGTAATTGTTTTGATTTTGACTTTGACAAGCAAAAGGTCTTATACTCAAAATATTAGCAATTTTCCATGCAAACCACAATGCTTAGAAAGAGGATCACAGTCATTTTTTACTCTCAAGATTGCTCGAAAAGTGTAAGAGAAGAGCATATGTGACTTTTGATCCAACTTAAGAAAATGAGAAAACTTTAATAAAAAACAATTAAGTACTTTGAAAATCTGATTTTTAAATAACTCAAATGATTAATTTTTCCATGTAACTCAAAATGTTAGAATGCGAATCACGTTCATTTTTTATTCTCAAGATCACTCGAAAGAACAAGGGAAGAGCATACATGAATTTTAATCCAACTTAAGTAAATGGAAAACAAGTGTAATCAAAGTATTTAAGTGTTAAAAAATGATTTTTAAATAACAACTCAAATGATTATTTTTTCCATACAAACTATCAAAATATCAAGTGTTAGCCATATTTCCAAATGACAATCAAAATGTTAAAAAATCATCCAAAATCAGTGTCATTTCTGATTCTCAAGATCACTCGAAAGTGTAAGAGAAGAGTATATGTAATTTTGATGAATTTATAGCGAATAGGAGATTTCCAACAAATATTTAAAATATTAACACCATTTCTTAAAAAATTACAGCCATAATGTTAGAAAAATATCCATAATCATAGCCATTTCTGATTCTCAAGGTCCCTCGAAAGTGCAAGATAAGAGCATACATGGTATTGATCAATTTAAAATGAATCTAACATACAAAGAAAATGACCAGTTATATAAGAAAGGAAACCCTAAATTTTCTGTAAAGTTAAATCCCAAATTTATGTGTTCATTACGTAGTTCACCTCAGGACCTTTTTGTCACAAAAAATGGAGTCATTTTGATTTTGGGAGAAAAATTTATGGCCTCTGGAAGATAGGTTACGCATTTTCTCTTAGAGTCACAGGAACACACTTAACTTGTACTAAAAATGTCAATAAAAAATGTCCCACAAATCTTTTTTTTTTTCCCACCAAGATTCAATTTTGATAGTAACCCACCTCCATGATATGTTTAAAGAAGACTCAAAACTATTAAACACTAATATACATGCTCAAAAACTTAATAGTTTCAACAAATTAAAATAACTAGCATGTAAAATGATGAAAAAATGAAGGTTTTAAAATGAAAACATAAAGAAAGCTTGAATTTTTCCCATCAAGATCTAATATTTATAGCAACCAACCTCCTTTTTATGTGCAATAAGACTCAAAACTATCAAACACTAACATATATGCTCAAAAAATAAGAAATTCTAACAAATTGAAAGAAATAACGTGTAAAAATGGTGAAAAATGAAGCTCTTAAAATGAAAACATGAAGAAAGCTTGAAGTATTCTCATCAAAATAAAATTTTAATAGCACTTCACCTTATTTATACTTACAATGAAGACTCAACACATGAAAACTCAAAAAAACATGCTTACAAACACAAGTTATGTCTATATATTCAAAATTTTGGGTTAGCATACAAATGAAAAAAATGAAACTTAACAAAAAAAATAATGTGCATGAGACAAAGGAGGGTCCCACCAGGTGTGTCATATGTATGCATGTGATTAAATTAATATAATATAATTAAAGGAAACTAACACCAAATAGATTCCTAAGTTATTTAATCAAAACAATAAACATCATGGCAAAGCTAGAAAGGAAAATCTTAACTGATGTGCATCAAACATTAAAAAATTAACTTCAAAACCATCCTTTGATATTTATATGTGATTTATAATTTTAGATACCTTCTTTAGTGAGCCGAATGTAGCTATGTGCGATCAAAGGTATTCCTCTCAAGGAAGAGGAAGAGATCTCACCAATTATGGCTTAATTGCCATTTTTGGTTTTTCTCTTACTACTCTTAGCCAAGTAGGGAAGGGGAATGGTTATTTGATCAATAAGCCTTCCAAATAACATGAAAATTATCTTATCATATGTATATGTCTTACAAGGTCATGGTGTATAATTGGAAGCAACGCACTAGGTTCTTTGTATAGCTTTCCAGTTTGGGAGAAGCTAACAACCTGGTGAATGTGGGATAAAGTTAAAGTAGAATTAGAAAGGGATAAACATGATTAGAAGAGATTAATTAGATATTAACAACTCATGGGATTTGGTGGTGATTTAATTAATTAACTAGGATTAATTAATAGGCCAAATTAAGCTTATAAAATCCATTTGGAGATGATTTAAAGGGAAATAAGGGGGATTTAACCAATACATGGTTTATTGATTAAATAGAAGATTTTAATGTTTAATTAATTAATTAATTAAAAGAGGATTATAACCAAAAAAGTTTCATTAATTAGCATCCAGGATGGGGGAAGGCTAGTTAATTAACCGAGATGAAGGGGAATGTTAGCTAATTGGTGTAAAAAATACTAATTATAACGAAATGATGGGAAAGAGGATAATTAGTGCAATTTTAGTATTAAAATTGCATAGTCATATTTAGGTGTCTACACAAGGGATCTTTGTCAATTCCCAATCATCGTCGATTGGATCCCCAACTTCCTTTACCTTTCATTAGCTCTTTACATGTATTGAAATATCCGTTCTCTACATCCATTCTATCTCCAGAGTACCTCTACTTCATCTTACCATTGTCAACCTCTTTCTTGCATGAAATGTAGTATATTTTATCATCCTTTGTTAAAATAGATCATTTATTCCCCGATTACCTCTAATTCCCAATCATCATTGATCCATGTCATTTCCCCTTATAGTGATACATTATCATCTAATTTTTCTGACAAATAGCTTTACAATCATGTCTCGACTTTAGGTGATTGTTCCATAACATGTATAACCCATTTCAAGTATATATGACCTCCTAATTATACAACATTTTGTGTGGGATATGTTCTACATTATCCATCAACTCACCATGTGCATCATCACTCTCACACCTGAAATCGAAGACATTAAGGAGAAACTTAAGATCATACAACAAGAATGGGAAGCTGCGGAGCAATTATGGTTTAATTATTTCGAAGAGCTTGAACTAGTTGCATCCCTAGCTTGGGCCTTGTACTATGCGGAGTAGGATTTCTTTATTCCTCTCAAATTGTTGAGTCAATTATTGGTGACCTCTAAAATGTTATTTCAAGTAAGGGAGCCTCATAAGGGTTGAATGAAGTGCATAAAATACATGTGGATAACCCTTGCCAACTAATTCTATCCCTTTGTTTTCTGGATGACAGTGGATTTGTCCATGTAGCGGATGTCATTTAAAAATTAAAGATACTATCTTATTCAATTATATTTTGTAATTCGTCTTTCGATTAATGGCATTTTCACATCCAGGTGGATCCACACAACTGACATTGCATTTTTTAGGTTCTAGAGTATTTTCTCCTACTTTAAAAGAGTTTTTATCATTTGAGTATAATAGTAACAAACTGAAATTCACCATGCAATTTTTCTTTATAAACAAAAGAGCAGTCTCAATCCAGAATATTAAATCCAAAATGACCAAAATGTCACTTAGCAAACACTGGTACTAAGTGAAAATTTCAATACCTTGAAATTATATCCCATGGTTTATAAAAAAAACTGCAGACCATATACTCTTAAAAAAAAACCTCCTCAACGATTTATAATGAACTAGAAATTTCCAGCGTTCAATCAACAATCTTAATCATCCAAAAACATAGTTACTTTATAGCTAAGTCTAGCAAATAAATGCAAATTCTATTTGCACTAGTCTAATATTTGTAATTTGTGCAAGGTTTATATTTGCGCCATCCTGTCTCTCTAATGTTTTACTGGCTGCAAATGCACGACATTCATGGTATAATTGTAATTGTGCATAGCTCCTAGTGCACATGAATTTGTAAACTAAGTACAATTCTACAAGTGCATTAATGTTTGTAAAGTTTAGGTTGCTTTGTGTTTGAGGCATGTCCACAAGGAATCTGAGCAAGATCTGTGGCAAATTTTGTTTCAATAACAACCTTCAGATTTAAAGCATGTATTTCAGTAACACAGTAGATGTTTCCAATAGAAAATTTGTGAATAGAGAATCACCTTTTTGTTTTGGCATCACTAGAAGCACTTTTAGAGGCTAGTAGTACTAGCTTTTTTCATTTCAATGATGTGCATCTAACATTAAATGAGGTTTGGAGATTATGATAGCGTACAAAGATTCACTTGAGAATTTAGTGCACAGTCTTTTTGGACTATGGTGTAATGTCTTGCATAAATTTCAAGAATTTCAAAATCCAACATTGTTCCAAAAGCCCAACGTGATTTCACTTAACTTCTAGGTAACCATTACACAATTCAATGCATCCAATGTGTTTTCATTTGGGTCCTAAAATGCATAGAGGATTGGGACGCATCCAATGTAATATGGATTTTATTTCGAGGTGATATTGTAAGGTGGATCTTAGATCTATATAAGCATGCCACTATGCTTGTGTCAGGGACAATTTCCACACAATGAAAGATCTATAGTTTGAACTTGTCGGTTCAGATGTGGGAGCTATACATGCAATCATTGTTGGCTACCCAACTAGCATCTAAGAGTCTATTGGATGAATCTAAATTTCTGAGATCGTTAGGTTGTTAATTGTGTCTCGCATTTTCCTAATAATTCGCATATAATCATATAGCTAACTAGAGTACATAAAGACTACCATTTGTAATGTGCATGGGTTGAGTCCAAAGGATTATATGGAATTGTGTGACTTAGGATTACAAAAGTAATGAAGTTTTGTGGATGCAATTTGATTTTATTTAGAGAATATGAATATGTACATTAAAGATACGTAGACAATTGGGGAAGAGTTCAGTGCAATTAAGCAGCAAAGATTTAGTGGAATATCAAGTTATAAAACATGGTCTTATTGCAAAAAGATTTAAAGGGACATATAACAACTAAAGTTGTATAAGATCTAGACCCTACTGAGTGTTTAATTAATTCACAAAGATACGCATATTATTTTGAATTATCCAAGGAGTAGACATTCCACCTATCTTCAATGTGGCAAATTTGTATCAGTATCAAGAAACACAATATGAGATAGTAAAAGTAGAAGATTCAATTCAATATTGATTGGAAAGTGATTTTATAATTTAATCAACTCTGAACTCTTCAAGGCACCAATGGATCTATTTCCATTCCTTATTAGATGGTGAACACAAAAATACTTAAGAGATATGAAAAGGCACATAGCACACACAAAGAGTGTGGTTTCATATCTTAAAATGCTGAAAGAGGTTACAATCAGAGTTGGGGAAGTTCATAGCTGAACATTAGACATAGTTAATCACTAATAGTTAATTAAACGTTAACCTTAATGTACTTTTATAGTTGGGACACCATAAAAAGAAATGGTTTGGACTATGTTTAACAAAATCCCAACCACCATAGTTTTCAAAGCAATCATTGAAGCAGCAGGAGATGATCCTCCAAATGATTTTTCCATGACAATCCACGAAAACCAATATTACCTCCTTGTGGTCCAGACTCTACCACCTTGATGCGCCAAAATTAGCAGGAACTTGACAAGGTCATAACTTGAGCGCCAGGTGTCCGTTTGAGTCCGTTTGTTTTTTGAAACCACATGTTTCGATGAGACGAATGCACCGGCAACCAGCCCTACGCGTTGGAGCAAGTTTCGGAACATTTTCGGGCCTTAAATCCGCCATCTTGAGGCCGAAAATTAGGATTTAAGTTGTAGTTCGGTTTTTCCTTTTTTTGGGCATTAGTTAATTTTAGTCTATTAGTTGCATTATGAGTTAAATAGTTGGCAATTCCTCTAATTTAGGAATGTAGAAGATGCATGGCAATTTTTGTGCCCGTCCGAATAAGCATGTGAACTTACTAAGAATACCAGGTTCTAGTAAAGTGCTAAAAATAGTAATTTCCACCACCTAGAGTAGATTTAGTCAAAGTTAGAGTTTGCTTGGTAACTCGAGTTGGGAGTTGTTTTCCTATTTAAGAAACATTGTAATTCATTATTCAATAACAAAGAAGGAGATCTATTTTCTTTTGGAGTCATATTATTTGCAATATATCAAGTTTGTTTAGAAATTGGCTACATTATCTGGTATCAGAGTTGGTTCGAGTCTTTAAAAAAAAATGGCACGAAGAGGAAGAGGAAGAGGAGGTGGTATTGCCCAGATGAATAGAAATATGGAAGATCTGCAGAGGCAAGTTGTTGCGCTTGCTGCAATGATAACGCAGAGAGGAAATGAAGGTGGAGATGACACAGATGAAGAAGAAGTTTGTGAAGAGGAGGAAATGCAAGCACCACCATTAGCTTTTGAAGAAAGGATGCTTGAGCATTAAAAGGAAAGAATGATGGGATAAGAGTTGATGTTTCAGAGTATGGTGGTAGTCTAAAACCAGAGGAGTTGATAGACTGGTTGACTAGCATGGAGAAATTTTTTTAGTGGAAGGCCATGTCAGAAGAAAAGAAGGTAAAATTTGCATGCACGAAATTGAAAGGTCATGCTATGTTATTGTGGGATCACCTACAGAAAGAGCGGTCAAGAAAAGGGAAAGAAAGAATTAGGACAAGTAAGATAGAGAAGAAGCTGAAAGATAAATTTCTCCCTGTGGATTATGCACAAACCCTTTACAAAAGGTTTCAGAATCTAAGACAGAACTTACAAATAGTGCAAGAATACACAAATGAGTTCTACAAGTTGTCCATTCGTGTAGAGCATGAAGAAACTGAGGAACAAATGGCTGCAAGGTATGTAAATGGATTAAAATTTTCTATTCAAGATGAGATAAGTATGCATATGATTAAGAGCATGGAGGATGCCTATCAATTAGCCTTAAAGGCCGAGGAAAACAAAATCGTCAAAGCTTTAGGAGATCACCTGGGATGAATAGGGGGGCCTCATCTTCCTTTCGGGGACGAGCTGGTTTCAGCCAAGGTAGGGGAGAATCATCTCGTTGATTGGAAAAGCAAGAGGATACGAGACAAGATTTCCAGAATCAACAAAGAGGCAAAGGATTTTCTACGGGCAAAGGATATGTTGGCGATAGAGGATGGGAGGCTCCACGAAGACCATTTGTTTGTTACAGATGTGGTGAAGAGGGGCATCGGGCTTTTGAATGCCCACATTCTTATACACATGACAAGAGGCAAGGAGATGCTCCAAGAGTAAATCTTGTTGAACCTGAACAAGTAGAAGATGAACAGGACCTAGAAATTCCACCAGATGTTGGAGAAAATCTGATGATCAAGAGGACAATGATTTCTCCAAGAAAGGATATCATGGGGGATGCATGGTTGCATACAAATATTTTCAGAACAAGATGCACTTCAGGAGGAAAGGTATGTAATGTTATTAGTGATGGTGGTAGTTGTGAGAACATGGTTTCAAATGAGATGGGTGAGAAATTAGGTCTGCATTGTCAGAAGAATCCTAACCCTTATCGTATTGCATGGTTTAAGAAGGGTAATGAAGTTACTGTTATCCAAAATTCCCCCCCCCCCCAAGGTAATTTTGATAGCATGCATCAGATTATTCAATCCCGAGAAAGTATGTTGATTCAAGGAAAAAATCATGTTTCTGGGGCCCCCTCGGCTTCTTTCTAACTCTCCTGTCCAAGAAGAAAATCCAACGAGTTAGAAAAGGTAAAAAAAATTGCAAGAAACCAAGCTTGGGGCCGAAAAATGAAGAAAATTGGCTAAGTCCTAGTCCAGGCGGTCTTCGGGACAGTTGGGACGCCGGGACGCGAAAAGCCAAAAAGTGCCGAGACTGAATGGAATCTCACCACATGTCTTCACCGCAAAGAGGGACAAGGAATCCCGAATCGGCCAAAGCAAGAGACTTTCATCCGCGAGAGTTTGGGACATCCGGGCCAAAAGTACGCGGAGGACGTGAAAAGCCGAAAGAGCCAAGAGCGAATGGAATCTCGCCACGTGTCTTCACCGTAAAGAGGGACAAGGAAGCCCGAATCGGCCGAAGCAGGAGATTTTCATTTGGGACAGCCGGGCCAAAGGTACGCGAGGGATGCGTTGGACGCGAAAAGCCGAAAGAGCCACCAACAAATCAAATCTCACCACGTGTCTTCACCTCATCGGCCCGGCGGGAAAATTTTGAAAAAATTTCCAAAAGTAAAAACAAAAGGGAAATGGTCAGGAAAGGCCCACGTCCAATGAAATCATTCCATGTGGCACTTGAGTGGCAGAGTGCGGGGGAGAAATGGGAAAATTTTCCCAAAGTGAAAAATACCAAATTTTCAAAGGACAAACTGTGCCCCTCAGGCCCAAGCCAATAAAATAGTGCCACGTGTCCAAGTGGAAAGAAATCAAGGAAGGACCCGAAAGGAATTTTCAAAGGATGAGCCCACAGATGAATCAGAGCCCAGCATGTGTCATCCAAGTGGCAGAGCGTGAAAAAGATTCAAATATTTTCCCGCCGATCTTTTTTGGCCTATTTTTGCCCTAAATCTTCAGATCGCCATAACTTTCGATCCAGAGCTCAGATTTTCGCGTTCTTTATATCAATGGAAAGCTGGTAAAATTCTCTATATGATTCTGAGATCAATCTTGAATTTTGGTTCAGTTTGGAGAGATAAAATCAGGAAACATCTCTGGTGCGTGGTAATGGCCAGAACTGGCGTTTCAACAACCAGCTTTAATGTAAAATACAGTTCGCCGCTTTTGCCAGGGTTCTCACCCACCACCATAACGAGATAAATTAAAGGAAACCTAGAGGTGGTTGGGGTAGATTTAGATTTCCTCTCTCTTCCCTCTCTCATTCTTCCTATAAATTGTAAGGAGGGGCTTCTTTCTAAGGGTGGTTCATCTTTTCAGCTCTGCCCTCCCTTCTTTTCTTCTCCAAGGTTGAAAATGGAGTTCGAACCTCCTCCCCCGCTCTATAATGGAATTTTTTCCTTTTACCATTAAAATGATGTTCTGTGCAAACTTCTGAAGCAACAAAAAACGTGTTTTGTGATGCATCTGTCCATCCTTGCTCATTTTTCGCTTGTTTTCTTCTTGCCTCTCTTCATTGTAGGTATTTTTGCACGTTTGAATGTTCATTGCAGGTTTAGAGCTGTGTTCATGGAGTTTTGGGACATTTTCTGTGTGAAATCTATCCTTGGGCCTGTGATGCATCCATCCATCCTTCCCATTTCTCACCTCTCCTTGTTCCATGGCAGTTTTGATAGATGTTCAACATTTTCCTTCTCTGGTGTATCACCGTTTTAGTGTAGGCTCTATTTTTCCCTTTTCTCTCTCTCTCTCTCTATCTCCTTGGCATGGTTAGATTAGGATTAGATTAGCTTTCCTGCACTGGAATAGCTTGTGGAAGGTAGTTTAGGAATAGGAACTAGCCTTCTCTGGAGATTCCTTTCTCATTTTGCAAGTCCCACACTTGGAGAAAGGATTCAATGTTATGCAATCACACTGGATGCTAGTATGATCAACCTAGAAATCTGATCAACATCCAGGGGTGTTGTGATTTGGTGATAACATTTTTGGCACGCCTGGTGGGACCTTAGAGGTCTTCCACTTCATCTTTTGCAGGTTGGTGTGTTCCTGTGAAGATTTCAACCTTTGGAGACACTTGCAAACACATCTGGTGACTCCATCTGATCAGCAACCCATTTATGAAGTTGCAGACCTGTTTTTCATCCATCCTTCTTTCTATCCCTTTCATTCTTTTCCATTCCATGAAGTTGTGCAATCATGACTTCATTTCCATCATGGAATTCACATTTTCAACAACATCAGCAATGTTTCCCACCTCCAACATGTTTTTTAAATCCTCCAAATCAGCATTTCAAACAAATTCAAAATCAGCATGCATACCCATATGAGCAGCAATGCCAAAATCAGTTTGGCTATGGAGCTTTCCAAGAGCAAGAGTATGCATATAATGAAGACAATCAAATGCAAGATGCTGGTCTATTGGAAAAAATCCAAAAGATGGAGGTAAAGATGGTGCAGTCCAGAGCAATAGCTCAAATGAGAGCTTTCAAAATTGGTTGCAGGACTCCTTGTCCATTGGGAGGCCCTTTTCCAAGACACTTCAGCCCTCAGGAGAAGCTGGACTTCATGATGAAGATGCTGTCCCAACTTGCACAATGGACAGTAGAAATAAAGGCCTATGCACTTGTTGTTAAACAACCTTGTCAATGGATAAGTTCTACACCATCATCTGGTTTTTCTCTTCCCATTACTCAAGCAACATCATCTCATTTGCAATTGCAAATTCTAAACTCCCCATCTGCTGTCCCAAATGTTGATCCCATGTCTCCACCTCTTAGTCTTCCACCACACCTCAATTCTTCTTTCCTTTTTCCTTCCAAACAGTCATCCCCTCCACAAGAGCTTAAATAAATATGCTCTCCCTCAAAGAAACAAGAGGTTTCATCTCCTCTACCACCACCAAAAATTGCCAAATCAATTGAGTTACAACCCATCCCTCCTCTTGCAATCCCAATTCCATGTGGGGAAGAAGAAATTGCAAAAATCGGCCATGAAGGACAGCAAGAAGAGGAGCCCAACAGAAAAGAAATGATAGACAACTTGAGGGTTTGGGCTGCCAAATTTGGGATGACAAAGATCCCCTTGATGGTTAAACCTACAGAAGAGGCTAAGGTTGAACAAATGGTGGTTAAGGCTGATTTTGTGGCAGCAGAAGAAGAGAAAAAAGAAGAAGTAGATCAGGAGTCAGTTTGCTCAGAAAGTAGTGTCCATGTTGGCACTCTATTTGAAGGGAATGTTGATTCAATTCAAGTTGCACAATCAGCCATAAAGGAAGAAAGCTCAGAAGAAGATCTTGTAGTCCCAACTTGTCCTCTAGAGCAGCAGATTAAAGAGTTTGACTTGAAAAACTTCGTGCTAGAGGAAGATTTCTATCAAGAGCAAGATTGTCGTCAAGTAGTAGAGGAGGAAGAAGCTGCTCCAGATCCAAAAGAAGAGGAGCAAATTCTATTTGTGGAGGAGAAAATTGCAGATCCAAGGGCTTTGAACACAAAGCAGGCTACAGGAGAACCTTCAGTTCTTCTTTCTACTTCACCTCTCTCAAGTTCTAGTACTGAAGAGGAGTTTGATCTCTCAAACTCAATGTTGGAGGGTGAAAGAAACCATGGTGGTCAAGTTACAGATCAAGAAGACACCATGGAGGAAGTGGAGCATTTGCAGCAGGACAGCCATGAGGCAGTTTATCTGTCAGATTTGGAGGACTGTTTTGATGAAGAAGAGCCGGTTAAGTTTCCACCATTCTCTCTTTCATCATCCACATTCCAAACACTTGAGTCTGATGTCATGAAGGAGAGCATTCATTTGTAACAGCCTACATCTTATAGCAGCTCTTTGGAATCAAGATTGGAAGATTTAAATCTTTCATGTTCTTCATTGGAGGAAGAGAAAGGACAGAGGAATTTCACCATTTCTTCCACACCATCCATTCAAGAAGGTCTACAAGAGAATTCCATTCTTGGAGTTGAAAATCAGGGCAATAGGCATATCAAACAGATCATACCTTGCCCAATTAGGTATTTGGCTTCATTGGAGCCAAAGGAGAAGTCACAACCAGTCATGCTTGCTTCTGAGCATGAGGGTGAGCTACAAAGTACCAAGGATCAGCTATCATACCTCTTTAATCCAAATGCAGAGTAACTAAAAGAGGTATTGAATTTGCCTTCAGCTGATACCTTGATGATCTGGGTGGAAGACCAGCTTCTTGTTGATTTTCCACTCATCCTAACAGTCATGATCAGCTCCAAATCAATTGCATGGTTGCCAATTTTGAAGAAAGGAAGCTATTTTGCACAACCAGTTACAGGGTTTGTTTAGCTTGCCTTTGCTTCCAGTTAGAATAAAGTAGGTAGGTTTGCTTTCAGTAGAAGAAGTGCTTGTGCTCACTCTGCATGTTCCATTTGGAGCATGTATGATTTTCAGTTCTGTACATAGTTTTTGTGGTGCTGGTTTTGCTCTTGCACAGTCCATTTTAGTGGCATTTTGGTGAGAATGACTCCATTTCAGTGGGTTTCCAAGTGGCTCAGAGAGGAGGTTTTAAAATTTTAGATCAGTTTACAGGCTATAACTCATGACTCCATGCCCAATGGATTGCTTCAGGCTACTGATCATTCATCTAGCAGGCAGATAACCCCGCTGAGTCACCAAAATTGTTATCCAAAATTCCTCCCCAAGGTAATTTTGATAACATGCATCAGATTATTCAATCCTGAGAAAGTATGTTGATTCAAGGCAAAAATCATGTTTCTGGGGTCCCCTCGGCTTCTTTCTAACTCTCCTGTCCAAGAAGAAAATCCAACGAGTTAGAAAAGGTAAAAAAATTGCAAGAAACCAAGCTTGGGGCCGAAAAATGAAGAAAATTGGCTAAGTCCTAGTCCAGGCGGTCTTCGGGATAGTTGGGACGTCGAGACGCGCGGGACGCGAAAAGCCAAAAGAGCCGAGAGTGAATGGAATCTTGCCATGTGTTTTCACCACAAAGAGGGACAAGGAAGCCCGAATCGGACGAAGCAGGAGACTTTCATCTGCGAGATTTTGGGACATCCGGGCCAAAAGTACGTGGAGGACACGAAAAGCCGAAAGAGCCGAGAGCGAATGGAATCTCGCAACATGTCTTCACCACAAAGAGGGACAAGGAAGCCTAAATCAGCCGAAGCAGGAGATTTTCATTTGGGATAGCCAGGCCAAAGGTACGCGAGGGACGTGCGGGACGCGAAAAGCCGAAAGAGCCGCCAACGAATCAAATCTCGCCACGTGTCTTCACCTCATCGGCCCGGCGGGAAAATTTTGAAAAAATTTCCAAAAGCAAAAACAAAAGGGAAATGGTCAGGAAAGGCCCGCATCCAATGAAATCATGCCATGTGGCACTTGAGTGGTGGAGCGCGGGGGAGAAATGGGAAAATTTTCCCAAAGTGAAAAATACCAAATTTTCAAAGGACAAAGTGCACCCCTCAGGCCCGAGCCAATAAAATAGTGACATGTGTCCAAGTGGCAAGAAATCAAGGAAGGGCCCAAAAGGAATTTTCAAAGGATGAGCCTGCGGATGAATCAGAGCCCGACATGTGTCATCTAAGTGGCAGAGCGTGAAAAAGATTCAAATATTTTCCCGCTGATCCGTTTTGGCCTGTTTTTTCCCTAAATCTTCAGATCGCCATAACTTTCGATCCAGAGCTCAGATTTTTACGTTCTTTATATCAATGGAAAGCTGGTGAAATTCTCTACATGATTTCGAGATCAATCTTGCATTTTGGTTCAGTTTGGAGAGATAAAATCAGGAAACATCTCTGGCGTGTGGTAATGGCCAGAACTGACATTTCAACAACCAGCTTTAATGTAAAATACAGTTCGCCGCTTTTGCCAGGGTTCTCACCCACCGCCATAATGAGATAAATTAAAGGCAACCTAGAGGTGGTTGGGGTAGATTCGGATTTCCTCTCTCTTCCCTCTCTCATTCTTCCTATAAATTGTAAGGAGGGGCTTCTTTCTAAGGGTGGTTCATCTTTTCAGCTCTGCCCTCCCTTCTTTTCTTCTCCAGGGTTGAAAATGGAGTTCGAACCTCCTCCCCCACTTTGTAATAGAATTTTTTCCTTTTACCATTAAAATGATGTTCTGTGCAAACTTCTGAAGCAACAAAAAACGTGTTTCGTGATGCATCTGTCCATCCTTGCTCATTTTTCGCTTGTTTTCTTCTTGCCTCTCTTCATTGTAGGTATTTGTGCATGTTTGAATGTTCATTGCAGGTTTAGAGCTGTGTTCATGGAGTTTTGGGACATTTTCTGTGTGAAATCTATCCTTGGACCTGTGATGCATCTGTCCATCCTTCCCATTGCTCACCTCTCCTTGTTCCATGGCAGTTTTGATAGATGTTCAACATTTTCCTTCTCTGGTGTATCACCGTTTTAGTGTAGGCTCTGTTTTTCCCTTTTCTATCTCTCTCTATCTCCTTGGCATGGTTAGATTAGGATTAGATTAGCTTGCCTGTACTGGAATAGCTTGTGGAAGGTAGTTTAGGAATAGGAACCAGCCTTCTCTGGAGATTCCTTTCTCATTTTGCAAGTCCCACACTTGGAGAAAGGATTCAATGTTATGCAATCACACTGGATGCTAGTATGATCAACCTAGAAATCTAATCAACATCCAGGGGTGTTGTGATTTGGTGATAACAGTTACTATTGATAAGAGATGTTTAATAAGTTATTCTATTAGGAACAGTTACAAAGATGAGTTTGGTGTGATGTTATTCCTATGAATGCATGTCATATGCTGCTAGGAAGACCATGGCAATTTGATAGAAAAGTTATTCATGATGGGGGAAAGAATACTTATAATTTCTGGAAGGATGGAACAAAAATAGTTTTGCTACCTCTTAAAGAAGGGGGGAAGGCTGAAAATATGCTTTCTGCAAAGGAATTTGTGAAGGAGGAAAAGGTAAACCGGTTTTTGTTATGCACTAGTTGCAAATAAGGATGAACTTGTAAGTGCTCAAATACCAATAAAAACATTAATAGAAGAATTTTGGGATGTTATTCCTGATGAGCTACCAGATGGATTACCACCCAAAAGAGATATTCAACACCACATTGATTTGATTCCAGGGTCTTCACTCCCAAATCAAGCGGCTTATAGGATGAGCCCGACATTGCATACAGAGTTGAATAGGCAAGTGGCAGAGCTCATGCGAAAGGGGGTCGTAAGGGAGAGCATGATTCCGTGTGCAACACCATCTTTATTAACACCAAAGAAGGATGGAACATGGAGAATGTGCACGGATAGCAGAGCGATCAATAAAATTACAATCAAGTATCGGTTCCCAATACCTCGCCTTGATGATATGATGGATGTGCTTGTTGGATCTAAGATATTTCACCAAGATTGATCTTCGAAGTGGTTATCATCAGATTCAGATCAGAGAAGGAGATGAGTGGAAAACAACATTCAAGATGGGAAATGGATTATATGAGTGGTTGGTGATGCCATTCGGGTTATCAAATGCACCTAGTACTTTTATGAGATTGATGAACACCGTGCTACGGGAGTATAATGGTAAGTTTGTTGTGGTTTATTTTGATGATATCTTGATCTTTAGTAAAACTAAAGAAGAACATTTGAGGCATCTAAGGTTGGTATTTGAAGTGTTAAGGAAAGAGAAACTCTATGCAAATATGAAGAAGTGCACATTCATGCAAGAGAGTTTTGTATTCTTGGGCTTTATTATTTCAGCAGATGGGGTACAGATGGACTCAGAAAAGATAAAGGCAATTATTGAATGGCCTACTCCACAGAGTATAACAGAGGTAAGGAGCTTTCATGGTCTAACAACATTTTACAGAAAATTTATTAAAAAATTTCAGCAGTATTGTAGCTCCTATAACAGATTGCACAAAAGGAAGGGAGTTTTTGTGGACAAAGGCAGCTGAGGATAGTTTTCAAGTTCTTGAAGAAGAAGGTGACAGAGGCACCCATTTTGGCACTACCAGATTTTGATAAAGTGTTTGAGGTTGATTGTGACGCCTCACATGTGGGTATTGGGGCTATTCTAAGTCAAGGAGGAAAGCCAGTAGCTTTCTTTAGTGAGAAACTGAATGAGGTAAGAAAGAACTACTCTACTTATGATGTGGAATTTTATGCAATTGTACAAGCATTAAGGCATTGAAGGCATTACTTAGTGCCTAAGGAGTTTGTGTTATTTACAGACCACATAGCCCTGAAGTATGTGAATACCCAAAAGAAGTTGAATAGTAGGCATGCAAAGTGGGTATCATTTTTGCAGGGTTATACTTTTTCTCTAAAACATAAATCTGGAAAACAGAATCAAGTTGCAAATGCATTGAGTAGGTGTGTGACTTTGTTTACCACTATGGAAAATTGAGGTGGTGGGTTTTGAAGCAATAAAGGGTTTGTATTCTTCTGATTCTGATTTCAAGGATATTGTTGAAAGACTAAATTCAGTCCATTGTAAGACAATGCAGGAGATGTCCTAGGATGAGTATATTTTACAGGATGGCTACCTATTCAAGGGACGCCAACTATGTATTCCAGTTGGGTCTATGAGAGAGAATATAGTGAAAGAGTTGCATAGCGGAGGGTTGGCTGGGCATTTTGGTAAAGATAAGACAATAGCCTTGGTAGAAGAAAAATACTATTGGCCAAAGCTGAAAAGAGATGTGGTAAGATATGTGGAAAGATGTCGAATTTTCCAAGTCTCAAAAGGCCATGCACAAAATATAGGGTTGTATATGCCGTTGCCTGTTCCTAAAGGGTTGTGGACAGATCTGAGTATGGACTTTGTTTTGGGATTACCAAAAACACAATGAGGTAATGACTCAATTTTTGTGGTTGTTGATAGGTTTTCTAAGATGGTTCATTTTATTGCCTACAAGAAAACAAGTGATGCAACAGGCGTAGCAGATTTGTTTTTCAGAGAAGTTGTTTGTTTGCATGGTGTTCCAAAAACTATTACTTCATATAGGGACACCAGGTTCTTAAGTCACTTCTGGCAGGACTTTATGGAAGAAATTTGGAACTCAACTACAGTTTAGTAGTGCCTATCATCCTGCAGACCAGATGGGAAAACAGAGGTGGTAAATCAGGAGTTTGGGAAACCTGTTAAGGTGCATTGTTGGGGGAAAGCCATGAAACAATGGGACCTAGCATTACCACAAGCTGAGTTTGCATATAACAGTTCCATAAACAGATCCACGGGAAAGTCTCCATTTTCAATTGTGCATGGGAGTAATCCAAATGGGGTGTTAGATTTGGTGCAACTATCAGTTGATGGCAGAGTCAGTGATGATGTAGAAGCATTTTCCGAACATATACAACAATTGCAGGAAGAAGTGTTGCAGAAGAAGCTGTAGAATAGTAATGATAAGTATAAAGAAATAGCAGATGTGCACAGACAGAGAAAGGTATTTACAATTGGTGAGTTGGTTATGGTATATCTGCGGAAGTAAAGGTTTCCAAGAGGAACTTATAAAAAGTTGAAGTACAAGAAGTTGTGTCCCTGCAAAATGGTGAAAAAAATAAATGACAATGCTTATGAAGTAGAATTGAGAGGGAATTTTGATATTTCTCCTATGTTTAATGTTTCAGATTTGTATTCTTTTCACGGGGATGGTGAAGAAGGGGATGTCTATTGATGAAGTAGTAGATTGGAGGCAACAGGTTCCGGTGAAGAAGAAAGAAGAAGTGGATCAGATTCTAGATAAGAAAACAATGGACACACGAAATGGGAAATATAACAAATATTTGGTACACTGGAAAGGACTGGAACAAGAGGAAAATACTTGGGTCACAGAGTGGGAGATTTAGAAGTTGGATGCAGATAAATGGAAGCAGTTTGAAGAAGACAACTTGCAGGAGCTGCGTTTTTTTTCAAGCAGGGGAGAATGATGCGCCAGAATTTAGCAGGAACTTGACAAGGTCATAACTTGAGTTTCCGGGTATCCGTTTGAGTCCATTTTTTTTAAAAAACCACGTGTTTCAATGAGATGAACGCAGCTGGGTTCACCATCCCTACCTATTTGGGGCAATTTTTGACATGTTTTCGGGCCCTAAATCCGCCATCTTGAGGCTGAAAAATTAGGATTTAAGTTATAGTTTCGGTTTTTTCCTATTTTTGAGCATTAGTTAATTTTAGTCTATTAATTGCATTATGAGTTAGAAAGTTGGAAATTCCTCTAATTTATGGCATGTAGAAGATGCATGGCAATTTCTGTGGGCCCGTAGGAATAAGCATGCGACCTTACTAAGAATAGCAAGGTTCTAGTAAACTGCTAAAAATAGTAATTTATGCCACCTAGAGTAGATTTAGTAAGAGTTAGAGTTTAGTTGGGAACTCGAGTTGGGAGTTGTTTTCCTATTTAGGAAACATTGTAATTCATTATTTGATAATAAAGAAGGAGATCTATTTTCTTTTGGAGTTCATAATATTTGCAGCATATCTGAGTTTGTTCTTAATTTGGCTACATTATGATTTCTTAGACTCTGTGGCACCTAGAGATGTCTCGTCAGATCTGAGACCTCCATGTCGGTGGGCCCTCTACAAAATCCTCTCACTGTTTTCTCCATCTCCATCTGGTTCTCTCGTTGTGTTATTGTTTGTAAACGCATGAAATAGTGCAGTTTGAGTCAGTGTCAGGCTGCCAGAGGCTGCAGTTTGCAAATGGAAGCTCATGGGACTGAACCAACTAGGCCAACACATCAGGGTGGCCAGGTGAATTCTAATGGAGGATTTGTTTTGGTTCCCCATGCTCCTCGTGCTTTCAGTCTACCTCATCCGGGCGTAGTCGCTTAAGAGCCCTGAATGACTAGATTGGCTTAAGAATGAATTTGATAGGGGTATGTCTAAGAACACACGGGAGTTATCAATCACCTTGTAAATATTTCTTATTTAGTTTTGGATGGGAGACAGCTGGCCTACATGTTAGTGACCTTCCATTCATTGATAATTTATGCTATGATAAACCCATGGATGCTTTCAAAGTTGTCTTAAAAAGGATAGGGGTAGTCATCAAGCCTAGTGAAGGGTGTGATGTGATTTCCAAATAACTTGAAATGCCTACAGATTTAAAGGTAATAACATAAATTGGACAAGATTAGGCAATCAAGAATCATTGAGTGTCTGAATCAGAATGTCATTGCATCTGGAGACATTCTCAAGCATTGGAGTAATGTATAATGTGAAAATTTTACATAATTAACATTCTAATTACCTCTGTGAATGTATGTGTATGCATGGTGCTCACCGCCTGTGGTCGGGATGAAGATGTGCCTCCCGTGCACTGTAATATCAATGCATATATATGTACAAATACAATTATTTCAAAAATTTAACATATATAAGTAAATCAAGTACTCCAAACTTTTTGTAACACACATAACAAAACATAACAAATTTACCTGTGAAGGTGACGTTGATGAATGTAATCCAAATGTCTCACTCAAAATTTGGGACATCTGACATAGTGACATTATCATGTTCAACCCTAGCACCAGGTGCACCAAAATCAGTACGCATGAAAGTATCGTCCTCCTCGGGACCCAAAAATATGCTACCACATGACGAGAAAAGATGTGGCCTCATGCTAGTACTCCCTAAGAGAATACTCTTTGTACCTCTGTGATTATCTAGCTAAGAAACTCCGTCGTATGTCAAACAAGGGTCGCAGATAGCCCCTGAAGCACGTGGAGTGTATCAATCTCTATTGTCTCCTTCACTACTTGAGGGATAATCTCAAGTGATGGGGCTTCTATGCAGGGAATATACCCTGCTGAATAGGTGCACGTTATGCACTTGGTCAATCATGTGCAGATCATTATCCTCGGCTCTGGAAATCTCAGAATCAATTAATTTGGGATCTCGTATAAATGGATAAAATGTGCAATAGATGATAATTCCTCACAAAGTATAGTGTGCACCTCGTTATTACAATGGTGGAATATATTCAAATGACCATCCACCATCGGTCCCATAGAAATTATTTTTAATCAAATTATTGGTATGCGGTCCTAATTGTAATGAATATTTGGGATAAGTATGTTTACATTGACATACAAATAGGAAAATTAGTGCAGGGGTCCGTGAATAAGATGCATTTGAGGTAATAACTTGAAATTTAATTTTCTTTAGCAAATCCACATATGAAAATTTGTTGGTAATAATAAACTTGGCTCACAAAGACCCTCTCTATGGGTTTTCCAACGATCAATTGTTCCCCATTGCAAACGTCAATTTGATACCATAGTAAGGGATGAGGTCGGGATCGTGTTTACAAGAGAGACGCGGCGGAATGGTTACCCCTAAGACCTTGTGCATCTAAGCCTCATTGTTTTGATGTAAATGCCTCACCCATTCATACATGGTTTTTTTTCAGACTAATTTGGGCTACTAAATCTTCTTGACTACCCGAGGGATAATTATAGCAATTGTGGGAGTGTTGGCTTAGGGATGAAAGGAATAACATTGGTTTGGTTGTGGTTGATTCCCTCATACCTCTAACTGTATACAAGGGTAAAAAATATTGAAATTCACACTTGCAAATAATTAATCTTCATAAGTGTATCATATTTCTACATGTAATTCTTAGAGAAAAGACCCTCTAAAGATTACCTCTTCTCCATGGCACCATCGTCCTTATTAAAGATCTTCCCGAAGGAACCAAATAAATCTAGTCCAAGTTTGTCTCATGAATAATTAAATGATTGGAATTTGTCTCAAAAAACGTGAGGGCACGGTCCTCGTAGCATCTGAAACTCACATTTGAGGGAGATAAATCATGATAGAGAGCTCGGACATGCCATTTTTTTTGTTGTATAGTAGAGCACTAACGTAGTACTGCATTATATACACGTACGACGTTATCGCTTCAGTGATATCCCGAGCCAAACATAATTAAAATGCATTGAGCGTCCTTTGACTATTTTTCGGATTCTTCCCATGTAATGGTGAGATAAATTTTGGCCTCCCAACTTCATGCACTTACCCGTACTCAATGGAGAACTAGAAATTATAAAGACTGGGTCGCAAGAGCCCTAGTCTTTAATAGAAGTGAGTGCACCTATTCTTTCTCCAGTCCACAGATAATGGGTATAGCATGGGGTATCATCATGTTCAACTACGTACCTGATAACGAGGATTGGGAGAGTTCCGTGTATTTCATAATCAATAAAATTAGGGTACCCAAATGCTTGTTAAGGTCTTGAAATCATCCTGGGCAGGTTTGTGAAACGCATTCACCCCCCCCACCCGACCAGACCAACCACCCACCTGGGTGTACAAGAAGAATAAGAACTTACATAGAGATGACTAGTTCAACTTCCACCTTCCATCTTCCATATGTTTGGTGCGTCGAATTTGTATTATAGAAAAGATTAATTAAAACTCAAGATATGCATTTACTTAACCACAACGACATCTATCAATAGAAGTCTTAACATCAATCTATTAAGTGAAGGCCTATACGGCCAATGACTTAGACTATTAGGATAGGGTCTATATTGATAATGAATATAATGTAAAATAGTTTTTTGAAAGGGACTATACCCTTGTACATCAAGGCTCAGAAGCCAGAATTGAAAGTTAAAGCACAAGAGATGGATCAAAATCTAGATAGACCAAGTAATCCCGACTGCAGAGAACTACCTGCAAAGTAAAAACCAACAACCGACAAAACAATAGCAAAAAAACAACTGAAGTACAGCAAACAAACAGCAATGTCAAAACAATTTCAATAGAATATTGATGCCATAAATTTATTTTAATTTTCACATTAAAATGTGTGAATCAAACCTTTGAATAATAAGCAACCAATTCAACCTAACTCCCCCACGAACTTTCCCATAAAACCATGGATGAAACGAACGATAACCAGATCGTACCAAGCCAAGAACACAGATGCTAATCAAACACCACGATCTATAAGATGAGAGTAATTCGTCAGAATAACTTTACATAAAACCTTTGCAAACAAATGAGAAGCAATATCATATATTATTATAGAACTCAAGGCAATACATTGAGAATGGGCCTTGCTTAAATAGGCAAGGAATAACAATCTAAGAACCAGTCAAGGTCATAGATCAAGCCATAAATCAAGGAAATAACTAGTCATCAAAGAACTAGTAAAGACCATAGATTTAGGAGAGAACTAGACATCAAGGATCTAGTCAATACCATAGATCAAGGAAAGAACTAGTCAATACCATAGATCAAAGAAAGAACTATACATAATAACTAGATAATATCTCTTGATATCTAAATAAGATAAAATAAATATCCACACACATAAGTGGGTGAGGATAAATACAATAAAGGTAAATAAAGTACCTAGATGAACATGAGCTAAGGTAAATACCTACTCTAACACCCCCCCTCAAGTGAAGCTAGGGGCCAAAATAGATGTGGCATGTCCACAATATGAGTCCCAACAACTAGGCCTGATGAGGTACTCATGTACAATAACTGGGAGAAAATGGACACCGCAAGGTACCCAAAACCAGAAACAACAAAGTAAAGAGAGTAAAGACGTGCTCTAAGGCATCCCAAGAAGCTTGGCTCAAAAAAATTGTACTATGCTAAATAAGTTTGGTGTGTACTGTGGTCTAAATCCACTGCTCGATCACAAAACTCAAAAACAACTGACACTGGGCTTCACCAGAATAGCTCCATACAAGAAGACTGTCAACAGAGTGATGTCGAAAGTGTAAAAAAAAACCAAACATAATTCAATCAAGTGTTGCAAATAGGTGTGCCACGATCCAAGAACAATAACCAAATCAACAAGGCAAGGACACAAAATCCAGAGTATCACGATCCAAGAAAAGCCAAGGTAACAAGGCAAGGACACAAAACCCGAAGAAGTAGGATCAACACCACACCCTCCCATACTGCTGAATGGGTGGAGTGACACTAAAAATCTGTATGAGTTGTCAAAACAACTACTCAAACACTGACAAACTAACATTATAATGCACCAGAATAGATCCCCCACAAGAGATACTGTCAACATGTCAAAAGTGTCAAAAATACAGATACAAAATCTCTCAACAAACAAGAGAGATACACTACACCTGCTAAAGAAAAATGCTCAAAACAAGAAGCATCACAATGCATAAGGTATAGAAAGTGGAACAAGAGGCTGAATGGTGGAGGAGCCACCCCTGTAGAGTCCTCTCAATGAATGCCTTTATCGTCACTGCGAGTGATTAGATATCCACCCCAAATCAACACGGATGGATGAAGAAGATGCCTGCATATGACTTCGTGTAAAATGCACAATTGGTGCATACAAAAGAACATTAGAATGTGTGTTAAGTTAATCATGTCTGATAATTGAAATCTTGAGTTTGTCAAGCCTGAGTGAAGATGTAAAACTCATGTGTTGCTCAGGATCCTCAGAAAGAGTCGAGCGAACAAAAAAAGGAGCTTTGTTAATGTGTGATCCCAATGAAGTATCTGCTCAAAAACCAATTTCATGACGAGAATTCCACTTAACATGTGGAATAGAGGAAACAATACCCTGTGAATGTCTGTGCCAATGACTCCACTAGTGAGACCCATAGAATGGAGCATACGAGAACTGAATGTAGTTGTATGCTTCTTAAAAAAGCCATGCAACTGAGCAGAAGTAGGATACACAACATGTGGTACTGTAATAGGCACAGATGTGGAAGAGCATGCAGTAACAAGCTTCATAAGTGTATGAGCATCAAGAGAAGGAACAGACTCAAAGACTGACAGATCAATGTTAATGGGTGCAGGAGCAATAGTTACAAGTGGACTAGGAGCATAGATATGGTTGTCCACAATATGATGGTGATGTTGTAGGCTAGCAAGTTTGTTCTACAGGGAGTGTATTATTGTATCCTTATCGTGAATGAGTGATTGTAGAAGAGAATTTCACTTCTTAAGTGATCTATTTTCTTCCACGAAATTTACAATATCCTCTTGAAGTCCACACACTTCAGAGAAAAATATATCATTCTCAGAATCTATGATAGGTACAAACTGCAACTCCCAAAATTTTAGGACGTCGGGCTCAGCCAAAATTATGTCCACAATTGATTACAACACTCCTCCATAATTGACACTTTATAACTATAGTGCAAGTCTCAAAATAAATAACTCCAATAGAAAGAGCATGAAAAAACAAGCACTTTTGTAAAAAATGACACTCAAAACTGAGTTACCGATCAAAAATTACAAGCTTTACAAGATTATGCTCTACTTATTTATTTTGGTTGCCACTAAAACAAAATAAATTGTTGTTGCCTTCACCACACATAAAATTAAAGGGGGCTGAAGCTAAGCACCTACTAGTAGGAATCACAAGCTTTAAGCCCTCGTATGACCATACCATATGACCAAGGGCTAATGATTTTAATTAGTGTTTGCTAGAATCATTGAGAATGGGCCTTATAAATAGGCAAGGTTCCAAATCTAAGAACAAGTCAAGGTGGGCTATTTTTTTGGTTATTTGTTACATCCACTTAATTATTATTCCACCACACTTTAATATGCATCACATACATACAGAATTATTACGAATACGCTCATTTTGGGTATATATTTCAATCTAAACTATGTTTTCTCTTCCCACCCCTCTCGCCTAAATTATCTCCACACACTTTTCTCACCTTCTACTACTCACAAAACATAACAATAAAAAAATGTGTTGTTATTTTACTTCTTCCAGTGTTGGTGCCACAGATCAAACTACAGATCTCTACTCAACAAGTTTGGTCCACAATGTTATTAACGGGATAAGGTCCCACTTTCTCTTTTTACGGATCTGCATGTTTTTGATAGATGGATAAAATGGAATTTTTACATGTAGGTGACAGGTAGTGGTTCCATGTTGTCACTTTAACTTTTCCCCTACCATTCTTTGTTTATGAAATTTGTAATTTGACAACTACCAAAGTAAGACGTTGATATGCATGAAAAAAGCAGTCTCCCTGGTATGCCACCCAACCTACCATTTCCATGTTCGCTATTCCAACCTACCTGTTCACTACGACCCCTCCCACCATAACTACTCCTACTGTGACACCCCCACCACTACTCCCGTTGTCATTCCTGCTTCAACTACGCTTTATACAAGTGAAAGATTCAAACTATTGATTTATATATGTGGACACTTATTAACTTATTTACAAACTATTGTAGTCTACAGAGTCGACTTCCTGGGATGACCAACTAATTTTTTTACAAATTATGGTGCCCCTCCCCATTATGCACCCTATGAAACTACCTAGGTTTCCTAGGGTGTGAAACGCCTCTGAAGCTACCCTAAATTACCATATTCATTTTCATGGCAATGAAAAAATGGTGCCAAGGTGATGCTAAAGTTTTCACCAACCTTGTGTTACCATAAGAAAAGTGATTAAATAAATAAAACCCAAAACAATGTGAAACTAACCCAATATGTAACACTCTAAGCACTTCATGCAATAGTGCCACAGTTTTTAATTAATTCATTTTAGATTGAAACAGGTGCAAAGTTTCTAGCACGGTTTATCTTCCATACATAAAAATGGGTTTGAGAAGGAACCAAATAAATAATCTATACACTAAGAGATCATTTCCCTTTAATGAGAAAGAGAGAAAATAATTTAGTTAAGAAAAAGCTACAATTCATACGCTCCTACAAAAAATTGAAGAGAGTAACTAGTCTAGATGTGATTGTTTGAAAACTAGCTTTTGCTGAGTCTAATTACTTCCCATATTGATTTCTCTAATTCTATCAAATTGCTAATTACATTTATAATTATCTGTCTAGGTTGTTTTCTATCTCTTCTTGTTAGTTTATATAACACGGTCTTATCTTTCCTTGTGTATATTACTGTTTTATAGATGTGCTAATGTACTCAACTAAACATTGAAAAATGGCTAAAGTTGGCGAGCTTCATATATCTTCAATGAGAGAAACAAATTTATATGGCTTTGAGTGATTAATTACATGTGAATTTATTAACCTGCTAACTTAATGTGAATATGTTTGGAAATATCTCCTCGAGAACTTTCTAACAAGTTATGTCTCAAAACACCAATGCACATAACAAAATATGTATCTTCTAAATATCTATAGGATGCCTCTTTGTTTTTTAACTTAGCCTCCATTATATCTTGATCATTTAGGAGGGTAATGTTGAAGCTTTAATTCCTATTATTACAATAATTAGAAGCTTCCAAAATATATTCTCTTAGGGTTAAACTATTAACAGATGGTGGGTGGATCTCCTTATAGTTTATGAAGTAGTTTATTATTGATATGTAGTATTTGACTTTTTTTTATATTGAATCATACTTTCCATAAACTAAAAAAGCCCAGAAATGGCCATGCAAAAGTAATTTTAGCTCAAATAAAAAACACTCATTGTATAATTTTGAAAACCCATAACGTGCAATAGTTCAAAAAATGTTTAGGGGCTTCGAAAGAAACATGGTGATTATAGATCTTATGAAGGTGCGTAAATTCACATCTGAAAAAAAACTGAAGAAATATGAGATCCACAAAAAATATTCAAAAATGGAAAAAGGTATATGTCTCTTCAAAAAACTCCTTTTTTCAAATATGCAACCAATAATGCAAATAAATCTGAATAAAAGTCTAGATCTAACAAATATATGAGATGTAGATTATAAATAAGGCTCTGATACTAAAAGAAACGATAACCAGATCATACCAAGTCAAGAACTTAGATGTTGATTAAACACCATGATCAATAAGATGAAAGCAATTCACCAGAGTAACTTTACATTAACCTTTGCAAAAAATGAGTAGAAATATCATATA